>CM046423.1:66450780-67028280 GCA_025506505.1 Flaveria sonorensis
CTTTGGAAACTAGACATTTTTTAGTTTGTCACATATCCATTTTAGTTTCACGTATTTGCTTTACGTTTTTATATAGCGGGCTATGATAATACGTAAAATAATTTAGGTATAAAGATGCGTAAACTCATTTGACATGTTAACTGAGGTATAAACATACCTACGAATTGCTTACCTTCATGATTTTTTCATATAGAATCTTTCATAATTAACTATTTAACTATTAACTATAAAGCAAATAAAAGGCACTAGCTTTAACATTTCTAAGATAACTCGTCGTTAAACAAATATAATTCAGATTACTATATAAATTCAAATTTACGTATAAAAAGACAATAAGTAAACATCCCCTAATAAGGAAATAAGCTAACTAACTCTTTTTTATTTATTTATTATTTTATAACCTATATTACTTGGTAGTCATTTAAGTTTGCTATATTATTATTTTAATTTTTATTGATATCTAATTCAAAATTACATATATAAGAATTTAATCATTATATATTGATTTAACTACATTATTTATTTATTTATTAATATATAACTATTATTTCTTGGTAATTATACTAGTCTTGTTATATATTGATTTTACCTTTTATGTGTGTATATATATATATATATATATTCAAATTTACATATTGGAATTAAACCGTTATCTATTAAGCTAACTAACTTTTTAATTATTAAATTTTAACCATTATTTTAATATATACATATAGCACACACATAAATAAACTAGTATAATGAAATAAAGGTATAAATATATTATATATATTTTATATAAATAACCTTTTTTATTGTCAATCACGATCACTTCTTCACCCCACCACCAACCATTGTTGGTCTTTGTTCTTCACTTTAATGAGTTTTCACAGGAAAAGGAAAGATGAACGGGAAAGAAAGAGAGCACCAAAATTGTAAAGTTTAATTTGATAAAAATATCTAAAATACCATTAAATATATTCAAACATAATAAACGTGTGAATATAAACTATATTGGTAATATCATAAGAATAGAAAGATGGGGGCACTAAATAGGTTTGGTGTTCCAAATAGACAAGTTATAAATATTTAGGTTTCTTTTTAATTCGGGTTAGTAAGTGGCACCTAAAAAACCTGTTATTGTTAGTTAAATATATGCAAGAGCGTGGTCGGTATTAACAGTATGATTTTTTTTTCAATCTTCAACTTCCATGTTTAACATTTTGTTTTTAAAATTTGCCCACAACTTAGTGGTTTAAACCGAGCCTGTTTTGCATCAATGTTTTTGTAATCACATTAACAGATCAGTTGAACCAATATGTAAACGGATGACATCATAAATATTTACAAGTAGCCAACAATTTATCAAAGGATTTGTTAACACAACATGATTTGATATCAAGTTAAACAAGTTAGTGTTTTGTTAGATGTGTGCGAGTTATGAACGGCTTGACACATTAATGACACAGGGGAAGAAACCAAATTATCATTTTTTGTGTCGTTATGCAAAGGGAAATAAGATTAAAATTGTGTCTAAATGGGTTCAATACACGTAACCCACTTGTGAAACACATAATATGGTAATTTATCGTGTTACCGTGTTAAAAAAGGCTAATAGAACAATATCACACGTTTATAGCTCGTTTATCAAAATGACATGGTTTTATAGCTTCATTTGATCATTGTTAGTTGTGGCTTATTTATTTCAAACTGTGTTTAGTGACTTATGTCAATAACTTTGTTAAACATGTTGTGTCATTCCTATTATTATACTTATATAATTGTGTTAAATGTGTTGTATGATGTTATGCGTGTTATTAAATTGGTTAAAGTTAATGATGTTAAATGTATCGTGATGTGTAACCCATTTATTAAACATGTCTGTGTTAGTATTAAAAAAAATGTATCACCAAATTTGTCGTGTTCGATCTCTATAATCGTATTAAATGAGTCACACACTACCATGTTTTGCCAACTCTATATCTAGGTAGATTTTTGACATGTTTGATCCATTTCCCCTTTTATTTATTTTTACTTATCTAATCGATCAAAAAATATAAATATTTTTTCTTATTTTCTCTTACTAGGCTTCAAGTTGCTTAGCAGGCGATAGTTCTACCTATCATCACACAACAGCTTCTGGGGACGATGTTGTTATCGTGGCGTAAATTTCTCTCTTTTGCACTTGAGAGTTATATAAAATAAAATATACACTTTGTGTTATGTTTTATTTACATGCATTTGTTGTGCTTGAAACAGTGCATACCGTACAGCCCAATGCAAATCTAAACGTGGAGGTTTTAAGGATACCCTTCCAGATGATTTACTATCAACAGTTCTAAAGGTATGACTATAAAAAATAAAACTAAATATTCAAAGGATACCCTTAAATTTTCCTTCTTAGAGATGGAAGGTGTTGTTGTTTTGCTATATCTATGAATAAATGTGAGTTTTAATTAAGGATGTAAACAAACCGAGCTCTAACTCATCTAAACTTGAGCTCGACTTGTTTAAATTACGAGAGCTTGATATTAACTCGTTTCATTCTCTATGTTTAAAGACTAAACTTAGCTTGTAATAAAATTTTAAAGATCAAGCTTGGCTTAAGCTTGATTCAGACTCAACTCCTTTATTATTTTTTAACTGTCTTGTTTATATACATATACAATTATTAAATATATTTATAATTATATATACATATATAATATTTATAATGTAAATAAAAATATTATGTGTTTAAATTATACTCTTAAGCCCAAACACGCTTCCTAATATGAAATTCAAGCACAAGCTTGTTTTAGTTCAATACGATTTAAGCTTTCAATAAGCTAATCAGAGTCAATCTTAAGTAACTCACAAGCAGATCAGCTGGTTGGCACCAAGGTTTTAATCAATAATTTTTGGTTGATCAGGCAGTGATAGAGAAGACAAATGTAGATCCCAGAGAAGTAGGGGACATAATTGTTGGTACAGTTCTAGCACCAGGTTCACAAAGGGGAATTGAATGCAGAATGGCTGCTATTTATGCTGGATTTCCAGGTACATTTTTTCATCAAACTTATTTATTTTTAAATTTTCATATATATTAATGTATTTTACTTCACTATTATGAACTTTTTTTTTTTTTCAGATACTGTGCCCATTAGAACTGTAAACAGACAATGTTCATCTGGACTGCAGGCAGTTGCCGATGTTGCTGCTTACATAAAAGCAGGATTTTATGAAATAGGCATTGGTGCTGGTGTAGAGTCAATGAGCATTGACCAAATTGGACCTGTTTCAAAAGTCAACCCAAAAGTCAGTATCAATATCACTGTCTATGCTTTTCAAAAGTCTAAGGCAAAAAAATATTTGTGAGAGTAATTCTATATTTGTTATGCTAACAGGTGGACAAATTTTCACAAGCAAAGGATTGTCTTCTTCCTATGGGAATTACATCTGAAAATGTAGCACAACGTTTCGGCGTGACTAGGCAAGAACAAGATCAGGCAGCGGTGAGTTTTGACTAGTAGAAGTCAACTAATTTGATTTCCTTTTTTTGGGTCACAATGTATGTTAAAATCAGCATGATTTAACCCAATGAGATCCATTTTATGATAGGTTGAGTCTCATAGGAGAGCGGCTATAGCAACTTCGTCTGGGAAGTTTAAAGACGAGATTGTCCCTGTTCATACCAAGGTACATGTTTTGACTTTTAAAGTCAAACCATATTACACTGAAACTAATATGCATTTTGACATTTTTGTTGCAATTCAACATCTTTTGGTTGGAGTATTTACTGTTTACTACTTAGAACTCAAACTTATATTGAGAATGAAATTAGTCAATTTATGAATTAAGAAAGCCACATGAACCTCTTTGTAGATTGTTGACCCGAAAACAGGAGAGGAAAAGCCAGTAATAATATCAGTAGATGATGGTATTAGGCCAAACACAAATATGGCTGATCTAGCAAGACTGAAACCATCATTCAAAAAAGACGGTACAACAACAGCAGGTATACACACATTTAACATTGTACATACATACATATCTATAAGAAAAACTAAGTGATGAAAATCATTATAATTTGACTCCTTAGAACCCTTGAATGATATTTATTTTTTCAAATAGGTACTGCAAGTCAGATTAGTGACGGTGCTGGTGCGGTTCTCCTCATGAAAAGAAGTGTGGCTTTAAAGAAAGGCCTTCCAATTCTTGGTGTATTCAGGTATATTTGACCTTTAAGACTTTTCATATGTTTGAACTTTAAGACTTTGAAAAGTAGTTTGGTTGACTTTTTATAGTTGTTTGACCTTTGGACTTTACAAAGTAGGTTGTAAAAGATGTTTATGGTGTAAAATCTTGAATATCTTATTGAATATCAAAACCCCCTTATATAGGGCAGATTACAAGCATAATTATAGACGAGATAAGCACAACTAATTACACCAGAATTATCTCTAATAATAATACATATCTATTCCTAAATAATAGATATATTTGGTTGGCTAAGACACCCCCGCAGTTTGAGCGGGCGGAGGACAAACGCTCAAGCTGGATCGAAACAACTGAAACATTTGTCGAGATAAGCCCTTGGTAAAGATGTCCGCATACTGATGTGAAAAAGGGATATGAAGAACACGAATATGACCAACCTGAACTTTATCCCGAACAAAATGAATATCAATCTCTATATGTTTCGTCCTCTGATGTTGTACCGGATTATTAGACAAGTAAACCGCTGAGACATTATCACAATAGACGACCGAAGCCTGACGAAAAGGAGTATGAAGTTCAAGTAATAGGTTCCGAATCCATGTTGCTTCCGCAACTGTGTTAGCAACCCCACGATACTCGGCCTCGGCGCTGGATCTAGAAACCGTAGGTTGACGTTTAGAGGACCAAGAAATAAGATTATCTCCTAGGAACACACAATATCCGGAGGTTGAACGCCGAGAGTCGGGACAACCACCCAAATCGGCATCAGAATAAGCCACCAAGGAGTGAGAACCCGATTTGACAATGCGTAAACCATAATCAATAGTCCCTTGTAGGTAGCGAATTATTCTCTTCATGAACATAAAATGAGGGTCCCGTGGTTCATGCCTAAAAAGGCAAACCTGTTGAACAGCATAAGACAAATCTGGCCTCGTGAATGTAAGATATTGTAGAGCACCTGCAAGGCTTCTATATAAAGTGGCGTTAGAAAATAATGGTCCATCAGTAGCACTGAGTTTAGCCGATAAGTCGACCGGTGTCGTACAAGGTTTACAAGAGGACATAGAAGCACGAGCAATAATATCCCTTGCATATTGATCCTGAGATAGAAAAAGACCAAGCTTGTTCTGAGTAACTTTAATCCCCAAAAAATTATGTAAACGACCCAAATCAGTCATAGCAAACTCTCGTGAGAGTGTAGTAATAATGTCACGCAACAGGCGATCATTAGATGCTGTGAGAACAATGTCATCCACATACAGAAGTAAATATGCAATGTTAGAGGCATCCCGATTATATATAAATAATGACTGATCACAAGTGCTACTCCGAAAACCATGTGATGTAATAAAAGTAGCGAAACGGGTGTACCAAGCCCGAGGAGCCTGTTTGAGTCCACAAAGGGACTTCTTTAACTGGCAAACATGGTGTGGAAAACGTTTGTCATAAAACCCCGGTGGCTGATGCATATAAACTGTTTCATGCAAGTCCCCGTGTAAGAATGCGTTCTTGACATCCAATTGATGAATAGGCCAAGACCGCGAGACAGCAAGAGACAAAACTGTCCGAATAGTAGCCGGTTTAACAACCGGGCTAAATGTCTCATCACAATCAATACCCACTGTCTGTGAATTACCATTGACCACCAAACGAGCCTTGTAACGTTCTAACGACCCATCGAACTTAAATTTATGGCGGAAACGCCACATGCATCTAATGACTGGACGGTCCAGAGGTCGGGGAACTAGCTCCCAAGTTTCTTTCTCCTGTAAAGCCGTAAATTCGGTTTGCATAGCTTTCAACCAATTAGGATCAGTTAAGGCTTTTGAATATGTGGTAGGTATAGGAGATAAAATGGTGGTGTGAAGAGTGGTTGAAGAGTGATTACGAGATTTTAAGCGGGTTGTCATGGGGTGAAGTTTGCCCGTGGATGCGGGCTGATGAGTAGGATTCGGAACTGGTGATGGTATCGGGTTGGGTGCAGTGGTTGTGTGGGACGGTATGGTTTGGGTAGGTGGAGGACGTGGGCGTCTAGAATAGGTAATGGGATAAGGGTCGGTCATGCTAGGGGTAGGACAAGGGTGAGAAAGCGGCTGTTGGAAAGTGAATCCGATGGAAGGCGGATCATCCAGGAAATTATAAGAAGTAGAAGGTTGTGGAATATGGTAGGGAAACACATGCTCATCGAATGTTACATGGCGCGAGATGTGGACCTTGCTCGTAGTGGGGTCAAAACAACGGTACCCATGGAAATCGGGTGGATAACCGAGAAAAACGCATCTCACAAACCGAGGAGTAAGTTTATGTGGTTGAGTGGCGGAGGTGTTAGGGTAACATGCACAACCAAACACTCGGAAGTGTTCGTATTCGGGATGACGCAGGTAAAGGACAAAGGTTGGGGTGTAAAAGTTGAGCCTTTTAGTTGGTAGTATATTATGAAGGTAGGCGGCTGTGTGAAGGGCTTCAACCCAAAAGGTGGGTGGAAGATGTGCATGAATCAAAAGAGCACGAATGATGTCATTGAGACGGCGAATCATTAGTTTCGCTCGTCCATTTTGGGAAGAGGCTTGTGGGCAGGCGAAACGAAAAAGAAGGCCGTGTTGTTGTGCAAAATTTTGAAAGGCATGATTGTCAAATTCACCACCTAAGTCGCATTGGAAAGTTTTGATTTTACGATTGAATTGTGTGAGTATTAGTTGGTGAAATTTGGCAAAGGTTGGGAAAGTTTCAGACTTATATTTAAGAGGGTAGACCCACACGAAGTAGGAAAAGTTGTCTATTAAAACCATATAATATTTATACCCATTTTTACTCGTGATTGGGGAGGTCCATAAGTCGCAATGAATTATATCAAAAGGAGCAAAAGTAAATGTAGTAGATAAGTAAGACGGCAATCGTTTACTATTAGAAAGTTGACATGAATTGTAAACATGAGAAACTTTATCCTTATTACAATGAAAATTCAAATTGCGACTTAAAATATCTAAAACTTGAGCCCCGGGGTGGCCAAGACGGTCATGCCATGGACGGGTTGGTGAAGTAAGAAAAGTAGCTTGAGGCGGCAGTTGTGGAGGAGTGAATGGATAAAGATCCCCGGTGCTATTGTGGCGAGAAAGAATCAGCTTTGTTTTGAGATCCTTCAAAGAAAAACCAAATGGGTCAAATTCGACAGACACTTGATTATCACGAGTAAAACGTCTAACGGAGATAAGGTTTTTAATAATGTGTGGGCTGTAAAGGACATGTGGCAAAATATAGGTGCGGTTAGGTAATGAATGGAAGCCTGTTCCCGATCCTGTAATTGGTAAAGATTTGCCATTGCCCACCATAATATTACGACAAATGAGAGATGAATCAGGGATTGAAAGTTTACCGGGATCATAAGTGACATGAGATTATGCGCCGGTATCCATGATATTCGATGTCGAGGAAGAGGAAGATGGATTAACCTGCATGTTGGCAAAAGCAGCCCTCAAGTCAGATGGGCATAACACATTATAAACTCCCTGTTGTTGCGATGAGTAGGCTGGAAACCCAGCATAATGGGCCTGCGTTGGGGAGGGACTCGGCTGGTGGGCTTGTTGAGTGGGCCGCCAGTTCTGTTGAGTCGGATATGGGCAGGGTGGTGGAGTCCACCAGGCCCAGTTAGGGTAAGGCGATTGTTGACCAAACCATGGTGGGAACTGTGATCTGCCACCACCCCGACCTCTTCCACCACGTCGATTAAAAGAACCACCCCTGCCTCTGCCGCCGCGACGGTTGGAAGCTAAATTGGAATTGGTGTCAGCAGGTTGATTGTTGTTGTGTTGAGAGTGAGAGGGCTGGGATGGGACGACTGTTGTGGCTAGAACAGTGGAGTTGGATCCTTTTTGAGCGTCAATCCTCAAGACTTCATCATTGAGCATGGTGATGGCCTGATCCCAGTCCACACCTTGCTGATTTATCAAGGAAGCAGTAGTGTTGTATTCCACGGGAAGTCCCCGAACGAGTTGAAGAACCAAGCGTGATTCAGAGACTGGCTGGTCCACGTCTGCTAATTGGTTCGCCAAATCAGTCAGACACTGGCAATAGTCTTCAACCGAGGAGCAAGCCGTAAGGGACAGGTTACAGAACTTTGTCTCTAGCGCTGCAGCACGAGCCTTTTTGTTGCCGAGGAAGATCTTCTCTAATTTTGACCAAGCAGATCGAGCCGTGGCCTTGGTATCTAGAATATGAATCAAGAGGTCGTCTAAAACAGTGCTATAGATCCACTGTAAGATCACAGCATCAAGTTCTTTCCATATCTCGTATGCGGCGGATGTGGAGGCTGGAGCTGCTGTACCGTCGATGTGATCAGAGACCTTGTAGGCAACTGCGTAGAGGCGAAATAACTTAACCCAGGAGGAATAGGTGACTTTCGTTCCATCGAGGGTCCGGATTTTAGTTTGGATGTTTGTCAGGGAATAGGCTGGGTGTAGGGGAGAGGGTTTGTTGGACGGCTCAGCAGTTTCTTTGCCTGCATCTTTGGTCATGGCTGGTACTCGAACGAATCCAGCAAGGGAAGGAGAAACGAATCAGAAAAAATTGAGAGGTAAGGTATTCAGAACCGTGGCTCTAATACCATAAAAGATGTTTATGGTGTAAAATCTTGAATATCTTATTAAATATCAAAACCCCCTTATATAGGGCAGATTACAAGCATAATTATAGACGAGATAAGCACAACTAATTACACCAGAATTATCTCTAATAATAATACATATCTATTCCTAAATAATAGATATAGTTGGTTGGCTAAGAGGTTGACCCTCTATAATAGTTTGAAATGGAAGAAATTTTGCAGCTAGTAGCATTACTCATGAACAAATTTAATGTAACAGATCATTTTGACCCTAGATAACTAGAATCAAGAATCATGATCACCTTAAACAATCTTATCGGTTTTTTGCATGACAACAATACGGAAATGAATAACTTTTAGAAAAAATGTTTCAAGTTTTATAGGATGCATATGTTTCTTATTAATTATAAGTTTATAATAATACTTCATATAGGAGTTTTGAAGCTGTTGGTGTGGATCCTGCTATAATGGGCATAGGTCCTGCTGTTGCAATTCCAGCTGCTGTGAAGTCAGCAGGTCTAGAGCTTAATAACATTGATCTCTTTGAAATAAATGAGGTAAATCAGGTCTCATCTACTACTGTTATACAAGAATTACAATAAAGCTAAATTTCATTTGTGGTAAATTTGAGTTGAAATGACCTATATACCTTTAATGTTGATATATAAAGAGAATCTTTTATTTAAAATGTAACAGGCTTTTGCATCCCAATTTGTATATTGTTGCAAGAAGCTACAGCTTGATCCTAAAAAAGTGAATGTTAATGGAGGAGCTATGGCTATTGGGCATCCTTTGGGAGCTACAGGCAACTTACTTTATCCCTAAAATACACTTTCTGCATCCATTCACTTAAAAGTTTGCGGTTTTCTTGAACCCGTGATTTTTTTAATTTCAGGAGCTCGTTGTGTTGCAACTTTACTTCATGAGATGAAGCGACGTGGGAAAGATAGTCGATTTGGTGTTGTTTCTATGTGCATAGGTCAGTCTTACTCTATTACTATATCCTATAGTTCGATAACAGGTCAAGCACATAAGATCAAAAAAAAAAATACTAAAATTGCACGGGGCAAAATACGTCGAACATGTATTCAATTCAAATGCTTACAATTTTCTAAATAATTTTATTTAGAAAAGCTAAAATTAATTACTGAAAATAGTTTCTAATCATATTGAATACATGAATTAGTTACAAACTTATATTTAACAATGTTGCAGGTTCTGGTATGGGGGCTGCAGCAGTGTTTGAAAGAGGAGACTGATTTAAGAATAAGATAAAGCATGTCACATTTTAGCTATACTTTTTCATAAAAAATTATGAAATGTAAAAGTTACTGAGCTTTGAAGTAGAGCTTGATATGATCATAATCATCATATGATTTTCAATCTAGTCTTATAATTGAGAAACCATATTGTAGTACATAAATGACTCATGTCATATATTCTTTTTGACCTTGGGAAGCAAATGGAAGTATTATAACTTTGTATACATACTTGACAGATGAGTTCATGACAAAGCTTATAGGGCAAGATCATCCAAAATGAGCAGGGTGCTTTTTTCTAAATCTGCACCATGAAAACAGAATTCATGAAATTAGGGAATGTCTATATGACAAGTATGTAAAAAATATGACATCTATATGTATGCAAGTAGGTGAAATCCAAAATATCGAAAATAAAACTAATGGAACTGAACCCCAAATCGATCTAAACCTTTTAAGTTACCTATCTTGGCTTTCCCTATAAAAAAAAGCAACTAGGATTTAAAAGAGATTCAAAAAAGTTCAGTTTATGTTCTTAATGATATCCTAAAGTTGTATGCTTATGGTGAAAAGAAACATACCTCTACAACATCAATGAAATCTTGTTTTCTGTGAAATGCACCTACCCACTTTGTGTGATCTGCACTCCTGTGGTTATATGAAAGAAAGCATGCATTCATAAGAAAACTTAAAACATATGGCATACATTGTATCAAAAAAAAAAAAAAAAAAAAAAAAAAAAAAAAAAAAAAAAACACCTTCATTGTCTGTTGAGGTTGAAACCTTTTCAAATTTAAAAGCAACAAGTAATTTCTTACAAACACAACACCAGCCTTTCCTACTATTGGGATATAAGAGTGTTAACAGATTTCTTTACAACCCATAACTTTTTATTTTGCAACTAATCCATACAAACATTAGGTATCAAAATAAGGGGGCGTTTAGGATTACTTACATAAACAGCTTATGCTTTTGCTTATAAACAAATGAAGGTAATCACTAATCACCTTATTAAAAACATTGCATATCATGTGATGCAGGCACACTTTTAGTTACATATCCACCAAGAATAACTGGTTTGAAATAATCAATCTCATATTGCTTTCTGAACACAACTTACTACAATCACTTTTCTTCGTCAAAAAACATAAATATGCTTGTCTAATTCAAAACAAACTGATGCAGAATCGGAAACAATCAAATTGACTCAAGAACAATTGATAATTAGAGACGATAAACGAACCAAAAGGTTCCAAGAACAAATGTTCTTTAATTCAAAATCAATCAACAAAAACTAACTACAAAGTTTACCAAGACTAATATTTATAGTAAACCTAACAAGATAATAACAAATTAGAATAAAAGATAAGCTAAAAAAAAGATAATTAATTTGAACAAATATTCAAATTAAAAGTTGTGGATGCCCCTGCATCACAACCATAAGCTATACTTTTGAATTTAGACACAACTTGTTATGATTTTGAAAGCTGTGAATTCAACATCAATTAGACTGAAAAAAATTACGATTGATTGAAGAATTAAGAGCCCTAGAAAATGGATAATAAATGCGTACGGTATCAAAATACTTTTATTTAACTTACCATTTAAATATCGGACTTTCCAATATGTTTTATTTTTAACCACGTGCTGACATGTAATAACACATAACTTCTTTTCTTTATAACTTTTAACATATGATGTTATATAAAAATAAAATATAGCGTTACGATTTAATTTTTCTACGTTTGAATACATGTTCCGTTCAAAATTGAGATTTTGCATGATAATGTATAAGATATCAAAGTACAAATGTACAAGTAGTTTGTTGAATAATATGGAGTAAAGTTGAGGGATCAAAATTGCCAATTATTGATAGTTAAAGACTAAAGGCTGTTATTAATGACTTGTTAACGGTTCAGGGGTGCATTTGGTTTATTTCTTTAGTTAGACGGGTATTAAAGTGTAGAAGGTTAATTAGGTTGTTAATCACTTTGTTTACTTGTTTGCTAATGTGATCAACCAATATGAGGGTTTCCTTTCTTTTCTTGTAATTGTTCTATCAATAATACAAAATCCTTTGGTGTTGAATTTCATTGTTTTCATTCTTCATTGTGGTATTGAATTGAATCATTCTAGTTTCAATTTCATCATAGTTAAAAGGAGTTTTTTAAATGCTATTTTCTTTATTTTTCCTTCATTTTTAAAACTTTTACTTTTATTTGTTATGGACATGTTATTCTTTCTTATATGTCGATACTAGTTTAGCCCCCGTGTACTATACGGTTTATGAGAAGAAAACATATTTTTATTAACTTTGTTGAACAACATAATAAGCATAAACATTATTGTAA
This sequence comes from Flaveria sonorensis, assembly GCA_025506505.1. Lineage (NCBI taxonomy): Eukaryota > Viridiplantae > Streptophyta > Magnoliopsida > Asterales > Asteraceae > Flaveria > Flaveria sonorensis. The sequence continues at coordinate 66,463,170 of CM046423.1, forward strand.
AACATCACTTGTAACAGTTAGATAAAAGAAAGATAAGTAATTTTATAGATAAAATAGGTAATCTTATAGATCTCTGAATATTTCTTTGTATACAATATTTGTAGTCTTATTACTAACGTTTCCATCTTTATCTAGAATTAGCAATTTAACTCTATCTCTACTCTTGACTCTTGATAATGCAACATATAACTGTCAATGAGTGACGACTGGTTTTTTTAAATAAAGACCAACTCTTGATAACGATTGTCCTTGGCTCTTATTAATCGTCATTGCAAAACATACAGAAATCAAAAACTGTCTTTTTTGAAATTTTAAAGGATTTTTCTTATCTGACGGTACAAGATTAATCCTTGGAATAAATGTTCTGGTACCAATGTTACTCCCGGATATTATTTTCGCTTTTATAACACGTTTACCAAGAGATATCACTTGTAGCCGGGTACCGTTACACAAGCCATTCTGTTGATCGATGTTACATAAAAGCATTACGGGAACACCAACTTTTAAAACTAACTTGTGATTTGGCAGTCCTGAGATTTTGAGGCTATTGAGAACATCCGGTGAATATAAATTTGATTGTAAATAATCATTCAATTGTTCCGTTTGACAGATACTATCTGAGCTAAGGTACTCTATTTCATCGCCAGGAAAAACCGATAGCAAACGATCATTAATCTCATGAACCACTTCATTTTTTGGAGCACGAATGGCCTTTTCACGAAAGAATTCTTTGTTTTTGTAGTTATGTAGGATTGATGGATAAACAAACTGTATCAAATCTGATATGGGATCGCACAAGTCTTTAATGTGAAGGTCATCAGGTATATGAACATTCGCGTCACCATCATTAACACCACCAACATTACCTCTCCAATATCAAGAAGCCATTTTGAAAAATTTTGTGTTGTTTTCATATCAACATGTTGTCTTCCAACCGTTAGGCGCATGTTTTTTGTTAACGTGAGTAGTTATTCCAAATGTATGACGAACTTTATAACACATTAACAATTTCTTGTCTACTGCCATTTGGAACAACAGGAAATTTGTCTAAAATCGCCGCCAAAAACAATAACCTTCCCACCAAATGACATATTTGAATTGATAAAGTTGTCCGAGATTAATACATCACGAATTGTTCTATCCAAAGCTTCAAATGCATGTTTGTGGACCATAGGTGCCTCATCCCATATAATCAATTTTGTCTGCTTTAATAGATGAGCAACATCACTGTTTGGTTTTATGTAACAAACTGAATCTTCGTTTACATTTAATGGAATATGAAAATGTGAGTATGCTATTCTACCTTCGGTCAGTAGTAAGGATGTATATAAAAATTCACTCATAAGTCGTTGAGCTTTATTTTACATGAATTATTTTCTAAACTTATTGAAAGTATTAAAAATTCAACGAAAAAGTCTTAACACTTTATTTTATAAAAATATGTCCCCTTCTGCATAATTAAATCTCCAAAGTACAAACTTATATCTTTTGACAGCCTAATAGTAAGAGTTAAAGATTGTTGGTAAGAAAAAATAAATAAATTTTGTGCAACCAATGTCTTGCTTTTGTTTTAACAACATTTTTCATATTGATTTGTTTGAGATTAAAACATAACCCAGATTATAATTCCTTGAGAGAACTGATTATGATCTCGAAAGGTCAGGAACGATATATTAGATCTAAGGTTGATTAAATCAGTTGCTCTGTCTGTCATCTTATTTAACCAGGGTACGATATGTAAATTAGCTAAACCACCCATATTCAACTGCATTAGCAAAATAATTTAAAAAATATAAAATGCGAAGTAAAGTTTCTTACCCTATTTTAAGCTCCTATTGATACACACGATGAGCTGACATCAAATTTTATACTTCAGTCAGCATACTTTTTATTATAATGAAGTTAAGCAATAAAATTTAAAAAAACTTAGAATACTAAATAAAGAAATAAGATGCATTCACCAGAACTTTTCTTCTGCTGGTCTCTTTTCTTCTTTTGTTGCTCATATTTATATTTGCTGTGAAATTTGGGGTACAGATAAGAGTAAAGATTTAAACTTTATAAGACATATAATCAAGAATTCCACAACATCATTTCTTTTATCAGAGAAATTTAAAAGTTCATATAAGGTACTCCATTTTATGAGTTACAATTACATGATTCCGTGGTAGGGATAACTGGATAATTATCTAACAAAAACACAATATCCGGCTATTTTCTCATTTCAGACGATTATAATAGATAGATATATCAGGTGAAAGTTATATAAACAGACAAACACATTATTAACACTCATGTATCATGTTTGCTTTTATTTTCCTTCCTTTGGCTCGGCTGTGGATTTATCCGTTTCTTGTGCGACTAAAAACTGATCAAAGGTTAAAGGTGCAAATATTGCAAGTGGCAGGTAGCAAAGTAAATTGGGAGCCGTTCTAAAAAAAACCCAAACCCGTTGGGTTTTTTTCAATCGCCAAGCTGCCATCCTGACCCATTCGGGTTTTTTTTCCAACATTCAAGTCTACCCATTCTGACCCGTTTTACCACTTAACACAAAACAACTCATGTGTCTATATGTGTTCCCAAATCAGCCAACTTAGAACAAATGGGTCAAGATTGGCAGGTCTAGTTATAACAACTGGATGCACATTTGAAAGGCGCTATCTAACGCGACCAGCCAGCCTTAAAACACTGATTATATTTGAGGCTTTGATATGAGAAAGTAGAGAAAACACGTTTTACGCACCAAAATCTAGCATCAGAATATTGGATGAAAGCTGGGATAACATATATAGATTCAAACTGGTAGTTATAACATAACTTTACAAAATAGAAAGAAAAAGAAAAGAGAATGTATAGTGTAACTCTGCAATAGAGTTGATTTTATTTCAAAGGATAACATATATAGATTCAAACTGGTAGTTATAACATAAAATGGATCACTTCCCTAAAACAAAAGATAGTTAGTTTTGACAACAAAATTCAACAAATGTTGGATGAAAGCTGGGAAACACCTACACCAACAAAACAGATGTATACTGAAGAATAATTAAAGTGAAAAAAGATAGTTGGCTGATTATGATAACACCTGTAATACAAATAAGAACACCCAAAACAGGTATGCAGATGCTAAAACATATAAATAGTATATCATATACACAAAGAAACCACCCATTATAACAACCCTATGAGTGACTCACATATATTTTGCAAAGAAATCTTTAGTCATAGGCATTAAATTGTGCTTGAACAACCAAATCGTGTTTGAAAATGTAAACCAAATTGTGTTCGAAGATGAAGAAGATAAGTCTTATAGTCGAATCAAAAGAAACAAAACCAGGAACATGAGTAGACATTAAAGGATCAGAAAGAAAAAAAGATTATATCCACAAACAAACAACAAAGATTTGAACCAAAAGATGATTGAACAACAAAATTGTGTTTGAAAATGTAAAGCATATCGTGTTTGAACATTGTTCTTGGTCTGGTCGGAAGATTTTTAGGATCCGCGTGTAGAAACATTCGGAGCACATGGTTTGGGTGGGAAAAAGGAGAGAAGGATGCTCTAGCAGCCTGCCACGTGGCATCAGAAACTTTTATTTATTAGATGTATAGATATATCAGCCTAACCACCCGTGTGTTACACGGGTTGCACAAATTTACATTTCATGAAAATAATAAAAAATTATTTATGCACGATAATATAATAAAAAAATATTTATGCATGATAATATAAGACAACAATGTAAAAAGAACATAACGGTTAATAAAATATATATGCTTACAACGTGGTACGTAAAAAACTTTAATACATTGGACGAAATATTAAAATTTTACAAATCTCTAAAAACCTCCTTATACACAACATTTGAGGTTTTATTTGTAGTCTCACCATTCTCGTCTAATATAATCATCTTTAATCCATCTCTTCTCGTAACTCGTGACAATGCGACGTAAAGCTGTCCATGTGTGAAAACTGGTTTTATTAGATGTATAGATATATATTAGATCACGTTCTGAAAAACATTTTGACGTTCTTATAGTTTGGAATGTTATCTACGCTCTCGTCAGGTTTCATTTTCTTATATAAGACTTTGAATGTTATCAACACCACCTAGGTTTCATGTTTCTTGTTTAAAGTTACATATATTATCAACGTCCCCTTCAGACATTGATTCAACATTAGGTATTTTTACGGTTTTACGTCCCCGCCTTAATACTAGTCTCCCAAATTTTAACCATACAAAATAATATTTATAGGCGGGGTTTACTTGAGAACTAATTCTAATTTGAGAACTATTCTTTTTTTTTTTTAATTTAAACGCCTATAACTTTTTCATATGTGATTATCTTTTAAAAACAATTACACCATTAAATCATAAATTTTTGTCTCTAACTTGAGTATAATATTGTTATATAAAAAATAAAAGAATTTATACTTCAATACTACATATATGTAGTTTACGATATAACATATATAAAATCTGATATACTGCACATATGTACTTTGATATACTATATATATGCAGCACGTATGTAATATAAGAACATTATACTCAAATTAAATATAAAAACAATTCTTTATATTATGATCAATTAAGTTAAAAATAATAATATCGTATAAAAAAATTATAGATGTTAAAAAAATAGATTAATTCTCAAGTTCTCAAATTAAAAATGATTCTCAAATGATCATCTTCGTGCCATCTATTGTATTAAGGTATTTAAAAAATCTCTCTCTCATATATTTTCTATTATTAAGTTGGTATCTACCTATTTGTCACCAAGCTTTCACACATGTAACATGTTTGACCGACCCACGCACAAATAATACAATTTTAAGAGTTAAATGCGTTTTACGTCCTTAAGGTTTCATAGAAATTGTCATTTGAATTCAAAAGTTTAAAATGTTATCATTTGCATCCAAAGGTTTCACTAAAATTATCATTTGAATCCATTTGGCTACACCTAACTAACACGGTTAATCTTTCCCATTAAGTTTCCAACATGAGAGTTATTTTAATAAAAAAATTATAAAATATAAAAAACCAACTCATGCGAGGGTTTTTATATGTTTAGCCTCTTTTGACAATTGCAGTTATGATTTGACTATATAATAGTCTTTTATTGTTTTGTCTTGTTAATGCATTTTGGTTTAGTAATCGTGTTACTTTTGCCCGTTTTATTAAACATAGATTTCTTTGGTTTAAAGCTTAATTATGGTTATGATGATTGATGTTTTATGATTATTATTCACGGGTAGTTAGTGTCATATTATTAATTGCTCTTATACTTTTATGATAATCTGTCTTTTATGTTCATGATTCAAATAATTTATATTATATGATTTGTTTGTTTATTTATAAATATTTTTGTTTTGTATGTTTTATAAAGTTAGAAATGAATCACTTTTAGTTGGTTTAACTTATATTTATTTTATATAATATGATGTCCAGATATGTCATTCTTAATGAAATGAAAGAAATGCTGACTTATCATTCCTGGTAAATTAAAATCGCAATGGTGATTACCAAAGGAGATTGAACGTCTAAAACTTATCACGTAGAGCTGATTTTTTATTCTGTAATTGTTTTGACTAAATACCTCTAATCTAATAAACTTAACGGAAAAACTTAACGACGCTAATTAAGAATAGTTAATTGGATTCAAATGGCAATTTTTGTGAAACTTTTGGATGCAATTGACAAAATTTAAATTTTTAGATTCAAATGACAATTTATATGAAAACTTAAGGTGTAAAATGCATTTAACTCTAATTTAATTATTTTTTTTGAAGTGGGAGAATGGTGATCGTCACCAAGGTCCCATTCAATATATGAAACTGACTTTTCTGGTCAACTTGACCAAAGTCGTTCCCTTTGATTTTATTTTTAATTAAACACCATGATTATTGCTAATGATGTATACAAAGACCAATACAAACGAAAAGATTTTTTCTAATTATATAACAGCTACAAAATATATGATAAGTGTTCAATTAAGCTTACGGTTATTACTTTTATAAAAAATTATTAAAAGAGTAGATCTGTAGATGAACTCATAAGTTTAAACTAGAAACTTTTAAAACAATCAAATAGTTTGCATTTGATTGGACTAATCAATAATACATTTTTATTTGTTTTATTATGTTTTAAATTAGTATATTGTGAATAAATAAATTATCAAATAAGAATTTTTAAGAAGTAAAAGAAAATTTAGGACGTACCCACCACAAAAATGTGAAATAAATAAATAAGTAATTAAATTGTTATAGTTTTAAAATTTGGTTGGTTTTATTAAACAATAACATTGTGTTAGAAGTGAACCAATTTAACCTGTTGAACTAAAAATCAGCTACATAATTGGTTTGGTGGAGTATATCTGAACCCCCTCCATTTGAATCGGTTTGCTAAGGGCAGGACCGCTAGAACCAACGAATTAAACCGGCGGTTGGACTGAATATTTTACTTTCTTTTTCTTTCTTTTTTTTTCAAAATCTCGTTTGTTGGTCTTCAAATATTACTAGAAACTTCATATTTTACTTTTAGATCTTACATAGCTTATATACACACAAAAACATATATAATTTTAAATTATTTATAGGTTAGACTTCAAAAAAAAGACTTAAAATCCAAAAGGTGTAAAAATGAACTTAATGATCAATTCTTAATCAATAGTTGATATCAGATTGAATAGAAAATATTTGTTAGAAAAGTATTTTAGATATGACCACTTTTGTTGACTTTTTTTAAGTTCTTCCATCTTTTTAACATTCCTAACTGACGTTATATTTGATAAAAAGTACTCCATAAAACAAGTGTTTTTCTTTATCTTTAAAACAAGTACAGTATCGTTATATAAAAAGATAAAAAAATAATTGTTTTTAAACTCGTATGATTTTTGCTTATCATTGTGTGTTTAGTGCAGATCATTGTATCTTTTAATTCGTTATTGTGTTTTCCTAAACACTATTGTTTTTTTAAAATGATAAATTTTAAAAAAATATAATAACGAAATAACATTGTTATGTAATTTGAACATGTAAAGCACAATGATAAAAATACAATTAATTAATCTAAGACATTAAAAACAATAGCAAAATGATATAAAACATAAAAACAATAATAAAATGTCTCATTACGTTTTTTCTTCTCTTCATTCTGTTTTTTCGAACACTATGAGTTTTGAAGAACACATTGGTGAAATAACATAATTGTAGACATCTAATTGTAAAACACAATAACGAAATAAAAAAAATTTATATAATATATAAAAAATAAGAAAATAAACATGAAATGGTCTAAAACGTAAATCATAATGATAAATTCATATAACAAATGACAAAAAATATTTGACACAATAACTTAACGTCTCTGACACAATGATCAACATGTCATCCTTTTAAAAACAATAAAAAAACACATGTCAATCACATAATTTTTCTTAGTATTTTTTAAATTTTAATGTTTTTCTTACAATAACTTTATTCTTATTTATAACATCACCAGATTTTAAAACTTGTCCAACCAGTACACTAGTAAAACAACTGATTACGTATCTAGTTACCAAAACATATAACACTAGATTTAGTAAACCCGTGTATTACATCGGTTGAATAAATAAAATATTAATATAATAAAAATTAATAATTATAAAATGATATTTAAATATATGATATGACTGAAATTACATATGAGAATTGACTATAAATAATAAAACAGTGATATCAATTTTTTAAAATTTTGTTTTTAATTATTTTTTCAAAAAATAAACGTTTTGTTCTAAAACAAACCGTATAAAAATGTCATTTTTAAAAATTTTCTTATTATAACTTCTAAATTTGATTATTTTTGGTTTTTAAAAAATTAACTTTTTGAAAATACCAATTTTAAAATATTTTGTATTTTTAAAAAGGTTTTATGCTTTAAAAAAAATTATTATTTTATAAAAAAAATTATTTATTTAGAAATAAGATCAATGAATAGATTTCTTTCTTAATTTATTAAATCTAAAAAATATTAAATAATATTATTAATAATTAAGGTAATTATTTAATATGAGAGAGAGACGGAAAAATTTTGGTGAGGATGATTGTGGTGCTGTCACGTGTTATCTCAAGTTACTCTTATATTATAGTATAAAGATAAAAATAAAGATTAACAAACTTGAAAGGCACAACGGAAAAAACGTGGAAAATTTCTGTCTTTTTTAGTTGCCCCCCTCCAAAATGTAATGAAATTTCCTAAAAGATTCACAATCACACTACCCCACCCCTACCCACCAGTCCACCACCCCAAGATATATACTTATATATTGTTCGATCTCTATGCAGAAAAAGAAACTTAGATATAACTAGGTTTTCACCAGCCGCGCGATGCGGCGGCCTTGTTCGTGACGTGATAAAGTAAAGATTATAATCGACCCGACTCATTTCAGAGTTAAATTTACGTTAAAATGTAGAGTAATGCGAATTTTATAGTCAAATGAAAATATATTATATCCGGCACGACTTCAAACAAAAACCTATGTTGAAACATATACCAACTCAAAACGTACATAAAAATAAGCACGTGTAGTGGCGCCGTTTGTGGCATGATAAAATTTTGACTACAATCCCTCCAACTCGTTTACAATCTAAATTTATGTAAAAACATAGCTTAACTCGGATTTGTATCTATAAATAAAAACGTACTATATTTTGCCTGACTCGCTTCCAAAAAAAACTTGCATTAAAACGTAGATCAACTCAAAAACCAGACGACTATGATTACAAAGTTCAATGATTAAACTTTAAAGCTTCCAAAATATAAGGTATCACAAAAACCTTGAAATATAGTGACCAAAATCATAAATACCTAAAGTTTACTATTCATTTACCATCTTTATTAATAATAGAGTAATTTAACATCACAAAGTAATGGAGAAAGCCATTAACAGACAGAAAATTTTACTTAACCATCTTCAACATGTTTCTTCTTTGTCTTCTTCCTTGAATCAGAGTTATCAATCTAATCTCTCCGTAAGTTTTCAGAGCATTTTTTGATAGAATCCTTGTGAATTTGATCGGTTTTCTACGTATTTCGTCGTGCTTGTATGTCTTGATGATGTTTAATTGGTTTCTAATTTCTTTCTACCCGTTAGACAAAAACATGAAAATAAATCATCTCCTGACAGTTAAACAAGTTTTTAACTCGATAGCTATAAACCGTGTGACCCATTTATTAAGCATGTCCGTGTTACTATTTTAAGAAAAAAAAATGTATCATTAATTTGTCTTGATTGATCTCAATAAATGTGTTAAGTATGTAGTGTTTATTCAACACCACCCATGCTTTGCTAACTTCATATCTAGGTAGATTTTGATATGTTTGATCGATTTCACTTGTTTCCACTTACTAGACTTTAGGTTGCTAAGCAGGTGATAATTCTGCTTATCACCGGACAATGGCTTTCGGAGACGATGTCGTTATCGTGGCGTAAGTTCCTCTCTTTTGAACTTACGAATTTTACAAAAAAAAAAGTATATACTTTGTATTATGTTTTAATTACATGTATGTTTTGTGCTTCAAATAGTGCATACCGTACCGGCCAATGCAAATCTAAACGTGAAGGTTTAAAGGATACTCTTCCAGATGATTTACTATCAACAGTTCTGGTACATTTGTTGACAATAAAAAGGAAAACTAAATATTCAAGCTTGAAACAAAGTTTTTACACAAACTTGACTATAATTGTAAATTTGACTTAAAAGTCAAAGCTTTTCTTTCTTTGGAATGGAAGGGGTTATCGTGAACAAATCGAGCTTGAGCTTACCTAAACTCGACCTTAGCTTGTAAAAATTTTTTTTTTGACAGGTCAGATGTTACACTCTCTCAAATGCGGCACCTCAGTCTCTAGCCCCTGCCTTTTGGTCGGAGTGACCGCCTTAACCACCTCCCCTGTCCGGCTGTCCCATTGGGACCTTAGCTTGTTTAGATTAAAAAAGCTCGAGCTTGACTCGTTTCAAGTTCTAAGTCTAAAGCCTAAACTCGACTTGTAACTAATTTTGGAGTTCAAGCTTGACTTAGCTCGACTCAAATTCGACTCATTTATTACTTACATAATTATATTTTGGGAAAATGCCACAGAAATATAACCAAGTTTGTAAACTGTTCTAATTAAGTAACTGAAACTTTTTTTGTCCTTATAAAATAACTATACTTTCGTTTAATGTTCTAATCTTGTGTAATTATCAGGTCATCAGGTTACCATATTTTTTTACTTTTTTATTTTCTTTTAATGCTTAGGTGGATATTATTTATATTAGTTGGATTTTATACATGTCATTATCTATATTTTTCCACATCACATTAAAGATTAAAAAAATTTAACGAAAACTAACACATCATCAATGGTTACCTGGAAACTTGATAATTCATATGATTGAAACATCAAATCAAGCTTCAGTGACTTTAAAGAGACAAAAAAAGTTTTAGTGATTTAATTGGAACAGTTTTCAAAGTTTGTTACATTTCTACAAAGTTACCCCTTATATTTTTGGTTGAAGAGGCGGTGATAGAGAAGACAAATGTGGATCCCAGTCAGGTAGGAGATATAATTATTGGTATGGTTCTAGCACCAGGTTCACAAAGGGGAATTGAATGCAGGATGGCTGCAATTTATGCTGGATTTCCAGGTACATATATTTTTTATAAAACTTTTTTTTCTTCTAAATTTTGCATATATATAAAAATTTACTTTAAATTTGACAAATTCTGGGTTGTTTTTTTTCAGATACCAACATACCGTGCCTATTAGAACAGTAAACAGACAATGTTCATTTGGACTACAGGCCGTTGCTGATGTAGCTGCATACATAAAAGCAGGATTTTATGAAATTGGCATTGGTGCTGGTGTAGAGTCAATGAGCATTGACCAAATTGGACCTGTTACAAAAGTCAACCCAAAAGTCAGTATCAATTTCATTGTCTATGCCTTTCAAAAGTCAAAGGTTAAAAGAATATTTGTCAGATTCTATATCTGCTATGTTAACAGGTGGAAAAGTTTTCACAAGCAAAGGATTGTCTTCTTCATATGGGAATCACATCTGAAAATGTGGCACAACGTTTCGGTGTGACTAGGCAAGAACAAGATCAGGCTGCGGTCAGTTTTGACTTTCCATAGTCAACAAATTAGTTTCCTTTTTTTTTTCCGGTCGAAATGTATGTTCACATCAGCATAATTTAACTCCATGAGATCCATATTTTATGATAGGTCGAGTCTCATAGGCGTGCTGCTGCAGCAACTTCTTCTGGGAAGTTTAAAGATGAGATTGTCCCTGTTCACACCAAGGTACATGTTTTTTTTTTGACATTTAAAGTCAAACCATATTATACTGAAATTGATATGCATTTTGATATTTTTGTTGCAAATTCAGCATCTTTTGGTTGAAGCATTTACTATTCAGTTTACTATAATTTTATAATTTTCTCTTAAGGTTAATAGAACTCAAATTGATGTTGAGAATATATGACCTAACAACGTTACATGGATCTCTTCATAGATTGTTGACCCAAAAACAGGAGAGGAAAAGCCAGTAATAATATCCGTAGATGATGGTATTAGGCCAAACACAAATATGGCTGATCTAGCAAAACTGAAACCATCATTCAAAAAGGACGGTACAACAACAGCAGGTATACACATTGAATATTGTACATAGATACAATACCTACACGCATACTGATACGGATATGGGGACTAATTCATTTCAAGTCTATTCTAGAAGGGCCAAAAGAGAGCCATTCTAAAAGTGGCTAAGAGTTGGTGAGAGGAGAGAGAGAGAATACGTAGTAGAGAATGATGTATGGTGAGGTATGTGAGTAAATTGTTAAGTGTTTGGCTCCTACATGATGTATGGAGAGAGGGTATAAACCTAGATCATATTTTGTAACTTCTTTCCAAAGTTTTCATCAATCACAAACATTCTTCTCTTATTTTCATTACAATTTCCTGTTTAATAGTATCAATCGATTTGTCGATTCCTGTCATTGGTCCGACCTGCCGGATTCAAACCAGCGACCTAAGGATCCTCGGTTTTTTGACTCATTGATACTTAAATAGTTGAATGATCCTTTTTTTTTTTTTTTCAAATAGGGACTGCAAGTCAGATTAGTGACGGTGCTGGTGCAGTTCTCCTCATGAAAAGAAGTGTAGCTTTAAAGAAGGGCCTTCCAGTTCTTGGTGTATTCAGGTATGTTTGACCTTTAGACTTTAAAATGTAGTTTGGTTGACTTTCTACAGCTGTTTGGACTTTGGAATGTAAGGAATTTACAGTTAGTAGCATTACTCATGAACAATCAAATGTCACACATATTTTGACCCTATTTAATTAGAAACAAGAATCATGATCACCTTAACCAATCTTATCGGGTTTTTTTGCATGACAACAATATGAAAATAAATAACTTTTAGATAATATGTTCGAGTTTTATAGGATATATATACCTCTTACTGATTATAAGTTTACAATAATACCTCATATAGGAGTTTTGAAGCTGTTGGTGTGGATCCTGCTATAATGGGCATAGGTCCTGCTGTTGCAATTCCAGCTGCTATGAAGTCAGCAGGTCTAGAGCTTAATAACATTGATCTCTTTGAAATTAATGAGGTAAATCAGGTCTCATTAGTCACTACTACTGTTTTAGAAGAATAAATATAATGCTAGATTTCACTTGTGATAAATTTGAGTTAAAGTTACATATTTACCCTTTAATGTTAATATACAAAGAAAATCTTTTATTTAAAATGTAACAGGCTTTTGCATCCCAATTTGTATATTGTTGCAAGAAGCTACAGCTTGATCCTAAAAAAGTGAATGTTAATGGATGAGCTATGGCTATTGGGCATCCTTTGGGAGCTACAGGCAACTTACTTTATCCCTAAAATACACTATCTGCATCCATTCACTTTAAAGTTTGCGGTTTTCTTGAACCTGTGATTTTTTTAATCTCAGGAGCTCGTTGTGTTGCAACTTTCCTTCATGAGATGAAGCGACATGGGAAAGATAGTCGATTTGGTGTTGTTTCTATGTGCATAGGTCAGTGTTTACTCTATTACTGTATCCTATAATTTGATAACAGGTCAAATATATATGAAGTACTAAAAATTAAATGGGTCAAACTTCGTCGGACGTTAAATGACCCAAAATTGTTTTATTTAAAAGAAAATTTAATTAATTTATATTGTTGCTAATCATATTTAATACATGAATTGATTACAAGCTTAAAAATGTTGGTGAGGGAGCACAACTCAACTTGTCTCGTTTTAATCCAACATCCAAACTACCTGCTTTGACACCTCTACTCTAATCCCCATCTCTTGTACATGTGTGCATGCTTTGTGGCAAAGGTGTTTGGCACTGCTTAAACATCTTATATGAATAAATAATTATCTTGACATTTAACAATGTTGCAGGTTCTGGTATGGGGGCTGCAGCAGTGTTTGAAAGAGGAGATTAACTTAGGATAATAAATTAAGCATGCCACATTTTAGTTATACCTTTTCATGAAAAGATGAAATGTAAAACTTATTGAGCTGTGGAAGCAGAACATGTTATAATTTTCAGTCTGCTCTTGTTATTGAGAAACCATATTGTAGTACATGAATGACTCATGGCATATATTAAGAATTGGGAAGCACATGAAAGTGTTATATTTTTGTATACATACTTGACAGTGAGTCCATGACAGAGCTTAGAAAGGGCAAGATCATCCAAAATGAGCTGGGTACTTTTTCTAAATCTGCACCATGAAAACAGAATTCATGATGTCCATATGGCAAGTATGTAGAAAAATGTGACATCTACATGTATGACAGTAGATGAAATCCAGGTCAAAAATAAAAACTAATGGAATCAAAACTAGAACTGAAAACCAGTTTGGTTTTGGTTTTGAACTTGTTCCACCAAAACAGGACAGTGAACCACATACATATTTGAGGTTCTTTTAATTTGAAAACAAAAACCTAAATTAATTTGTTGGATGTTTGAGAAAAGAAAAAATTTGCTTTTGATTTTAATCAGAATTGAACCGAGTCAAGAATTGGCTTGTAAAAAAACTAGAACTAAACAAACAATAACTGGTTCTGGTCTGGTTTAGTCTAGTCCTACCTTTATTATTTGATTTTGTCGGTCGACACTGAGTTTAACACACACAGAACACAACTTGTGACAGAATACGCATAACTTTAAAAAGAAGGTGCATTGATCTAAAAAGATTTTTTTAATTCCAAAACTCAAGTAAAATAACCAAGAAAGGGGCATAGGTGTGTATGTTAAAAGTTACGTGTGATATCTGTGGTACGTAGACTAGACAAACTATTTGGTATGCACATGCATGTCTTGTGTTGATTTGTTTCTAGACTATTTAATCAGAAATAGCAATCATCAAATGAGAATTACCCTCACACGCCTTTATATAACAACTGGAACTTGGGTATTCGCTCTGGAGGAAGTGGGCAATTCACTATCAGCTTGCCTTTCATGGCCCCTCTAAATATTTCCTGCAAGACAAATACAAAGCACACATCCAATAATACTAGAATAACGCCTTAGGACAAGAAAGAAAAACTGAGGCATAAATCTTGATGTTGTAAACATGGTAGATACATCAAAAGGAGAGTAGACCAAACAACAAACTTGAATTGGTAATTAAAACTAACTGACCATAAATTCTATGAATAAGGGGAGATTGCCAAAGAAAGGTAACTTAAATTACAAAAAATAGTGATCCAAATAGTTAAATTTTTTCAAATATTCCCAAAATTTTATGAGACTAAGTTTTCACTCTTTTAAGGCCTTTCTTGCCAATTTCCCGTGAAAAAGTATGCAACTGGGATGTAGAAAGAGAATCCAAAAAGTTCAGGTAATATTCTTAATGACTTCTTAAAGTTAAAGACTTAATGTGAAAGAAGCATACCTCTACAACATCAATGAAATCTTGTTTCCTATGGAAAGCACCTACCCACTTTGTGTGATCTGCACTCCTGCAGTCATATGAAAGAAAACATGCATTCATTCATTAAAGAACTAAAAACATATAGCTTACAATATATCAACTATATCAAATATGCAAAATCAATTCGATTGCCATTTTAATGTGTTAAGTCATTATTCATAAGCATAATAGTCCTTCATCCTTATGGAAATTGCAAATTTGCAGTAATATCATCTTAGGATTTCTCCTATGAAGAACACAAGTCAGAACATTCCTTTATAGGAAAATTGGCAAGATCCAACAGCTATTTGCAAACTATCATTATTGAAAGTTATTTATGTGTTTTTCTTTGTCCACAATATAGATGTATTATGACATATTATCAACCAGCTTCTCAGACATACGGATGCCAGTCAATACATTTGTATCTAGCAAATAGAGCAACCGCTTATGCTTATAAGCTAATGTAGATAATCAGCTTATTAAAAACAGCTTAAAGTATCCATCAAGCATAATCAATTTGAAATAATCAATCTCAAATGGCTTATCTACTTTTCAAATAACCAATCCCAAACACCCCATAAAAATCAATGTACCCAAACTCACTACGAATTAACCATAACCACAAAACAACTGATGAATACATATAATAGTGAATCTCAAATTAGCTTCAAACGATTACCCCGAATCCATCTTCATATGATGAGCATTGAAGAAGAAAACAGTTGAAGGAATAAGCGTGATGTCAAAATACTTCACGTAAACCTGAACTTCCTCCGAATCAACATCCACCAACGCTATACTGGCGAATTTAGACACATCTTGTTCAGATTTCGAAAGCTGTATGTTCAACATCCGTTAAACTGATATAAAAACGACGATCGATTGAAGAATTAAGAAAAAATTGGATGAAATGTGCGTACGATATCGTCGAGTTGTAGACAAACGGAATCGGAAGATCTGCCGAATCGAAGGACGAGAAGCTTGTCAATGGTGTCTCTGATGATTGAATCAACGTCTTCTTTCTTTGTTAGGGTTCTTAGAAGGTAGCTCATCGTTCACGATACACCTCTGCGTCTCAACCTTCGGGTACGAAGTTCGTTGGCTCAAATGAAATATATTCACTGTTTGAAAAAAAATAATAATAATAATAATAAAAACTCTGAACCAGTAAAAATTCTGAACCAATAAGTGTTGAACCAGTTTAAGTCTGTTTGCTTGAACCAGTTTAAAAATAAATTTTACCCTCTAAATTATTTCAACAAAAACTCACATGCATTATCCATCATTAATTTCTCTGTAATATAAACAAACATTTGGTGTTCATCCTTTGACTTGTAGCCTCTATGGGTCACTCTCACCTCTTCTCTTTCACTACCACCAAAACACCACTGCAACAAAACCGACACAAAACTCACACACACACACCAACACACACACGTCCGTACGCCGGTCGGCGGATCCCTCCGTCGCCGTCGCCGTCGCCGCGATGAATAGAGGGACATCCTCGGTCCACCACCACCGCCGCCATCTCTCTCGCCTCGTTTCATTGTTCTTTTGTTTCACTGTCGTCGTTGTCGCCGCCAGAGATCAGCTGCAGCTGGTGGAAAACGCCGACGACTTTGTTAATAACGCCACCGTCAATGGTTCTTCTACTACGGATAGAGATATGAGCTTTTCGCTCTGGCTGTGGCGGCTTGCGGCGGAGGTGTTGCGACCGGCGACCGCGCTCCAGCGAGGGTTCCCGACAGCAGATTGCAATGGGGGTAGGGGGAGGAGGTGACGGGAGTCGGTCAGACTCGATCTCAAATCTGATTGGTAAGTGATGATTCAGACTTCTTTTTCAATCAGAGGTACCCAACCAAACAATCATGTCTGACTCGGTCAGACATACATGTCTGACTGGGGTCATTCAGACCCAAACAAACAGCCTCTAAGTTGTTCAAGTAGTGGTTTACGAGTAAATGACCCGTTAGAGATCCAATTAATCATTTGGTCAAATAAAAGTTGCTCGGGTTGCATTCTTTAGAGAAAGTTAAAACCATTAAATTCAAACTACAATGTGTAAGTAAGGTTGTAAACAAATCAAGCCGGCTCGCAAGCCACTTGGTATCGTTTTGAAAAAAGCTCGAATCGACCCGAGCTTAAACGAGCTCGAGCTCAAGCTCACAGCCTCACATTATGGCTTGTTTACTAAACGAGCACGAGCCCAAGCTTCGGATATCAAGGTCGAGCCGGCTCGTGAGTCTAAACGAATTTTTTGTTTTATATAATTTCTTATTTACATATTATATATATATATATATATTTATATATTTACATAAATCATATAATTATATATATTGTTATGATAAAAACTAATAAAATAATATATACCATGCTATATATAAAAAGTATGATTATAAATAACTATAAAAATAATTATAAAAAAACAACAAATTGATATTGAAAATTTTCTGACAAATCGAGCTCGCACTCGAGCTTGAAAATTTTCTAACAAACCGAGCTCGCGCTGGAGCTTTCTAAATCCAAAACGAGTTGAGCTCGAGTTCAAGCTTCCTTGGCTCGTTTACACCCCCTTCATGTAAGTGAGCATCCTCCCCAAATGGCCGTTTGAGTTTCAGGGTGCTGCAAGTATAAACAAGGGAAACGTGAGAGAGTCATTCAATATCACATCATCTTCACTTTTTCTTCTTTAAAGTGTTGTAGTCTTTTCATTCTTTTCATACTTTCCTATAAATTGTAGTTTATAAAAAGTTAAACTGTTGTTTGCATGGATGAAGTTTACTTTTTTAAATATAGTTATCTTTTATTAGAGACACATATGATGTATGAATCTAGAATCCTTTAACACATGCGTGTGTGTTAGAAGGCGAGGGTTATAGAGAGATGGTTCCCCCATCCCCATCCCCATGCCACATCACCTTTTCCTTTTTATTCCCACATCCATTTCACTTTTCTTGACATCTTGATATTATTGGATATAAGCCCTTTGATTTCTCTTTAACTAGTTTTGAAATTCAATTAAACAAATAATATGTTAATAAACAAATAACACAGCCGAATCTCTTGAATTACCATTATTTACTTAATAACATTTACAAGTTGTGTCTACAATGATACAACATTTTTAAGTTTAAGTGTACAAATTCTTTAAGCATTATCTTTCAAGCCACGACTAAGCCCTTGCTTTATGCCACGTAACCCTCCGCCTTAGCCAAACCTCATCTTTTCCATGGTGATTACACAACCAGAAGGTTTCAGCCTCAAGCCTTTGCGGTTACTAAATCTTAAATGACTGCAGGTTCACCGTTGGTTGATCAATTGTTCTTTTATTGTTAAAATTTGACCCGCGAAATGTATGTTGAAGGTATGTTGTTTGTTCATAACTTTTGCTGGATGCATGGCAAATATTTTGTTACATTTATGTGTAGTCTTTTAGTTTCCTTATATTTATTTTATTCAATGCCTAATGCATGTAACTAAAAATTTAATTTTTGTGTTGGAGTCATACTGTTTTTAAATTTACGTAACCTGAAAATTATAAGACATTAAAAAGCTAAATAATTCTTAACTGACTCATTTATTATTTCAGCAAAGATTCAGGTTTCCTAGCTAATTTCAAAAGGAATTTAGAAGGAATTGAAAACATAAAGGTAAGCTTCATTTGTCAGCTAACTTTGCCCATCTTTCATTTAGAAGTGTTCGTATACTTCGGAACATATTTGAGGACTTAAATGTGAGTTTCATGTGGGCTCGGTTTGTTTATCTTTAGGGTGGAGAGTAATAGAAAAATGTTTTTTGTTATTACCTTAAGCGAAATTTGCTAGAAGTACGGTACAACTTTATAATTTAATACTCGATAAATTAAAAACCTGATAAAATTAATAATTTGCTCGGTCCCAATTTGGGACCTGTACAAAATTGGACCTCAATCGATAAAATAATATGATAATATTTTTTTTGAAATCCTAATGTATATATATTGATCCCAATGAAACTATAAATTAATAATTACTAAAATATTTTAAAATTCTAGGATTGTCTAGTAAAATATGAACATGTAGTCACTTGTTTTTTTATCATAGACATTTTATAGTGATCAATCTAGATCTATATACATCGAACTTGACAAGTTCATTGTAGCGTGAATGTACATGAGAATTTTGAAAACCCTTGTTTCCGTTTTATTCAAATAGGTAAAGTGAACGAACATGAAAATTTTGAAGGTCGATGCATTAATTTGAGAGTTGCTCACGAATATAAGTCAACTCTTTTAATTAATAATTTATTAATTTATTGATATAATAATATATCGCTAAATTAATAAAATATCCCGGTCCCAAGTCTCAATATTTTTAATTAGCACCTTTTGTTCCAAATCACTTGCAAGCTTTTCTTTGTTCCTTATGTCAACAGCTTATTTCGTGAATGCCATGATAAAGTTTAATTCAAATTAATCACATCTATTTAGTGCTTGATTATGAATTTGAATTATTACTAATAATTCTAGTTTTTGGTGATAGAAATTAAGATAGAGAATGGGAAGAAAAGGTTTCTGTTTCTTATAATGTAGTGTGAGATGAATGAGTGGTTGTCATAATTAAAAAAAAAAATTCACAAGTAAGTTGCTTTTATTTTTTCTTCCGTTTCAAAGGTGAATCAATATGAATCAGTGGCGAAACTTGAGCACTATTATAAGGGGGAGGAGGGTGAAATCAAATTCTTTTAAGGGGGGCGAACTCAATATATATAAAAAATTTAAACTATCAGACCAAAAATTCACACTACCGAACCAGAAATTAACACTACTGACGAAAAAAAGAGGGGGACGCCCTTAAATCCTTCGCCCATGGTGTGAATATAGTGTGATAATCATTTTTTCACTTGCTTTAAATCGCTTTTCTCAAAATTTGGATGCAATTTTTATTTTCTTCTTTTGAATTGAGTTTTGTGAAAATCTTGATTCTACTTCCAAACTTAAACGATATCATTTGTCAGTAAGGTCACAATTACTGTTCTAGGCTGTCGATTGCGACTCTTCAAAACACTCCATAGATCTAATTACATTTATTAGTTTTAAAACCAAGTATTTAGACCCAAAGGCAATTCCCACGAGCTAACATACATTTACAAGAATTAATTTATAGAGCGTTACAGTCTACTTACAGATTTTATGACCCCGTTATATCAACGTTTCAAACCTTCTCGAAAAACCCATACACGTATAACAAACCAGACGTGTAACTGTACCCGCAGCGAAACGCACGACAACCTCATAGTTAACAAACAATAAGTCTAAATTCATTAAGTTGATTACAAATCTTATTTTCTGTTCAGTTATCAAGTATCAAATATTTTACCACTATTAACAACCAATTAGTCTAAACTTATATTAGCTTATTTTCAAATTAAGACAATAAGTTGTTCATTAATAACATACAATAGCCATAAGTTGCGCGACAACGTGCGCTAGGAGGAGACGTTATAGCTCCTTGATCTAGAGTGTCATAACGGCTGTGCAAATAGCACTTGAGAGCATCGAAGTATGGCTCTTGAAGATTGTGTGTGCATAAAAGAATTAGTAAATGCACTTGAGAGCATCGAAGTATGGCCTTGTGTGTGCATAAAAGAATTAGTAGATATGACATGTCTGATCTAGTGAATGTGAGTATTATAGAACACTAATAAATTACGATAAGTGTTAAAAAACATTTTAATCAAATATGAATATAAGTTTAGGCGGGAAAACCAATTTAAGAATACATGGAATCGTGCTATGTGTCCCAAACAACATTGGATTATTAGAACAAATAGATGTATAAAAATATATATAGTGTTTCGTTTCGAGTCGACCTGAATCGAGTTATGAATTTACGTTTTTCTCTTAATTCGTTTTGTTTGAATAAATCCAAATCTAATGCATTGGAGACATTTTTTTCTATTTCTAGTTCAAGTTCAAATTCACTTTTAAATAATCACAGTTAGAGAAGACCAACTTTTAATAACCCAAAAGACAAAAACCATTTCTATGAACACCCTTAAAAGATGTGTAGTGGTCATGTCAATAGACAAACAAGGATGAGCCTCGTATCCGATTATGAAACCTAGTACTTAGCATGTAACAAGCAAATCACCGTATTTTTTTAACGGCAAACCTATCCTACTCTTAAATTACTTCATATTATATTATTGTCTGGGTTTAAACCCTAGACCTCCCCTCTAAAGCCAAATCCTCTATCAAGTGAGCTAGGCTCACATTAACAGCAAATCACTAGTAGTTTGCATATACAAAGATTTACGTTGGAGGCAAACATAATCTGAGTGATGAGATCCAAAAAACATGAAGGTTGGTGAAAATACATTATTTGATGAAGAGAACAATGAAGAAAGGTGAATTGTACTTATCCTAAGTCGTTTGGTTAAGAGTTTTTAGGTGTAGGTTAGATGGTGTACGAGTTTGTTTTAAAGAAAAACAAAAACAAAAGGTGTATAGTCTTTAAAAAATAATTCAAACAAATTTACAAAATTGCAGTCAAACTGAAGCTTAAACATCAAGGTACATTCAATAATAGTTTAAATAAAAATTGTTAGGGGTCTTTGAATTCTACACACTTTATAAATTTTAAATTTGATCAAGTTAGTGACGGTTGGTTAAATTTGCAAGACTAACTATTAAAAAACGATCTTTTTATTTACCGACCAATGCTTTATAAATATGGGTATAATTATAGTAAAAAATATACATTTAATCTAAAAAGTTTATAAAATAATTGTGGGCTTAAAACGTGTCGTTTTAGTGTTTAAAAAGGATGACATTTTGGACATTATGTCAAATACGTCAGCTTATTGTGACTAGTACGCTTATTCTATCATATATATTTCATCATTTGTTATATGTATTAATTCTTGTGTTTTACAATTGAAAGTACACAATGATGTTATTTTATTTATTTTTTAAAACTCATAGTGTTTAAGTAGAAAAAATGTGTTATTTTTTTCATTGTTTTTTAGATCATATAAACTTGTTGTTTATCTATCATTATATTTTACAATTAGAAGTACACAATTATGCTATTTTACTATTGTATTTTTCAAAACTCATAGTGTTCACAGTTTAAAATAACACAACCACGATTAAAAAGCACAATGAGACATAAATCATGATGCTTTGTGTTTTATGTTTCATATTATTTTGTGTTATTTTCTTATTATTTTTAATGCATTAGATTAATTAGTTGTTGATATATCATTGTGTTCACATACTAGAAATACACAACAATGTAATTTCATCATCATATTTTTTTAAAATTCATCATTTTAAAAACACACTAGTATTTAGGAAAAATACAACAATTAACAAAAAGACATAATAAGCTGCAATAAATACATAATAACGAGTAAAAGTCATATAAGCTTAAAAACCTAAAAGAATTATTATCTTTTTATATAATGATATTGTGTTCGTTTTAAAGATAAAAAGAGCTTGTATTTATGGTGTAATTTTTATAAAAAAATAATATCATATATAAAAGTTATAAAATATTTTAAAAATAATAAGACACTTGAAAAAAATCAACAAAAGTGATTATACTTAAAATACTCTCCTAGTAAACTTTTTATCTACAATTTAATCTAATGGTTGAGATTACTTTTTATATTTTTTGGATTTAAAACTGTTTTTTATTTAAACCCTTCTCTACAAATTTTTTCCGCACTTCATAAATTTTGAATTTTCATCAACTTAGCGAAGAATCATCCTTACAAGATAATTTACAAGACAAACTTACAATGATAAATTGTGTTGAATTTATAAAGCTAAAGGTTTAACCTTTTGAGCAAACTTCCATCATATGTTAAGTAATTTTAAATAAAAAACATTGTACAAAACCTTAGTCACTTTACAAACTTTGTTAATGTTTTTATAATATCATTACAATGCTCGACACCAATCTTGGTGCACATTACCTACAACTATTTCTATGTTTTCGTTTTATATAATGTCTGAGTTGCCCCTCATTTAGCACCTTTCTTACTTCTAATTTTTTTCGTATTATTTCGCTGTAGGTGATGTATTTATAATTTTTTAATCTGGGTTGCTAAATAGTTGTTTACATATTTAGTTGCTAAAGAGTATTGAAAAATAGATAAGGGACAGATTGAATAAAAAATGAAAAAAAAGAAGTAATATGTTAGTTAAAAAATACAAAATAAATTAATAAACATAAATTTGCTAAATATTTTTCAACTAAACACCCATTTGATAGATAATTTTTTCATAAATAATCTTTCGAAAACCAAAAAAAAAAACTCTTTTCATTTTCTATCAAATTGATTGGTTTTTGATATATGTGTCCGAATTAGAGGTGTTTAAAAAAACCGGTTTGGAAACCGATCCCAGAAAAAAACCCGAAACCGGTTTGGGCCCAAACCTGTTTCAAACCGGCCAAACCCGCCGGTCTTGGTTCGGTTTGTAGTTGTCAATGTTCAAACCGGTTTCTAACCCGGTTCGGTTTCAAATCGGTCTCAAACCGGTTCCCAAACCGGTTTTTAAAACTAGCCGGTTTTTAAAACTAGCTGTTGTATAACGGCTTTTATAGCCGTTTGAAGTGTGTTTGGACCGTTTTTTATGGTTTTTATACCATTATACCCCCATTAGGTTAGTGTATATATATTGTGAATCCTAGGATCGTTCAGGAATTATCAGAATTAATTTGAATAAGTATTGATCACGAAATTATCAATACTTGGTGTTTAATCTATTAATAATAATAAAATCAATCAATCAAACAAATAAAATAAGAATAATCAAACCGAGAGAACTCAAGAACGTTGATTGAATGCTTTCTTGTTGCTATTGAGGTTGCTGATCTTGAATACAATGATTCAGATAATGATCACTAATGATTCTCAATTATTGTTGTTATCTGATTTATTGATTGATTACCTCTATTGATGATCTCGTATCTATTTATAGAGATCTAATGCTGTTATATTGCTAGCTATTTTGTTGCTATAATTAAGCTAATCAAACTTATCCGAATCTTCGCCATGTTTATCGGCTTAGGAATTCGTGATTTACAATGATTCTACTGATGATAAAATTTGTTGATGTGACGTTGAATATCCGTCTTCAATCGTCATTAATGTTGTTGATGTTCTGCCACGTTGACTTGTTGACTTGATGTTGACTTCTGAGTTAATTGGCCTTCCGCAGGAATTTATTCTTTCGTAGATAGTCTGTCTTCCGCAGCAACTGTTGTACTGTACTTGTTCTTGTGCTTCCGCAGGAGTTCTTGTCTTCCGCAACAATCCCTCCAGCAGCTTCACTTCTTTTCTTGTTCAGCTAAAGTTGTTCTTCCGTATGAGATCCACGGATGTACATTCTTCAGTTATATTCCTGAGAACATCTACGGATGTACATTCTTCAGTTATATTCCTGAGAACATCTACGGAAGAACACTTTATTCATCCGCAGTTGTTCTAACACTTAGTCAATTTTCCAAATTGACACAGTTTAATGTTTCATGCACATTCACACATACATTCTGAAATATATTATATAATAGATGAATATATTAAATGAAGTGCAAAATAAATGTTATTTAGTTCATAAACACAATTATAATCAAATATATTCATTTTATATCATTAAGAATAATAATTACAATTATGATTACAAGAGTGATATATATCATCTAAACCTATACAAGAGATCTATCCCTAACAGTACTCCCCCTTAGGTTTAGATTCTAGTAATCATTGGTTTAGCACTCTAAGGATCATACTATAAATCAGACACATTCCTGCTTAGTTTGGTTGAGTGAAAAACCTACTAGATCTAGTGCAAATTGCAAATATGGTGATCCGCAGAAGTTCAACCTAGAGTGTATATCGAGTGTGTCATGCTTATTATCATGTTGTGGTTAGTTTAATGATGAACAGAGATGAGTGCATCATGCAAGATGTTGTGAAAGTGTGTCCGTTCCAGAAACTGCCCAATTCATCACGTTATCACACTTGACCCATGTTCCGTAGATTATAAGCTCTATCTTAAGATTTATTTGAAATCTTATTAATGCTGATAGTTTATTCATGCTCTTTGTATATTTTTACTGTTGATCCGTTTTGGATTCTTTTGAGAGCAGCTCCTGTTTGGAGTTTTATGATTTGCATCAGGTCACCAGGTCTTTACTCACGTAAAATAGAGGTGACCCATGACTCAGGTCTTTGCTTACGCAAAATAGAGAGTCAAGATGCGCAAAGATAGAGGTTATAAGGTGTTACAACATAGTAAGTGTGCATGGGCAATGAATTTTGCACATCCGGATTAGACTTACTTAATATACACCTCACAATGACTTTGTCATAAGAAGTCATCTGAAATTTAAGTTGAGCATGTCATACCTGATTTTCCACTTAAGATGAACTTATTCAAATATCCAACACATCGGATCAGTAGATAGTTGTTAATTTGAAAGCAGGATATATGTCAGTTATAACATACTATCATGTCCTTAGTACATCGGATCAGTAGATAGTTGTTAATTTGAAAGTGGTCTCATATGTTTACCATTAGTACACACCTATGTCTATTGTTGATATGATGAACTTATTCTAAGTTGATCATGCCTAATGATTCTATTAAGAAGTTAAATCTGACAGAATCAAATGCCTTAGTGAATAAATCAGCAAGCTGATTTATTGTATCTACTTTGACCAACTTAATTAGACCTTTTTCTGAGCAGTCTCTTAGAAAATAATATCTAATTTCTATGTGCTTAGTTTTACTATGTTGTACCGGATTGGCAGTTATAAACATAGCAACTGAGTTGTCAATATGTATAGGAGTTTGAAGAAAATTGTAACCATAATCAAGTAATTGGTTTTGTAACTAAAAAACCTGAGAGCAGCCAGCTGAAGCAGCTATGTACTCAGCCTCAGCTGTGGATACTGAGACATTTGTTTGCTTTTTGCACTGCCATGACACAAGTCTTGGTCCTATAAATTGACATCCACCAGTTGTGGATTTTCTGTTGTTGTTGCATCCTCCGTAGTCACTGTCTGAATAGGAGTAAATCTTGAAGTCTTCTTCTTTGGGATACCATAGTCCAAGTGATGGTTTTCCTTTAAGGTATCTGAATATTCTCTTTACTGCATTCAAATAAGACTCTTTTGGATCTGCTTGATACCTCAGTAGCCATTAGAGGAACTTTGTTTTCCATGTTGGCCATTAGTGCTTGATTTTCAGCAAGAACTTCTTTCTCATAGATGCTCCAGTCACAAGTACCATCTTGCAAAATGATTAAACGAGTTTCTTTAGCATTGGATTTACTTGTGTTATTGTTAGTTATTGGTGGGATGTATTGGTTAACTGGGGTTGTGAGAAACTCCTCTGAGCAGGTTGTCTTTGGTCGGTTGCCTGCTGTTGGTTGTTGCATTCCCTGGAGAAATGTCCATATAGATTGCATTTAAAGCATCTATCTTTGGACTTGTCCACACCAATCTTGGTTGATCTTCCTCCTACTAACAGCCCTTTATTTTTTTTCATATACATTTTGGCTCTGTAGGTAATCATAGCCATTTGCCATTGCAAGTCCATCTCCTCCACTTCTTCAGGATGAAGTTCTTCTAAGTCTTGTTGGCAAAAGTGAGCCGGTGTCAGGGTGCTTCCTAAGTAAGCTTGAAAACTGGAATTGAAGGCTGCAAAGGCTGCCTTCTGTTCTTCAGACTCCAGAACCACAGTAATTGGTTCTATCTGCTTGTTGTTTTTCTTGTTCTTTGATTCATCAACCTTTGATTTGGACTTTCTGTGCTGATTACCTTGGGAACTTGAGCTAGAAGACTTTGCAGCATAAAAGCTAGTCTCCTCTTCCTGATCACTTTCTTCACAGGATGAGTCTTCAGCTTCATTGGTGATAAAAGCACTTCCTGAGTTCTTCAGTTCCTTGAATTGATATGGAGCGATTGGTGCTTTCACACTCTTGTTCCTTGTCTTTTTGTCTAGCTCCAGTGCTTCTACCTTTGCCACTAAGGTGTCTAAGCCTATTGCCTTTAGATCAATAGTATTCTTAAACATGGACACAGTTTGTGTCCAGCTCTCTGGCAATGAATGCAGCATTTTTTTGTTGAGTTCTTCATTGCTATACTGAGGTTCTAGGATATTCATCTCAGTGACAAGCTGCATGAATCTGTGCAGTTGTTGAGGAACAGACTCACGAGGAATATGATGAAAGGTTTCATATTGAGCCCGGAGAGTGTCCTTTTTGATACTCCTAATCTCATCACTACCTTCACACAGAGTGTGAAGGATTTTCCATAATGAGTTAGCAGTCTTGTATGATTCGAACCTGATCAGCAGCTCTTCAGGCAAAGCCATAGTAAGCATACTATAGGCTTTGATGTCAATCTTGACTCTCTTGGCATCATCAGGTGATAGATTCTTTAAACTAATGGGCTGATTATTATCCTTATAATCCGCTCCTAAGGCAGGTGGAATATAAGGTCCTTCGGTAATCGAAGCCCATAAGTCAGAATCTGTATAATTAACATGATTCTTGAACCGGATTTTCCAGGTTTTAAAATCAGATTTGTTTTCCAGTTTAGGAGGTTGATAAGCACCAACAACTGAGTTACTCATGGTAGTTAATTTTTTTTAAAAAGGTTTTGTTTTAAAGCAGAATTTGATTAAACTTAATCAAAGCTGATAGATCAATTGATATAAATCAATGAGCACCAAGCTCTGATACCACTTGTGAATCCTAGGATCGTTCAGATATTATCAGAATTGATTTGAATAAGTATTGATCGCGGAATTATCAATACTTGGTGTTTAATCTATTAATAATAATAAAATCAATCAATCAAACAAATAAAATAAGAATAATCAAACCGAGAGAACTCAAGAACGTTGATTGAATGCTTTCTTGTTGCTATTTAGGTTGCTGATCTTGAATACAATGATTCAGATAATGATCACTAATGATTCTCAATTATTGTTGTTATCTGATTTATTGATTGATTACCTCTGTTGATGATCTCGTATCTATTTATAGAGATCTAATACTGTTATATTGCTAGCTATTTTGTTGCTATAATTAAGCTAATCAAACTTATTCGAATCTTCGCCATGTTTATCGGCTTAGGAATTCGTGATTTACAATGATTCTACTGATGATAAAATTTGTTGATGTGACATGGAATATCCGTCTTCAATCGTCATTAATGTTGTTGATGTTCTGCCACGTTGACTTGTTGACTTGATGTTGACTTCTGAGTTAATTGGCCTTCGCAGGAATTTACTCTTCCGCAGATAGTCTGTCTTCCGCAACAACTGTTGTACTGTACTTGTTCTTGTGCTTCCGTAGGAGTTCTTGTCTTCCGCAGCAATCCCTCCAGCAGCTTCACTTCTTTTCTTGTTCAGCTAAAGTTGTTCTTCCGTATGAGATCCACGGATGTACATTCTTCAGTTATATTCCTGAGAACATCTACGGATATACATTCTTCAGTTATATTCCTGAGAACATCTACGGAAGAACACTTTATTCATCCGCAGTTGTTCTAACACTTAGTCAATTTTTCAAATTGACACAGTTTAATGTTTCATGCACATTCACACATACATTCTGAAATATATTATATAATAGATGAATATATTAAATGAAGTGCAAAATAAATGTTATTTAGTTCATAAACACAATTATAATCAAATATATTCATTTTATATCATTAAGAATAATAATTACATTTATGATTACAAGAGTGATATATATCATCTAAACCTATACAAGAGATCTATCCCTAACATATATATATATATATATATATATATATGTATTGGATGTTTTGGTTGAATCACAACAACTTAAAACGCTCTCTACTCTCAAAAATCATAAAAACACTCAATACTTTCGTTCTCTTAGAAAAAACTCTCTCAAATGGCTTCATCAAGTGCTCAAACATCCGTTGGTTGTGATGCGTCTTCAAGCAAAGTGGTGGTAGCAATCCTTCCTACGAATAGAAACCCCGAAATATGGTGCAATTACAATTCATGTCAAATAGCTAGCGTTCCGAACAAGGCTCGTTGCAAGTTTTGCCATAAGTTTTTCAAAAAAAATGCAAACACAACATTGAAAAACCACAATGCGCATAAATATTGTAAGGGGTTGAAAGGTGAACCGTCTCAAGGTCAAGCTTCGATGACAAATGAAGGAAATGTTTGAGCTTATAACGTTAATGCGGTTCGGGAGCAAATGGCGCATTTTGTAATTCAAGAAAGGTTGCCATTCAAACATTTCGACAACGAATGTTTGACTCGACTCATTCAACGAACTCTCCAACACGTTACACCAATGTATGCCGTGCTATTCTTCGAAGAGATTGTTTAAAAATGTGGAAAAAAACTGAAAATGAATTAATATCTTATTTTGAAAATTTACAACCCGATGTTAACTTAACTAGTGATGTTTGGTCGACTCCTCACGGTTCACTGGACTCGTACATTTGTGTCACCGCCCATTGGGTTGAACCCGATTCGTGGCAATTGATGAAACGTACGATTGCGTTTGAATTGTTTGATTATCCTCACACCGGCCAAAACATTTTTTATTTTGTTGATAAAGTTATTAAAACGTACAAATTAGAAAACAAAATATTCTCTATATCTTTTGATATTGCGTCAAATAACACCCTTGCGATAGATCATTTAAAATTAAAATATAAACCAATGTGTGACGGTATGTTTTTCATAGTCGATGTGTTGTGCACATCATAAACTTAGCCGTTCAAGACGGTTTAAGAACGATTGAAACAGTCAAAGATGGTTTTAAAAGAATGTTACGTGACATTTTTAGCAATAACCAAAGATATAGTAGATATCGCAAGTTTTGTAAAGACGCAAATTCTAAATGTTTAGGTCTGAATTGGGACGTACCTACACGATGGAATTCCACTTGTAATATGTTTGAAAAGGCTATTGAACAAAAAGAAAGTTTAATAGCTTTTCATAATAGTTTGGTAAGTCGTGAAAAGGCAAATACTTCCCATCCATCGGGTTGGTCCGTTATTGAAGAAATAAACAAAATGCTTCAAAATTTTAAAAACGTAACTACTTGTCTTTCTGGAGTTTATTATCCAACGACTCCGTTAGTACTTCACCAAATTTATTTAATAACTTCAAAATTAAATGAGATGTCGTTTAGGGGTAGACCTTATTCAGATACCCCCAATGAAAGAAAAACTTAAAAAGTATCTTAAAGAAATGTCTCCGGTTATTACATGTGCCGCTGCATTAAACCCTTGTTTAAATTCTAATTTGGATTTAGAAGAAGAAAACCCATTTTATGGATTTTAAAAGCTACTTTTAACCAACAATTAGAAAAAATATTTGATGTTTATTTATTAAAATATGGTGAAACATCACACATCCATGAGTCATTGAGGCATGTGGCACATGCCGAAAGTTCAAATGATCTAATGTTTGCTTTATATAATACTTTAACGGATGAATGTAATAAACGTCAACGTGGTAACACTCCGAGTAGTGAACTCGGGAGGTATGGTGGAACAAACTTTTTATCCACTATGACTCCACAAGATTTTAAAAATTTTGACTTGTTGGCTTGGTGGAAGGGTAAGAAAGATCAATTTCCGATCCTATCCACCATGGCCCGAGATTTACTAACCGTCCAAGCTTCCACGATAGCTTAGGAATCTGCTTTTTCTGTTAGTGGTAGGGTTATATCGATAAGATGAACTCGACTCACTCCCCAAGCGGTTGAAATGTCAATTTACTTGAAGATTATTTGGATGCCGCGGAAAGAGTACATGACAAATACTCACTTGAAGGAGAATTGGAATACGAAGCAGATTATACGAGGACAAGGTAGAGAGCGGATTGACACCCGGAATAACCGATGATGAAGCGACATATAATGAGTACCTTTGTAACAGCTCCGGTTCTGGTGGCGAAAAATAAACGTACAAGTATGCAACGAACGAACGGAGAATGACTAGTCGACTAGGCTAAATGTTTAGTTTTTAAAAAACTATTATTTAAACTTCTATGTTGTTTAAATTGTTTATATGTTTTATATATTATATACTTTACTTTCATTATATATCTCACTTTGAGACGTTAAATCATATTGATTAACAAGTAACGTATGATATAATAATTTAACATTAAACAAAATAAAGATATTAATAACAATATTAATAACAATAATAATCACAACAAGTAACAACAACAATAATAATAAGAACAACAACCACCACCATGATATTAATAACAATAATACTCACAATTTTTATTTTATTGCTTTTGATTTAATTAATATAGATATGATTATATATTTTTATATGTTAACAAAAAAATTATTTTTCTTTAAATTAAGTATAATTTTTTTTTGTTTATTGCTTTTGATTTATTATTATAAATATGATTATATATCTTTCATATCTTAATATTATTATATTATAAAAAAAAAACCCGAACCGGTTTCATAGGGTTGGGTTTTTCATCCTAGGAACTGGTTTATAACCCGAACCGGTTTGGGGCCAAACCGGTTTGACTTGGGTTGACCAAACCGGTTTAAAAAAAAACCCGGTTTGTACACCACTAGTCCGGATAAATGTAACATTTAGTTCTTTATTGAATTTCTAGTTCTAGCTTTCAGATTTATTTAAAAGAGTTAAATGCATTTTACATCCCTGAGGTTTCAAATAAATTATCATTTGAATCTAAAAGTTTAAATTTTGTCATTTGCATCCAAAAGTTTCACAAAAATTACCATTTGAATCCACTTAACTACTCCTAATTAACGCCGTTAAGTTTCCTAAATTAAAGGTATTTTAGTCAAAACAATTACAAAATAAAAAATCAACTATACGTGATAAGTTTTAAGCGTTCAGTCTCCTTTAGTAATCACCATGCGGTTTTAATTTACCGGGAATTATAGGTCAGCATTTCTTTTATTTCATCAAGAAAGACATCTCTGGACATCATATTATATAAAATAACATATAAGTATAACTAACTAAAAGTGATTCATTTATAATTTTATAGAACATACAAAACAAAAATATTTATAAATAAACAAACAAGTCATATAATATAAATTAGTTGAATCATAACCACAAAAGACATATTATCATAAAAGTATAAAAACAATTAATAATATGACATTAACTGTCCATGAATAATAATCATAAAACATCAATCATCGTAATCATAATTAAGCTTTAAACCAAAGAAATCTATGTTTAATAAAACGGACAAAAGTAACACGATTACTAAACCAAAATACATTAAGAAGGCAAAACAATAAACGACTATTATAGAGTCAAATCATAACTGCAATTATCAAAAGAGGCTAAACATATAAAAATTCTCACGTGAGTTGATTCTTTATTTTGTAATTTTTTTATCAAAATAACTCATGTTGAAAATTTAACAGAAAAAATTAACCTTGTTAGTAGGTGTAACCAAATGGATTCAAATGACAATTTTAATGAAACCTTTAGATGCAAATAACAACATTTTAAACCGTTGGATTCAAATGACAATTTTTATGAAACCTTAGATACGTAAAACGCATTTAACTCTATTTAAAAAGAACAACATTGATTGGTTTGTCATGGTTAAACATAATTAATGTATAGACTAGGTCATTAGGGTGTAAATGAAAAATAGATTGATGTGTATAGAAAAAGCCGAAGAAAATTATTTCCATAAACTTTGAAGCGACCAAACACCCCCTTAGGATACAATACGGTTAAACTGCCAATAAAATTGGCAACCTCAAGTAATGAAGTAGGAGATTGATATTGTTTGTACAAGCAATTCTATCAATGATAAAAAGACTAATATTGGTTGTAGACAATATCCTAATTGGTCAGCACGAATGGTTAGACCCAACACATCTTGATCCAAAGGATTCTAGCACGTCTATCTTCCTATACAAGGCGTAAGGGCGATTAATCCCTATTATCAAGGGGACATCTCCGCACCTACTCTCCACAACAAGGCTTTCTCTTTCATATCAATTATCTCTCATTCCTACTACCATTATAGGATCCAGGCTCACTTGAGTGTTAGCATTGAGCGTTAGAGGGTTGTTCTTGAGGCTTCACCTTGAGCCTCTTCTAACGGGTTTGCCTTGGTGCTTACAGATTAAGCGGCAGATTGAAGAAGACGAAATAACTAATATGGTTCAGAGTAGCTCTCGATGGATGTTTGTAGCGACGTTGCTTATGTTACATGATACAACTGAAGTAAAAAAAATGTTAAGTAACAAAATATCTTAGGGTCCTGCCACCCAAATGAAAGCAAATCTAATGACTTTAGTGTTATGCAATGGATTAGCTCATTGGATTCCTCAAGGTCTACAAGTTGGTTACATTGGAAAAATATGAAGAAAATGATAGATTGAAGGGGATCTATTGCTCTCAAGGCTGAGCATTCGAAGAATCCACAAAGGATGAAAATGAAGTAATGATGATGAGAAAAATGCTATCATATCAATAAGTTGGCACACCAACCAGTTCAAAGCTTTCAAATCTTTTAAAAGATGTCAAAGAGTTCAAACCTCTCAACCGGAAAAAGGCTTTATTCTAATATTAGACAATGTTATTTAGTGATTAGTTTAGGGACTAGTATTGTAACTTGATGTTTTATATAAACACCATGATATTGTAATCCTAATTATAATAATCATCTAATACAATCCTGATTACAAGGTTTAACTTGGTATCAGAGCCAGGAGGGCTCGATCATCGCCGGAACCCTAATCAGGGCGGCCGGCCGCCGCCGCCGCCCTGTCCAACCATCCATCACCGCTTCTCTTTTCTTTTTTTTCTTTACAACCTCCACATATGGCGGAACCCTAGCCGCCGCCGCCACAAACCACTACCATCACAACAACCACCACCTTCACAAAACCCTAATTCCGCCTTCGTACTTCACAACCAAAAAAAAAAAAAAACCACCGTGCTTATTGCTGCTGTCAGATCTGCAAAACCCTAGCTGCCGTTGCTAATTAGCAACCAGTTGTCGCTAATCAGCAAGCTGCAGTCGCCAACCAAGCAGTCTCCTGCCGACATAACTTCCGGCAAACCTTGACACTCACCTTAAAGCCGACGCAACTTCCGGCAAACCTTGACACTCACCTTAAAGCCGAAGCAACTTCCGGCAAACCTTGGCACTCACTTTAAAGCCGACGCAACTTCCGGCTGCCGACGTAACTTCCGGCTGCCAACGTAACTTCCGGCAAACCTTCATTCTTAAAACTTCTAAGGTGTGCATTCAACAAAGCCGATAACATTCATCGGATTTGTAACAGACAACAAGATCTGCAATAGACGGTGACACTTAACAGGGGCAACGACACTACGATGGTGACACTACAATCCTGGCTTCAGGAAAAACTGAAGAACAACTATGATTTTTTTTATATTTATGTCTTTAATTTTCAAACAAAGTCGCTCTCGCGCTTAGTTTGCGGGGGAGTATTAGACAATGTTATTTAGTGATTAGTTTAGAGACTAGTATTGTAACTTGCTGTTTTATATAAACACCATGATATTGTAACCCTAATTATGATAATCATCTAATACAATCCTGATTACAAGTTTTAACTTCTAACGAAGTTTTCGTAATACAAAAATTTGACAAACGACAGACACAACAAATGCAAAAAGTGTGTTCTTTCAGGTTTGACAAGCTCGACAATCAAACTAAACCAAAACTGCATGATTATTTATTCCTGTTTCTTGAAAAGCACTCGCTGGAAAAGAAATGCCATATGTTCAAGTTTAATAATCTGGTCTGATTTGTATTATCCAACATACTTACAAGATAAACTCAAGCTTTAAACATAGAGTTTGGCACAAAGCAAGTTCAAGCTCGACTAGTTTAGACCCCTAAAATGATTTCAAAATCAAATTCAGAGCACAGGCAATGAGTACCTTATTTAGGCAAAGAGTTGTTGCAGAACATTAAAAAAACATGTAAAATCATGTAAATACTAAAAGAAACTAATCACTCAAAAAAAGTGCAATGCAGAGCGCGATACCCATGGGATCTAAAACGACAATCAGACATACAAAACTTACTACCAAAAGCACGGATATGAAGAAGATGAACTTCAAAAAAAGGTTTCATTTAAGTTACTTCAAATAAAATGATGTAAACAAGCACAAAGAGAGTACTAACTGCCCTGATAGAACATTCCAGAATTACCTCCTTTTTCTGTAAACTAAAAGACATCTGAGAAAATAGCAATGATTCGAAATTCAAATATGATCTCTCCACCAAGGCGGTATCAAAGTAGAAAAGGGAGTTGAGCATCAGCTTGCTTTTATCTGCGTTAAAAATAATATGAAATACATGGATAATCGGGTAAGAAATATTATAGGTCGCAATTTTAATCTTTAACTCGTCAAAAGGGTAAGACAAAAATCTTAAAAGGAAACATGTATAACGGGTCAAGACTTGAGTGTTTCCCAAAGCGCACAAATAAAATATCATTGAAAAAGGTGGATTATTTTAAAATAATATACACTTCATAAACATATCTGGCACACTATTTATTTATAAAAAAGGTAGAAAATTTTGGATAAAAAGTTCTTTTCCAGTCAACCTGATCCGTCCAGTTTCAAAGCGTACAAATATTATCTGCCTTGACCCACCACCCGACCCAAAGAACAACGAAAAACTACCAGATTTTCATGATTGATCTTCGTCTGATCTGTATCGAGTCAACCTTCGTCTACGCCTCCTAGGGTTCTCAGAAGGAAGCAGATCATCATCATTATCATCAACTAAGTCCAGCGCAAAAGGATCACCATCATCACTATCATCATCATCATCATCCTGTAAACCCAATAAGGTTTCACCCCACAAAAGTCGCCGACGACGGTGCCTTGTTGGAACCCTAGCTCTCCCAATGCCTCTCCGGTCAGCAGGAGACTGTTCCATAGACCCAATCATCTGAAATAAGAAAAAAGCTGTCCACCAATGCCCATTATTATTCCCACCTTCCCCTATAATACCCCTGTTCTCACCGGGTATCCTATTATCTCCATTTTCAATAGCATAATCACCAAAAACAACCGCCCCCGGCATGGCTGAACGAATGGCACTAACTATATCACCATATTCTCTTTGGTGCTCAAGCCGCCTCCAAGCTCTTTCACGGCTCGGGTCAACATCAGATGGGCGGGCTGTCGGGTGGGCGCGCCTAGCATGTCGCCTTAATTCTCTATAATTCCCAGAAAAAGAACATGATTCTTGAGAACAACTTCGGGACTTCAAATTTAAATATTGCCTCACCTCCTGCACCACCTCCCACCCCGTCACCTTTCCCCGACACAAAGGGCATTTTAGGCAAGAATTTGACCTTAAACTCGATGTATCATTATCATTGTTATTGTTGTTGTTGTTGCTATCAGAATTTTGTGATCCTGCAGCCAAATCAACATATTCAATTGGTTCAGGAATTCCATTTTCTTCAATTGGATTATCACTTGCAGGTATCAAACTAGGCGGATTTGTGGTGGAATCAGTAGTTTCAGCAACAAGTTTTTTGAACCGATCGAGACAATTCGAGTGTCGGTAACTTGTGTCACAGATAAAAGATCTGCAGCCCTTTGCATGCGAACTGCAGAGAACAAGAACAGCATTGTGTGGATGATCCATGCATATAGGGCAAGAAATTTCATCCCATTCTTTGTGGAGTGCATTAACATCTGCATCATGTGGAATTTTCCTTTTTCTACTTGCCATCTACTTCACTGTAAATATGTAACTTAAAATATCCAAATGAGTAGACACTAACTTATTCACCAAGCAGAAATTCAGAAGAAGAAACAATTGAAAATTTTGTCCCTGCACTTATAAAAATATTTATCTAGTTTGGATTTAAATATAGAACATTATCAGATGTGTGCTCCTGAGTTAAACAAATTTAGTTTTAAACAATTGAACATTAAAACATAGAGGTTGAAGATGATGAGGTAATTTGGTCATTTTCATTTTAGACCCAACTTGTGCTTTTGAAACCTCTTTGGACCCAAATTGAGACTTTAAATCCCTTTTGGACCAAAAGTATGAATGTTTAAACTTTCTGACCGAATTTGAACTTTTTAGAGCACGGGCCACAGGGACAAAAGTTGTAATTTACAAGTATCGACATGACGAGCAACCATGATTTCCAAAGTAAGAACCAGTGACAAAGATACAAAACTCGAAACATGTATAAAATCACTAAGGCACTGGAAATACACCCTAAGTAAAATGAAAAAGAATAAAACAGCCAAATGGGTATCAGGGAATGTGTGCAACTGTTCATCTTCTCGTGTGTTAAGTCTTGCTTAATTTAGCTAGGGCTGTATATAATGATAAGTAATCCAAAGAATGCCTTTAAGTCAATAATGCTAATTATAAGAGGGCTATATACGGATGAGTTGATTAGGGTTATGAATTACCTATTGTGGGTCAATTGGGAAAAATAAAAAGTTGCTAAAAAGAAAATAGGTCGAACATTACCCCAAGTGCATTGTTAAATCAAACATTCAAACCTACAAAGTCGTTGTATTTAAAAGTCAAATTATTATTACAAGAATATGTTTTTCAAAATCATATTTAACATACAAATTATGTATAAAAATTGTTTAAGAAATTTTGGGTAAGCGAACCAGATCAATTTGACATGCCACCCAAGCTGTCCGACCCGCCCATTTTTCACCTCTATTAATGACATTGCAAAAACACCATGCTTTTTATAGTTAAAGATAGCTAAGATGAAAAAAAAGAAGAGTTAACAAACCAAAGCCAGGCTGCACACTTGATGTAGTAATTAACTGCGTACACCACCATATAAACAAAAATCCCAAAAGGACTTTGCTACCCTAGGTAGAAATCACACACTAAATGAAGCAAGTTACTATAATACTGTAATAAACCTACAAACAAGACATACCAAAGCATCATATCACCATTCTATCATATGCTTCCTAATACCATTTGTCAGCAAGACTTTCATCCTAAACGAGCTGGTTTAGGCAACAATCAGAAGAACAAAATATGAAAATAAAAACACTTTAAGGACTAGTGGCACTTAACAAGGTAAAAGCAAGATACTGAAAGCACAACTAACCAGTAAACTCCAAATATGACTTCAAACAACTACAATCACTACCCTACCTCTATTGTATATTTCAATCACATATACAAACAAATTGGATTTATATTGAATTCAAAGCAATGAAATATCAAAGCATTTTACAAACAATGCTAAAGTGCCATGGATAACATCTACACCATAGCTGCTTTGTGTTCCAATTTTTTGTGCTAAACCAAATGTATATACTACATAGCAACACCTTTACTAGAATTAGTTGATGGTGACTTGTGTATCAGGATGGTGCAATCACCCACAAAAAATTGTAACCAGATTGATAATGCATATGATTATGATCTAACACCTAACAAACTAACCATGGATATACTATGCCAGATGATGCATACTAAACAAGATATCTGCAATAAGATGAAAACAATGTACAAGATCACAAAAGTTAGGGTTGACACATGATACATGTACTTACATCTAAAGTCACCAAGAAAATGCAATCTGAAAACAGTCCTTATAAGAATCTTTACGTATTGATTGAAAGTATCACGTCTAAATGTTTAATTAACCTTATTGTATCTTGAAAAGTGTTGTCATTCAGTAATTACTCGTACAACCCTCGAACATTTACGGCCTTGAAACTGAAGAAATCAATTGTATTGTATCTACCTTGAGCCACAAAACCAATGCTTGCTAACACCTGCAGGTGTACCGCATAGCGGAAAGCAATAGTCATATGCATAATATCCCAATCTATAAATAAAACTATAACAGGGTTCCACAATTTCAGGGTCTAAGGACTTTAGCACAAACATACATAACAGGGTTTTAAAAATAGCTTAGCAGGCTCTACAATCAGCTCAATATATCTTCATATACAGTAATCAGTTAACACAATTAGTCAATTATTATATACTTTCATAATTACGTAAACTTTGTGCTCTTAATGCAAAATAACATGGTAGAGCTCAACAGATCGTTTAACATATCGAATTATAACAATTCATCTAACAGAAAACCCTAACCCTAGCGTAAAAAATCAGTCTTTACAAATCTCACTAATTTCTTATGAACCACCACCGAAATCGCACCTAAAGATGATCAATTAACGCCAGCATCAACAAATTTTACAGATCAATGAAAAAATATCAACATGTAATCATATTAATCCGAGATTAAAGGGAAAACATGGGAGTTCGAAATTACGATTGAATAACGTCATCGGTTCTTCAGATATGCGTGTTTGATTGAAGAATTTGTTGAAATTTACAAACAATCATACAAATTTTGAGTCAATTTCGATCGATGAGAAAGGGGGAGGAATATTGGAGAAGTTTCAATGGTGTTGTCATGATGTCGATATCAAACTCAAAGATAGAGTAAGAAATATAAAAGTTGTTTCGGTTTTTTCCTTTTACAACATTTAAATTTTGATGTTATATAAAAATTTTGAATTCATCGTTACGGTATGTTTATTTGTTATCAGTATTATGGTATGAATTTTTTCGTGATGTGAATGCTAATGTGCATGTCTTACAAGTTTTATTAACTTTTATTGTAGCACGCGAGTTTCATTCATAAAATCACGTAATCAAACATAATGTACAGGCTACAATGTATGCTTATGTCAACATAATTCTTTGAAAACAAAATTTATTTTTTAATTATTTCTAATGAACCTCAATGTGTAAGTAATTGGCTCAACATTTTACTATGTTTTTTTCTCTTTTTTAATTCAATTTTAACTGTCAAACGACATTATCTACAATTACTAAAAAATAGCTTGTTAATAACAGATAGCCCATCGTCTCTATAGGAAACTATTAGTCAATGGCTGGCTAAGTAGTAATTTAGCCATCAACGAGAACCGGACCAACCTAGTATCAACTGAGTTGAGCATGAATTGAGTAACGCTTCAAAACACAAACCGGTTACAAGTGCTTTGCAAAGACGCGAGTATGTGATGCGTAAAATGCGTTATTGTAGCATCATATATTCAGGTATAGAAAATTATTAGTGATTTGTTTTATTTACATGATTTATTCTAACCATATATGTTTTGTAAATTATAAAAAAAAGGGTTAGTGATAATATCATGCTAACTGACATGTTAATGGATGGACATTAAGTTTGGGTCTAACAATAAAATCCACCTAGAACATAAGGGACTAAAGTTGCCAGATTATGAAACTAACTTAAAAAGGATCAAACAAGGATTAACGTTCTCATTTTGTTCAAAATTATGTGCGAGTGGTGTGTGTGTGATGAGGGTGATACGAGATGAAGTAAAATCAAAGCGGAAGCTTTAGAGCATTCACAACCCATTCTCTACTATCCATATAATTACACTAAAAATCATTATTTTTTATCTCTTCTTTTCAATTAAATAATACTTTTTATATTTTTTTTCATTACTTTTTTTCTCTCATCCACTCATAATCACTTAAAATATATTAAAAACATTATAGGATTTTGAACAGTGTTTTTCAAAATATACAAATTGAACAGTAAATTTTCCCATATCATTCACTCACAACCAATTATAACCATACCATATAATATAGGGAATACATTCACATAAATTAAGGGAAATGGCGGTGAATGCTCTTAATCCATCAATTTTGAGGTTGAGGGTTAAGAAATTGAAGACCTTATATAGTCGGTTCTTCATCATCATTTTTAATAATTTTTAAAATAAAATTCTATTTTATAAATTTGCATATCTGTTATTAAAACCTCTCACATCCCATTCCCCAATATATTTTTATATCTCAATTAAATAATACTTATTTATTATTTTTTCAATATTAATTATCTTTCTTCCATTCAAATCTATTCATAAAAAAATACTAAAAAAAAGATATGGGATGAATATCGAGCCGCTATATTTGGGGATGATGTTGTTTTTCCTTAAAAATATGGGGATGATGTATAAGGATGAGGAATAGGATGAAGTGTGATCATTTTTGATGATTTTCGTTAACATTTAAGGATGGAGATGCGAATATGGGATGGGATAGGAATTCTCTTATGATCATCCACTAGTGATTTGAAAGCTTGGTAAGTAACTTCTACTAAACACCTTAGTTCATGACGTGTTCTTGTGTTAGAAGAGTAATCATGAATAAAGTTTAGGGTTTATGCTTGTTATGATTGTAGATGATCTAGTTATTGTGTTCTTTGCTGTTAAAATCCTTAAAATTCATTGTTGATGTTGTTAATATTGGTATACATCATCTTTAATATCTTTTTCATATGTGAAACATGTTGAAATGATTTAATTGAGATGTAAATGAGGATGCGTTAGTCTAATAACAATATGATTAATAAATCTAAAAATGTCTAAATGAAGTAATTCATAACTTTATGAAAGTGTTTATGTTGGATGATCATTGATTAGCAGGGCACAACCCATACGTTGATTAGAATTCACCAAATGTATGATTATGTATACATATGAAGTGTTATAGGGTCACTTATACATTAGCATTCAAATGGTTTTGAAGTATGCATAAAAAATAAGAATAATATGCTAACTAGTATTAAGTGTTGCTCACGTATGAATGAATGTTAACGGATATACTTGAGGGTGTTAAAGAATCATATTGGAAATGGATGGTATTTGAAACCATGATGGATTATGTGTGATAACGTTAATGTGCTAAGCTTTTACCAATGAGTTGACTTCAGGAAGTCAATGACTCGATGGATGCTCTAGCCAATCCTACGGAGCGAAGGTAAGTGATTACTGTCTTGAATATGAAAAGTAATTTGGTTATTGTATGGTAATTTATTAAGGCCTTGTGGGTATGTTTGACTATAATATATAGTTAATTATGGTGAAGCCTCGTACTAACCATGTTTACATGTTGTGTACAACAAGACCACAAATGAGTATATTGAGAAAGAGTGTATTTATTGTAGTTGTGATAGTAACTTGATGAGAATGAGATTAAGTAGAGTCCACAAACTATATTTCTCATTATACGATCATGTGCGTGGTTCGACTGATTTCAGTTCTTACATGGACAACCATGTGTGTGGTGAAAGTTGAAGTTTGATGACATTCTAGCAAGGGACATTAATGCACATGATTGATTGGTAAT
Organism: Flaveria sonorensis; assembly: GCA_025506505.1. NCBI lineage: Eukaryota > Viridiplantae > Streptophyta > Magnoliopsida > Asterales > Asteraceae > Flaveria > Flaveria sonorensis. The sequence goes on from CM046423.1 coordinate 66,505,380, forward strand.
AAAGCTTGATATATTAGCAAACTCCTCGTTACAAAAGCGAACAAGGATCGTAATTGTTTGGTGATCGCTTGTTGGACTTGAGTGTTTGTTTGTATGTCTAATCATACCTTCAAGTAATATGTTGATTGAACATGTTTGATCTTTGTCTTAGATGTATCTGATGAGTGTATAACAAATTGAAGGGTTAATACAGGTTAAAACCATCCAAAATCTAAGATATGAGATATTTTTGAAGGTCTAGGAGCGTTTATGTCCAAGGTCTTTTGTCATGCGCCTAAATTTTACGTGGATGGCTGTAGTCTACTCCTATGGGCGTAGACTAGGCGGATTGAATTTTCAAGTGACTTTTTGTTTTGGTTTTCAAGGTTTTGTCATGTTTTGTTATGTCCTAATCACTCATTTAGCATGTCTAATGATTGTGTTGTTTATGTCTTCAGGTTATGTTATCAAGCCGGATGGTGATGATTGAGTCTCTGGATGGATCATACGTACAAGAGTTTAAATGAATAAAACATCTCAAAGAATAATCAAGTCTCTGTTTAACTTTTCATTTATCTAAGCCATAAATTGTATATGTTTTCAGATGTGAAATGACTTTTCTAAGTCGAATATTAGTTTGTTTTTCTAATGTAAAACTTAGGACCTACTTCTCACTTGTGTCTCTTAAGTAAATAATCTCTAAGGATGACTCTTATAAATACATGTTTTATCTTTCATCAATTTGTTCTTTTAATTGTCACAACCTTGGAACTTTTAAACACTCAGCTTCAAGCATCGATGTCTTATTCATCTTATATTCGTTTTGGATACAATTTGATTTGATGTAAACCTTCTCAAATAGTAGAACATTGACCAAGAATATAATAATTATATTAATTGTAATTACATATAACTATTTGTATGTAAAGTTAGTAAAAATCATACTTTCACTATACCTCTCAACATTTTGTGTTATTATATAGTTTTAACAACTTTAGATCCACTCAACCCTTCGTTATTTCTTGGTTATTTCAGCTTCTTAATTTTACTATTCATTAGTGATGAAACATTACCTAAAAGCCTTTATAAAAGTCTAAAAGTGGCGGTGTTAGGACTTTATATGGTTTGTAGAATTGTAGTAGCATATTGGACACACACACAATCACACACATACAAGGCTTTTTGAACAAATCTAAAGGGTCGTTTGATTTACAGAATGTTTTTTAATGGAATTTGAATTCTGATTAGAATTAGAATGTGAAGTAATCATTTATAAAACCCATGATTTGTTTGGCTAGTAATTTTACCTAAAGAATTGGAATGTTTAAAAGATAAAAAAGACAAATAAACCTTCTCTTTCTTTTTTTTTTTTCAAGTCCAACTCTAACCTCCTACTCCTCTTTTGAAGTTATGTTCATCGTTTACCATCACGAAAATCATTACTTGTGTTTATCATTGTGTTGTGTTCATCGACTACAACCAAGTAAATCGATTTTTTCTTTAAAAATTCGATCACTTCACAAGAATTGTCTTGAATCCAGAAATGGAACTATCATCATCTCTCTCAACAAATGATTTGATCAACGAAACGATAATGAAAGCTATATTAGTTGAGGGAAAAAAATATTTTTTAAATAAAATGATTTAAGATATTCCAACTTGTTAGACCCATTTAGCCAGTTTCATTTTAAACTATATTTTTTTATTTTACCCGTTTGATGTAAATGATAAGACGTAATCCGAAAAGACCCGTTAAACAACAATCTTATGACTTATGAGTCAAGATCACATGACCAACACACATTGCTTTTTCCAAGCCAAGCCAGTCAATTGGTATTAGTGGTTCATTGAACCCTAAACTAGAGGTGGGCATTTCGTGTCACACCCCAACCTTAACGGCGGAAAACGTCGAGATATGAGGGTTAAATTGTTCATGCCACACAACGCTAATTCAAAAGTGTAAATATAATTATTTTCCAAGGTTCATAACATACAGGAAAGAGATATCATATGTTTCAAGCAAACAAAAATACAAAAGTTTTCATAGCATCATGTAACAGTATAAGTCATTTTAAATTTTAATCTAGGTCCAAATCCTAGATGTGTTCAAGTCTTCAAGAGCAACTTAAGCTGTATCATTTCCTAAAACATGTTAAAAAATAAAGTCAACATAATGTTGGTGAGTTTCCATAGATTAATCATACATAGATATATATCAAAGATGCAATTTACGTCATAGGTTATTGAATAAAGTAAATAAAGATGGATGAACAAATGTAACAATCAAACCTTGACAAATATGGCCATTATAAGATTAAACGATTAGCTAAGTGTACTTGGTTCCCATAGTGCTCAAGAATACGACGCTAGGAGCCAGCAATAACCTCGGCTTTAGCACCAAATAGGCTTGTCAGGCCCATAGATCTATGACGTCGTCAGGCTAGCAATAGTTAATGATTGTATCTTACAAGAGTCATCACATGATAATTACAAGTGTTCAAATAACCATGACAACATAAAATGAATTGCACAAGTGTTACAAGAGTAAAAAAACGTGTTTACAGGTGTGGTAAATATAAGATTAACATGTTTCACCCTAAAAGTGTGAAATAATATAAAATGGGATATGAAAACTCACATGGATAATAAGGATGAGCAAATAAGAAAGTCTTGTATAAAATGCCGAGGATTCGTTAACGTTCAACCTAAATGAACGACGTGTTAAGCTCATCATGATCATTATGGTGTTATATTTATAAGTCATTTAACCCTTGGTTATTTAAATTATTATATAGATACAATTTGTTTTCATTTTGATGGTTAAATGATAAGAATTTTGGTGATTAACACTAAAAGTTAAACCCTTATCTTCAAATGAATATTATTTATTCTTTAAATAAAATAATAACTTGTAGATTTAAGTGATTAAAATAATTTTATTAATTACAATAAGTGTACATTTTTAATTATGTACATGTATATTTATTTTCTTAAATATTATAAATAAATGCGTAACAATAAAGAATTTATTTAATAGAAACTATTACAAATTTAGTGAAAATTCATTACAATTTAAAGTTAATAATAAATTGTATTTTGTACAATTTTTATAATTTTGAAATAAAAGAAATGGGAATTTCTTAATTTAGATTTTCAATAAAATATAAAAGAAAATGATATTATAAATTTTCTGATTAAAAATAATTGTTATATGATTATTAATACTATTTAAATATTTTTTAGAATTTTATATATTCCAAAAACCTTTTTAAAAAATTTATGGCAGGGCCTCGGGTTTGAACCCGGGCCCTTTGCCAAGACAGCACGACCAAACCGCTGGGCCAAAGCCCCAGTTGTGTTAAGTTTCAATCTGAAATTATTAAAACCACACTCCCAGAAAAACCCCAATTCCCATATGAACCCTAACTCTAAAATCAATCAAATTGAACCTCAATTCGTTGATTATAATCAAATTAACTATGGGACTTTTGTTCCACAAGTAAGAACGAGTAAAAATCCTAACGTAATTACCTGGAATTGTTTGAAATTCGATAGAATAGACAGAGGTACAAGGTCGACTGTTCTTGATTTGGGAAATTCGATGTATGAGTGTTTTTGATGAAATTGAGCTTACAGAGAGCTTGAAAGGACGAATGCAACCTTTCCTTTCTGTTATATAGCCTCAGTTTAATCGATTAAATGCCCAACGGCCATAAGATTAATGTCGGGGGTTTCAGGTCGAATTGAACAGGTTTAATGTTGTTTCAGGTGAATTTAATCACATTATTGGTTTTAAAATGATTAGGCTAACGTGTACGTCCGTTTAATTGAATAATTACATAGAATTAGTATAGAAACGGCTTCGGGCTTGGAAGCATTTCGGTTTCGGTTTCATTGGGTATCAATATCACTGTTAAAGTCAAATTAATAACCATAATTGAGTTCGAATTGGTTTGGTGGTTCGATTGATGCGATTTGTTTCGATTATTGGGGATAGAATCGGAGTGTTTGAGGTGGCCGGAGCTCCGCCGACGGGTGGCCGGAGTTCCTTGGCCGGAATTACGGGGGTGGTGTTTGTGTGTTTAAATAATTACACCGCGGTCCTTGTGGTTTATATGTTTACATAAATTGCCCAAAGTTAAGTTTTTTTAGTCAAAATGAAATTTTACAGTTAACCCCTGGAGTTTTATTCTTTTTATTTTATGCCAATAATTTACAAGTTTTAATATAATTTTGATTTTTATTTATTTTTCATAATTAAACACTTATTATGTTTATTATTATTATTATTATTATTATTATTATTATTATTATTATTATTATTATTATTATTATTATTATTATTATTATTTTCATTATTATTATTATTATTTTCATTATTAATTTTATTATTATTATTATTATATATATTTTGTTTAACTTAATATTTAATAATAAAACAATTTATAATAATTTTATATGCCAACAAAGATCAATATAAGAGGAAATTTACAAATAAGCCCTCGTATTTGCATTAATGACAGCACACACCCTTACAAGAGATAACAAAGTTTAACAAACATTTAATGAAAATTACGAAAGGTCACAGTCTCCCCAACGTTAAGAAATTCCGTCCCGAAATTAAAGACAAGACTAAACGAACAGATAGAGATATTTCTTCTTCATGTGATCCTCGCGTTCCCAGGTGAACTCAGCTCCACGTTTGTTTTCCCAACGAACTTTGACGATCGGTGTGGTAGATGTTCGGGTCTTCTTCAGCGTTCGGTCCATAATCTCGACAGGTTTCTCAATGAAATGTAACGACTCGTCAATTTGAATTTCCTCCAAAGGAACATGCAAATTTTCCTCGCCAAACATTTCCTTAAGTTTGAGACATGGAAAACAGGATGAACCCCGCTAAGCTCAGAAGTTAGTTCTAGTTTGTAAGCCACTTTTCCAACTCTTTTCAGAATCTTGAAAGGTCCTACAAAACGTGTGGCTATCTTGCACTTCTTCCCAAAGCGAACAACACCCTTCCATGGAGAAACCTTAAGAAGAACATGTCGTCGACTTGAAACTCCAATGGTTTGCGTCTTTTATCCGCATAACTCTTTTGACGACTTCTAGCCACCTCAAGGTTATTACGGATTTTGGAGACTTTTTCGGTCGTTTCTTGAATAAGTTCTAGACCCGTAATAAGATTCTCACCAATGTCAGTCCAATAGATCGGAGAACGACATTTACGACCATGTAGAGCCTCGAATGGTGCCATCTTGATGCTTGAGTGGTAACTATTGTTATACGAGAATTCCGCTAACAGCAGATGCGTATCCCAGTCACCACCAAAATCAAGAACACAAAGACGTAGCAAATCCTCAAGAGTTTGAATTGTTCGCTCGGTTTGACCGTCCGTTTGAGGATGGTAAGTCGTGCTTAAATCCAGTTGAGTACCCAAGAGTTCTTGCATAGAAGACCAGAAGTGTGAAGTGAAACGAGCATCACGATCGGAGATTATTGCAACGGCACGCCATGGCGACTCACGATTTCATCGATATAGATATGAGCCAACCTTGAGACTTTGTACGTGTCTCGTATAGATATAAAATGTGCCATTTTTGTCAAACGGTCAACAATCACCCATATACTATCATGGCCTCGAGGAGTGCGTGGTAACTTAGTTACGAAATCCATGGATATATGTTCCCATTTCCACATAGGGATTTCCGGTTGTTCAAGTAAACCACTAGGCCGTTGATGTTCAGCCTTGACCCTTGCACACGTGAGGCATTTGGATACATAAGATGCAATATCTTTCTTCATTCCTGTCCACTAATATTGGCCACGCAGATCCATGTACATCTTATCGGACCCAGGGTGAATAGAATATCGTGTTTGATGAGCTTCGTTCATGATGAAGTGACGGAGTTTGTCGCGATTAGGAATCCAAAGCCGGTTCAAGAAATACCACATGCCATTCGGTTTTGTCTCCAATTGTGACCGAATGTTAAATGTTAGTTCTTCGTCCTTCCCTTCCTCGGTTAACGCCGCTTGTTGAGCCTCGCGGATGCAAAACTCGAGATCACTATCAATCCTTATATTTTGAAGCATGATAGTAGCCTCGTTAACATCCACGTGAATCTCGGTATCAAATTCTCCCAACGTGTCAAACCATTGCCTTCGATCTCTAATTTCTTGAAGTGAGACAGTCTTATTGTGGATCTTGCGACTCAGCGCGTCGGCTACAACATTCGCCTTTCTAGGATGGTAACGAATGTCACAGTCGTAGTCGCTAATCAACTCAACCCAACTTCTTTGTCTTATGTTGAGATCCTTTTGATTGAACACGTGTTGAAGACTCTTGTGGTCGGTGTAGACTATGCATTACGTCCCATAAAGGTAATGCCGCAAATCTTCAAAGCAAATACTACGGCATCAAGTTCGAGATCATGAGTGGTGTAGTTCACTTAATGAACCTTCAATTGCCTTGACGCGTACGCTATGACCTTTCCTGACTCGACGCATCGCAGTACACAGTGAAATCATCGTTTCCATCGGGGAGGGTTAAGATAGGAGCATTACACAGTTTGCGTTTCAGTGTCTCGAAAGCCTCTTCTTGTTCGGGTCCCCACTCAAAAAGTCTATTCTTTTGAGTTAGCGCCATAAGTGGTTTAGCAATCTTTGAAAAGTTTGCAATGAACCTACGGTAGTAACCCGCTAAACCAAGAAAAGAACGAACTTCGGTTGGGGTCGTGGAAACACACCAATTTTTCACGGCTTCTATTTTTGCAGAGTCGACGTGAATTCCTTGGCTATTCACCACATGACCTAGGAATTGAACCTCTTCAAGCCAGAATTCGCACTTGGAGAACTTGGCGTACAATTGCTCCTTCTTCAAAAATTCGAGAACTTGACGCAGATGCGACTTGTGATCGGTTATTGTCTTGGAATAGATGTCAATATCATCGATAAACACGATCACGAATTTGTCCTAGTACGGTTTACATACTCGATTCATGAGATCCATGAAGACAGCAGGTGCATTGGTCAAGACAAAAGGCATAACCATGAACTCATAATGTACATATCTAATACAGAACGCGGGTTTTTGGAATATCATTGTCGTGAACTCGTAGTTGATGATATCCAGAACGTAGATCGATCTTCGAGAATTGTGTAGCTCCTTGAAGTTGATCGAAGAGGTCATCGATTCAAGGAAGAGGGTATCGGTTCTTGATGGTGAGTTTGTTGAGTTCTTGATAGTCGATGTACATACGAAACGACCAATATTTCTTCTTCACAAATAGAACAGGTGCACCCCATGGTGAAGAACTCGGATGAATAAAACCCTTATCGGTCAGTTCCTGCAGTTGACTAGCTAGTTCTTGCATTTCAGAAGGTGTAAGACGATAAGGTGACTTAGCTACGGGGTTTGCACCAGGGATCAAGTCTATCTTGAACTCAACTTCCCGTACGGGAGGTAACCCACTAAGATCCTCAGGAAACACTTCGGGAAAATCTCGTACGACAGGAATATCCTTCAATTCCTTCCCCTTGGCTTTCATGTTAACTACATCTCAAGCACTTTCTGGCCTTGACACAAGACATAAGTTTGAGTCTTTGAGATGATCTCTCCCCAAAGACTTTTAATGTATCTCCCGATGGTAGAGGAATTCGAATGCACATCTCGAAACAAATGATTTCCGCGTGCTGTTTGGCTAACCAATCCATGCCAATAATGATGTCGAAGCTCCCCAGTTGCATAGGAATAAGATCGATAAGGAAATCCTGCTCGTTAAGACTCAGGATGCAATCGCGTATTACGACGTCAACTACAATTGATTTTCCATCGGCGACTTCGAACATAAAGTATCTTTCTAAATTAGAACGCGGCTTAGCAAGAATGGGCTCAAATTCTAAGGACACAAAACTCTTATCCGCACCAGAATCGAAAAGTACAGAGGCATATCTATTATTTACAAGGTACATACCTGCTCAGATAATAAACTATCATTGGCACATGGAAAGCAGGTAGGAATTTTACAAGATAAAAGAACGATTAAAGAGAAATAGTGACGTACCATTCACCACGTCGTTGTTGGCTTGAGCTTGATTGGCGTTGATATTGAAAGCCCTTCCCTGAGCCGGTGGAACATTTCCCGCAAGGCGAGGACATTGGGGACGAAAATGCCCAGTTTCGCCACAGTTGTAGCAGGCTCGATTGGCAATCATGGCAGCATTATTCGGGGCACGATGGCAAGTAGCCACCAAATGTCCATACTTCCCGCACAGCGAACAGATTCGGCAAGGAGTGTTCCCCGCATGATGGTACTTGCAGGTGTTGCACATCGGGTACGGTCCAGTATAAGCCCTTGCCACGGGTGCTTGATTTGCAGCGACAACTTGCCTTTGAGGGGCATTTGGTGCTGTCACCGCATAGTTACGGGCCGGTGTGAACTTGCGCTTTTTGCCCTTGAACGATGTTTCAGCTTTCACCTCCTTTGTTGCTTCAGGTGTCACCTTTGTAATTGACTTGGCACCCTTCACCGTCAAAGTGCCAGCCTTTATATGATTCTCGGTGAGCTGGGCAGTGATATTGACCGCTTCCTCCAAAGTTGTGGGCCTACTTCCCACCACCGCATATTGGATTTGAGGCGGTACTCCCTTGATAAATTCCTCAATACTACGGGGTACAGTATCCACCATGTGTGGTAGAAGCATGCTCAGTTCGTGGTGGCGGGTGGAGTATGCCAAATGATTCCCGCTGTCCTGTTTGAGGTTCCAGAACTCCTCCTCCAGTTTCTGTAACTCACTTCTCGGGTAGAATTTTTGGACCATTAAGTCCTTAAACTCCTCCCAAGACAGTGCCAAAGCAACTTCAGCACCTCGGTTCCTTTTCTCACTATTCCACCAAGTAAGTGCCCGTTGTTGAAGGACACTCGCAGCATAGCGGACTTTGAGCTCCTCGGGACACTCGCTATTGATGAACGTATTTTCCATGCTCTCGAACCACTCGAGAAGTCCTATGGCTCCCTTCTTTCCACTAAAGCTAGTGGGTTTACATGAGTTGAAATGCTTAAAGGTGCAGGTACGATTATTTCCACCTTGGTTATTGCTATTTTCCCCATGGCCGTTGTTGCCATCCCCACCATTATTTCCATTAGCGTTGTTGCTATTGTTGGCCATTAGGGTGCTACTAAGTTCAGCAACCATGGTCGGAAGTCCAGCAGCCATTTGACGGGCGATCATCGCGACAAGTTTGCGGTCGGAGGTAGCACGCTTTCCTCGGTGACGGGACATTCTATAAGATAGAAATAAAGAAAATATTCTAATTCGGTAATAAACCAGTTCAAGAAATCAAGAATTTTGATATTCACAAATATAACCAGGATGGTTCCAATTGATACCACATAGCCAATAGGAACATGGACAAGTCGAGGTGACTTAATCCTAATTACCTTGGGGAAGATGTGTATGTTGACCATAATTTAGCACTCATTCCAGAAATCCCCAGGTAAGCATAACAGGTCTCGCAATGAGATTTATACGAAATGTTTGCCTTAGCCCGAGGGCCTTTTGCTAGGAAATCCAGAATACAGGTGTTTATGTGTCACAAACTTCCCTATAGGCTACTAGAATTAAAACCTCGATGAGATTTTCAAGATTTAGACATATCGTCCAAGGAATTTTCTCCACTCGATAAGATGCGTAGAATTCCACACGTAGTCGAGAATAAGATTTAGAAAAGATTAGACGTGGTAGAACTTAAAGGCATACGAAAAGGATTAGGAAGTTGGGGTATACAAGGTTCAAGTCATATCCCTAAGGCACCATTTTCTAAATATAAACAAATAGCACATAAGGGATTTATCATGCAGCATGTAACAACATGTGATAGGCATATATGCAAACTTACAAGATTATAGCAAATTATTCATGAAAAAGGGGTCCCTAGGTTAACCATAGTCTAGGCCACCATTTCTAATAACCTAAATCCCTATAGTTATGGGCTCTGATACCAATCTGTCACACCCTAACCTTAACGGCGAAAAACGTCGAGATGTGAGGGTTAAGATTGTTCATGCCACACAACGTTAATTCAAAAGTGTAAATATAATTATTTTCCAAGGTTCATAACATACAGGAAAGAGATATCATAAGTTTCAAGCAAACAAAAATACAAAAGTTTTCATAGCATCATGTGACAGTATAAGTCATTTTATTAAAACCTAGGTCCAAATCCTAGATGTGTTCAAGTCTTCAAGAGCAACTTAAGCTGTATCATTTCCTGAAACATGTTAAAAAATAAAGTCAACATAATGTTGGTGAGTTTCCATAGATGAATCATACATAGATATATATCAAAGATGGCAATTCACGTCATAGGTTATTGAATAAAGTAAATAAAGATTGATGAATAAATGTAACAATCAAACCTTGACAAATATGGCCATTACAAGATTAAACGATTAGCTAAGTGTACTTGGTTCCCATAGTGCTCAAGAATACGACACTAGGAGCCGGCAATAACCTCGGCTTTAGCACCAAATAGGCTTGTCAGGCCCATAGATCTATGATGTCGCCAGGCTAGCAATAGTTAATGATTGTATCTTACAAGAGTCATCACATGATAATTGCAAGTGTTCAAATAACGATGACAACATAAAATGAATTGCACAAGTGTTACAAGAGTAAAAAAACGTGTTTACAGGTGTGGTAAATATAAGATTAACATGTATCACCCTAAAAGTGTGAAATAATATAAGATGGGATATGAAAACTCACATGGATAATAAGGATGAGCAAATAAGAAAGTCTTGTATAAAATGCCGAGGATTCGTTAACGTTCAACCTAAATGAACGACGTGTTAAGCTGGTCATGATCATTATGGTGTTATATTTATAAGTCATTTAACCCTTGGTTTTTTAAATTATTATATAGATACAATTTGTTTTCATTTTGATGGTTAAATGATAAGAATTTTGGTGATTAACACTAAAAGTTAAACACTTATCTTCAAATGAATATTATTTATTCTTTAAATAAAATAATAACTTGTAGATTTAAGTGATTAAAATAATTTTATTAATTACAATAAGTGTACATTAATTATGTACATGTATATTTATTTTCTTAAATATTATAAATAAATGCGTAACAATAAAGAATTTATTTAATAGAAATTATTACAAATTTAGTGGAAATTCATTACAATTTAAAGTTAATAATAAATTGTATTTTGTACAATTTTTATAATTTTGAAATAAAAGAAATGGGAATTTCTTAATTTAGAGTTTCAATAAAAATATAAAAGAAAATGATATTATAAATTTTCTGATTAAAAATAATTGTTATATGATTATTAATACTATTTAAATATTTTTTAGAATTTTATATATTCCAAAAACCTTTTTAAAAAATTTATGGCAGGGCCTCGGGTTCGAACCCGGGCCCTTTGCCAAGACAGCATAACCAAACCGATGGACCAAAGCCCCGGTTGTGTTAAGTTTCAATCTGTAATTATTAAAACCACACTCCCAGAAAAACCCCAATTCCAATATGAACCCTAACTCTGAAATCAATCAAATTGAACCTCAATTCGTTGATTATAATCAAATTAACTATGGGGCTTTTGTTCCCCAAGTAAGAACGAGTAAAAACCCTAACGTAATTACCTGGAATTGTTTGAAATTCGATAGAATAGACAGAGGTACAAGGTCGACTGTTCTTGATTTGGGAAATTCGATGTATGAGTGTTTTTGATGAAATTGAGCTTACAGAGAGCTTGAAAAGGACGAATGCAACGTTTCCCCTCTGTTATATAGCCTCAATTTGATCGATTAAATGCCCAACGACCATAAGATTAATGTCGGGGGTTTCAGGTCGAATTGAACAGGTTTAATGTTGTTTCAGGTGAATTTAATCACATTATTGGTTTTAAAATGATTAGGCTAACGTGTACATCCGTTTAATTGAATAATTACATCGAATTAGTATAGCAACGGCTTCGGGCTTGGATGCATTTCGGTTTCGGTTTCATTGGGTATCAATATCACTGTTAAAGTCAAATTAATAACCATAATTGAGTTCGAATCGATTTGGTGGTTCGATTGATGCGATTTGTTTCGATTATTGGGGATAGAATCGGTGTGTTCGAGGTGGCCGGAGCTTCGCCGGCGGGTGGCCGGAGTTCCTTGGCCGGAATTACGGGGGTGGTGTTTGTGTTTTTAAATAATTACACCGAGGTCCTTGTGATTTATATGTTTACATAAATCGCCCAAAATTAAGCTTCTAAGTCAAAATGAAATTTTACAGTTTAACCCCTGGAGTTTTATTCTTTTTATTTTATGCCAATAATTTACAAGTTTTAATATAATTTTGATTTTTATTTATTTTTCATAATTAAACACTTATTATGTTTATTATTATTATTATTTTCATTATTATTATTATTATTTTCATTATTAATTTTATTATTATTATTATTATATATATTTTTTTTTAACTTAATATTTAATAATAAAATAATTTATAATAATTTTAAATGCCAACAAAGATCAAAATAAGAGGAAATTTACAAATAAGCTCTCGTATTTGCATTAATGACAACACACACCCTTACAAGAGATAACGAAGTTTAACAAACATTTAATGAAAATTACGAGAGGTCACATTTCGGGTTTTGGGCCGTACCTGAAACTGGGTTCGGCACAATCGGGTTTTTTTTGTACCCGGGTTGAAACGAAACCGGGTATGAACCCGGGGTCGGGTTCGCCTACTTGAAAACCCTACCCGCTATACCCGGTTAGGGTCGGGTTTGGTCCGAAACCGGGTTTAGTTTTTTTTCTTCTTCTTTTCTTTTCTTGTGTGTGAGTGTCCAATATCGGGTTCAATACCGGGTTCAACCGGGCCGGGTTCAGGTCAAGTCGGGTTCGCTAAAAACTCAAAATCTAAAACCGGTTCCAACCCGGGACACCTCCCATCGGTACTACCCATACCCGGGTCCGGGTCGGATCCGAACCCGGTTTTTATGCCCACCTCTGCCCTGAACGACATAATGGGCTAACAGGTGGGCCGGGCCTGCAACGAGGTTTAATATAAAGTTATAGAGCAATAGGATTGTTAAGGGCAGTAGGAAACTGTGTAGGATGCATTCGAACTTATAAGCTAATAGGATTATTCTGATTTTATATAAAATTGCTTACTTTTCTGTATCCTTCAAACGGGCCAAATCAACAATATTAAAAGTTTTAATCTCAAACTGTTCAAATCAATAAATAAGTTGTCGAAAAGCCTTATTTTTTTATTAAATTTCAAACGGGTTAAATTAACATATATTAGATTAGAAAGGAACGACTTAATTGTCAACTTGCTCAAAATCTCTTACTTATACATACAAATAGACAACCTGAGTTGTTCTATTCGAAGATTCGTATTTATTACTCTAACAATATATTATGAATTATTAGCTTTAGTAAACCCGTGTATTTCACGGGTTGAATAAATAAAATATTAAATATAATAAATTATTGTTAATTATAAAACGATATTATAAGATAAGATATTATTTAAATTACGTAGGATTAAAAATTATCAGTAATAAAACAACGACATCAACTTTTAAAAAAAATTCAAAAGAAAAATCAAACATTTTGTTTAAAAAATGTCATTTTTATAAATTTCCTTATTATAACTCTCAATTTTAATTACTTTTGGTTTATAATAAAATTACTTTTAAAAACACTAAATTTAAAATATTTCATATTTTTAAAATTTTTTGATTTTTTAGAAAAAAATATTTTATAAAATCTTGTTTCTCTAAAAATAATATTAATAAAAAGATATCTTTCTTAATTTATTAGAAAACCATTTTTAATCTAAAAAAGACTAAAATAATATTATTTGCAATTAAGATAATTATTTAATAGGAGAGAGAAGCGGGAAAATTTTTGTGAGAAGAAATGTGGTGTCGTCATGTGTTCTCCATAGTTACCTTTTTATTAAAGTAGAATGATATGTTCACAAAAATGAATAAAACTAGGTTTTGATATTTTAGGCGTTGATGGTGATATTACATTAATCTTGTTCATAAAAGTGCTAATTTATACTACACATGACATTATTATTGTTTTTTAGTCGGATATCAGGTCATTTGTGTGTGAAGCACTATTTTTCGAATCGGACCGAACTAATGCTTTGACAGGATACCGACTATATAGTTGGTCTGATTGAGTCCATTTGATCAATCTCCATTTGAATATGTTGAACCGAAAAAACAAACCAAGTGATCGAACCAAGTTTAAATTTTATTATTTTTATTTTAAAAATCATATCTACTGATTATTTATTCATACACCATATTTTATTCACTCAAGGCTATTAACATTGCAAAGTAGTTCTCTATTCTGTTTCAAACTAGATACATACATATTTTATAAATTTCAATATTATTTATTATGACATGTTCAAATTAACATATCAGTAAAACAGTAGGTTTAATATTAAGTCCAGATATGAAAATATTGATAGTGAAGTAAAAGATGTGGTGCTAAATCACCACCTATTCAGAAAGTAGAATCCACATTTGAGGAGAGAAGAATATTTCCATGTTAGGTAATTTATTCTGAAGTTAATTTAAAGTTTCCTTTCTAGAGTAATAGGTTTATCTGCTTATTATCTTAACTATTTCACCTCATTGTCTTTTGTCATTGATGAAACATCTTTTCCATATATGCCAATGGGCCCAATCAGATACAACATGCAATACACTATACCTATAGTTTCATCTTCTCTCCTTTGACTATTCAGTTTACCAGAGTACCCCCTATGGTTATGATATTATCCGTTCTTGCCTTACAACTTTATAAAGTTTCAAATCCAGTACCCCGTCGACTCTACTTCGATCTGTCATGGTTACGAATCTTGGTTTTACACAAAAAAATAAAAAGATGAAGTGTAACGTTCAAAAATTAACAAGAGTCTGGTACATACTGAATTTAAAGGGTGTGCTAATAATATCATGTAATTCTTATATGATATATACCATATCAACTCATAACTAAATATACAGTAAAATACAAGAGTTAAACCATGAGGTACAACTTCTCAATGCAACCCTTGATCTACCACCTTTACGTATTATGAATTATCTGATGCACTACCCTTCATCATGCTTACCATCTGTCTTCATTATCTTTATCCAGCGTAGGACTTCTTTCTATATCAAAAATAGAAAAAGGAGATAACATGAATCACCACAGAATTTGCTTTCTATAATCGAAGTATCATGAAGCTTCAATTCTGTAGCAATTTTGGGTTACTCGCTCATTGTACTTTATTATATATCATACAAAATGCTTGAATAAACCAAACATGAGAGAGGAATATAATAACACATTTTATTTTTTGTTTGATTTTTGGTGTCCAAGGTCTACTTGTTATGTTTGTTTGCTTATGTGATTTATTCTTTAATTGATTTGTTTCATCCAATGAACAAATCAGTATTACGTTTTAGTTATATAAGTTTAATTAAAAATGTTAAAATTTAATATCTTAAGCAGAGTAGAAAACTTACTAAAAATCTTCTATAGTATATAATAAAAGAGGAACTAGGATGTCACAAGGCACTCTCATGTTACTTCTCAAAAAAGAATTTCCGCCTAAGCTTACATATTATTTTAGTCAAGTTTTTTATTTTAAGAAACTAAATTAATAAAAAAAATTCATTTTGTTTTGATATTAATTTTTTTTATATATCAACTTAATTGTGTAATCATATTGTTTTGAACTATATATATTTTTTATAGCCAAGCAAGATTCAATTTAAAAAAACTAAAAAGAAAAAAAATATTCATTGATATATATATATATATATATATATATATATATATATATATACTTATATTTTAGGTTAGTGTGATTTTAAGACAACTGGTTTTTAATTTTACATGTATATATATATTTTAAGTTGTATATATATATATATATATATATATATATATATATATATATATTAGGTTATGTTATATTATTCAAAAAATATATGAATATTTATAACTTATAAATGTGACTTTTATTTTCATTGTTATAGTAATACGTAACTTAATCATACGAAATATTTATATATTTATGAATTATGTTGTTTTTATATTTTCAACACGTGTATTGCACGAATTTACTAAAGATAGTGTTATATACATAAGTATCATTTAATATAATCATTGAACAATTACAACTAACAAAACCATCACATGATTGTGAAACAATCACAAACACATTTCACACATCCTTGCCTGGTTGTCCCTCTAATTAGCCATCTCCTTTAGATTCATTCGTCACTAGTCACTTGTCTAATCTAAAATACCCTTTTTATGCTACATTATAATTTTAAAAATGTGACAATAATTAATAAAACAAAATGATAACTCAATATAAAATTAGTTAAAATTTAAAACAAATATATGAACCAAGATTTGAATTCTTTTCAAAAGTAGCTACAATTTCACATTTCTTCAAGAGGTATGTATCTGTAGCACTGTCTGCTTCAGATAAGCTTTTACCTCTACGACCGTGAAATGTAAAAATAGTTTCATAAATTTACTTAATTTCACCAATGGTCGGAATTTTCTTCGATAGTTTTGTAAGATTTTAGATTGTTGAAAGTAAATGCATAAATGAAGAAAAATTAATAGAAGTAGAAAAGTTATATATGAAATTTGTATACAAATTTATAAAAAAAATATCTAACATGTATGAATAAACAAAATAAATAAAGAAAGATAACTTATAAGTTGTAATCGTGAGGAATCTTGGTCCTTGGCATCACACACACGCAGACAGCACAGCTAGATCTCCTTTGTGCTGTCCATTTGACCAACATGTCCCACCTCCATATTATTATCTTAATCACTATTAAAAATTAAATATAGGAGGGTTAAATAGTTCGAGGTATGGGTTACAATGGGTCGACCCGTTAAAAGCTTAAAAAATACATAAATCTGAACATGATATGAACTTGAAAATCATGTTAGACACGTTAACCAGAATAGAAACATGTATTCATGAATTCACATATATAGACCCTTTAACCTGTAATATGTTATCAATTACGTACTCGTAACATCCAAAACATAACAAATTTCATAACAATTCAACATACATAAACTTTTGCTTTAGTGTCTTTTTTCTTTACATCAAATGTTTAACACAAAATGCTTTTTGTCAACATATATGTATGGTATTAATTATTTATAAAATAAAACAAACAATTGTAATCTAAAGATCAACTCAATTCATTTTATCCTTCACACAAAATATATTTAAGAGTGCATATTAAGTAAATGAAATGGTATGATCATATTCTCACATATCTTTATACCATATAAATATGTCTTACAAAACAAAATATCAAATCATTTACAATCTTTGATTAATGATAATATAATAAAAATAATTAAACAAATTTAGTATAATTAGAACTTATCTCTAATCATATTCTAATCAAAATCATTGAGGACACCATGTTCTTACTTCTTTATTAAAGCACATGCACACATGAAAAGATCCTACATTGGTTCTTCAAGAGTTGTTCAAGGTGGCACTTGAACACCACCACCACCACCACCGTTCTCCGCCCTCCCTCCTCCTCCACCGCCACTAGATCAACTCTCGTAGCTATGTTCGCGTTGTAGTTGGAAGAGTTTTTTTGTGTTTTATCAGCTCAATGAAGATGACTAAAGAAGACATCACTCGCGGGCTTAAGTTTGGTGGTACTTCAAAGAATGACGATGTAGTGGCTCGTGTGGGAAACAAAGTGTTGCCCGTTAGTGACTCGGCCACAACATCATCATCTTCAAGAAACACGAATATGCATTCGAGTCTTGATAAGAAAGAAAATGGAGATAGAACAAAAGCTATATCTAAAATGAAAGAGTTGTTGCGATGGGCTGTTGTTGTCAAATCTGAAAAGAGTGGTAAATACATCGCTCGAAAGGTACGTACTTATTTTGTTCGATTCATAGTTTTATATTTTTAATACAGAACCGGTTTCAAGTATAGATGATAAAAGAATCTAAACCGAACTAGAAAACCTGAAACATTCAGGACGAATATCTGGGTATGAAATTAGTTTTAGAAGCTTTTATGTGTGAAGGACAGGTATGAGATTTAGGTGATACTCGTCTGATTACGAGAACCCCTTTGCCCTAATTTATTGATATGTTGTATATGTATTTTTTGAGAAAATTGTTGAATACTTGAAATTATTAAATTATATACTTATTAAACATGTAGTTGATTATTTGATATTTGAAGTCGATTATGTGAGTTTAATTAAGATTTGGTAATGGGCATCATAATTGTTAAATTTAACCATATAAGATTATAAATATAGAGGATACTTGTGGTGTTCTGACAAACTCGACCGGTATGAAACCGGGTATGAAACATGGTTTGATAATTGGACATGAGACTACACTTGTTAAGACTTGACGTAGTGGTGCCCCTAGGGGGCTCTAAAGTGCTGATGTGGACGCAATTGGGGCGTTGAAGCCACTACGTCCTACTTAAAAAAAGTCTTCAAACTTATTTTTAGTCAAACCTTTAACGAACGTTAAAAGAGATGAATAATTCATTTTTTCTTACTTTTAACTAAAAAAGACGTTAAACTTACTACACTTGATTTAAAATTATTTTATCAAGTTTATATTTATCCATGTGGTTTTCTAAAACCACTACACATAAAGAATACTTTATGTCTCATTGCCATCCTAATATGTAGGAACCACATTAATTCATGTGCCTATTATTTTAACTCTGATATGTATATTTTAGATGTCCCAATTTAGAAACAAAAGGACGCTAAAAGTGATACAAGACGACGATCAAATGACCAACGACTCTCCGAAGATTAGTTTCCGATGGGAAGTCGAAAGTTGTTCGACATTCTCGTCTGCGTTATCGGTTTCTTCTACTAACAAGAACGACCAACGTGTTAACTTTGAAATTCATTCAAATCCTGATGGCAATTCGAGCATTGTAACCCTAAGATCAGGAAGCTGGATCACAACCGATTCAGATTGTAAGCCTCTACAATTATATAAATCATTATAAAAAATAGTTTTTATATTTAATTTATTATTTATCTTGCAATGATTGATATTAATTTAAAAAGTCAACCACTCATGAATTCAGTTTAATAATGGGTGTGTTTTGGTCAACAGTTGTGGTGTTAGAGCTTTGACTACAGTACGATCGAAATCGTAGATTGTTGGGATATATCTTATCATCAGGATGTGTTTCGAAAAGAATACTGAAGAAGTTAACGCGAAAATCTCATGTTTAGAGCAATGTTCTTGAAGACAAATATTTATGTTTGAATGTTATAAAACATTTTAGGTGTTTGTTGATTAATTGTACCCGATTCTATTTCTAATAACTAAGAAAACATTTTGTTCATGTTTCTTCTATATAACATTCTGTTCATCAATAATGATGTTGATTTCATAAGCTACGGATTAAGTTTGAATTATAAAAGTAGTTATGAGTGATATCAATTTTAGAATTCAAAATTATAGTCTTAAATATTGTTGCTTTTAAAATCCACACTACTAGTGTCAAGGGCTCTGGATGGTAGTACAACGGAGTGATTCATCCTTTTCAGATCCGTCTTAGTGGCAATGTCAACTCATTTTTCTTCTTCTTAGGTCATGATATAAACTACAATCATAAGAAACTACGCTCTAGGGCGCTCTAACTAGTATACAGAGATATAAACAAGCATAAACATATACAAGCATCGAGATCATGTGAATATGTTTATAAACACGTTAGGTGTAATATTTTAGATTTGGTATAAAATCTGATATTATAATAAGCCATCCCTTCTTTAATAAAGACACATAGTTAAACATGTTGATGTAATTGTTGGAAACAGCAACAACAAAAAAATACATGCTAAAATCATAAATCTTGCGAGGCTATCAATTCTAGTATAATCGTAGGGTGCTCGTGATAACCTCGCATGTATTGACCTTTTCATTTTGTTATGTTGTATATCCAAGACCAACATATGCGGGTAGTGTTGCCTAACATTTCAAGAAATGTGTCGAGATGCATGCTTTGCATTCAAATTTTGAATGTTGCTCTTGGTCGGTTTGCGTATAATACCCTCGTGAGTACATCTGTATAATGCCGGCACAAAACTATTCTAGCATTTCTCATGACGTTCATATGGACATTTTCAAGTATTTTCACACATGTCAGACGTACTGCAGATGAACACTTTTGTAAGGAGTATACGACTTTTTATCTTAATCATCTCACCTTATTGTAAAATATGGGAGTTCTCTTTCCATATCATTGACGATTCGTATAAATATTCTCTTAGTATCCAAAACCTTGCATCGAAGGCTTCAACATCGTATAAAGGATGCATGGAGAAGTAATCTTCTATGAGATCGTTGTGAGCGGCTACGCGATTTCTATTTCTATAATTTCTTGAATTTGCATCACTTGAATTTGTCATATCATCAAATAAAAAAACAAAGTTTGAGTCATATTTGATAAAATACAGTTGTTACGTTCGTCAAACAAACAATTCCTCAAAGTCATTGATAAATTCGTAGATAAAAGTAGTTTGGAAAATAACAGTGTATAAGAGAGAAATTGGTTTGAAATTTATAATAAACTAGTAATGTCCTCACGCGCGTTGCGCGAGGAACTTCACTACGGGATCGAATTTCAAAACTTAGAAAAAAAAAACACATAGTAACGTTATCATTTCATGGCAAACAAAATAAACCCAAAAAATTATAAAGTAAACTTAGCTGACACAACTGTTACAAGATAAAAATTAAAAAATATAAATAACAAAATAAACACGAATACAAAAACATATCATAGCGGTATTACTTTGATGCAAACAAAAAAATAAAAAAACTTAGATGACACAATCACTATGCGATGAAAGTTCAAAAAGTTTAAACATAAAAATATAAAAAATAAAAAATAAAATAATGTTATTCTCTATGCATCTAAGGTTCTATCAATGTAATCTAAATAAATCCCACCTACATTACTATTTAATAGAAGGTATAATGTCTAAATTTTCAATTTCTTATCAAGTTAAAATCAACTTATTTATCAACCAAAATTCTTAATATAGTTATTTCAAAGTCAGTTTAAATAAATCATAATTATTATATTATATATTAAATTATTATGACATGAAGATAAAACAAAGTGCATGCAAATACCTTGTTGGGCCGGATAATAGAAAACAAATAGGGTAAAATCGTAAATGATCCATTTTATTAACCAGGGGCCATGGCCATAATGTAAAAAAGCAGCATTTTAGTGATGAAAACAAAAATAACAAAAACTACTGTAGAGTGGAAATGCACAAAAGTTAAAAGGTACTGTAACTAGAGGAGGGCATAAAAACCGGGTTCGGACCCGACCCGAAACCGGGTACGGGTACGACCCGGTATATGCATACCCGGGTTGGACCCGAAAAAAAACCGTAGGGTTGGAACCGGGTATGATTTTCTAGAATTTCTTAGAACCCGAACCCGACCCGACCCGACCCGACCCGGAACCGGTTGAACCCGGGTTGTACCCGGTTTCGACCGTTTTTTTTTTTTTTTTTTTAAAAAGTGGCCGTTTTTTAACGGCTATATAGCCGTTGGGATCGATTTGTGACCGTTTTTTTGTCACTTTTAGGCTTATAAGTTAGTATAAATAGGTGTGGGTTGATATGGTTTAGTACCCAAGTCTCAAACGCAAAAACATAACAAAAAAACGCAAAAAATACTCTCCTTTACTCTCGCTTTACACGTTCACTCTCTCGTTTTACACTTTCACTCTCTTCAATCTTGATATGGCTCACTCACAATCTTCCGTTGGTCAAGGTTCGTCCAACGCTCCAACCGTCGTTCGTGTTATTGCACACAATAGTAACATGGATGTTTGGTGCAATTGGGATATGGTTGAGTTGAGTGACGGGTCTGTAAAGGCTCGTTGCAAGTTTTGTGGAGCTTTGCTTGCTAAAGATTCTAACACGACTTTAAACAAACACATTAGCAAGAAGTTTTGTAAGTCGTTGAAAAGTAATCCGGATTCGCAACAAACACAATTGGGTGGAGACGGTGGAATCTTTAATTACGATGTTAATACGGTTCGAGATCGAATGGCGAAGTTCGTGATTCAAGAAGCTTTGCGTTTTAGTCACTTCGACAATCCTCGGTTGACCAACTTAATTCGAGAGACGCTTCAACCTCGTTACTCTCACGTAAGTCGTACTACACTTAGACGTTATTGTTTAAAATTATGGAAACAAGCAAAAAATGATTTAATTGTATTATTTGAAAATTTAAATACCGGTGTAAACTTAACTAGTGACGTTTGGTCGGCTCCACACGGTTTACCCGAATCGTACCTTTGCGTCACCGCTCATTGGGTGGATCCCAATTCATGGCAATTGATGAAACGTACGATTGCATTTGATCTTTTTCCGCATCCACACACCGGAGAATTTTTGTTTTACTTTTTAGATAATGTAATAAGTACTTTTAAATTACTTATTAGAGGCGTTATCAAATGCAATTGAAAAAAGTTTATTTTCTAATTTAAAAGTACTTATTACATTATCTAAAAAGTAAAACAAAAATTCTCCGGTGTGTGGATGTGGAAAAAGATCAAATGCAATCGTACGTTTCATCAATTGCCATGAATTGGGATCCACCCAATGAGCGGTGACGCAAAGGTACGATTCGGGTAAACCGTGTGGAGCCGACCAAACGTCACTAGTTAAGTTTACACCGGTATTTAAATTTTCAAATAATACAATTAAATCATTTTTTGCTTGTTTCCATAATTTTAAACAATAACGTCTAAGTGTAGTACGACTTACGTGAGTGTAACGAGGTTGAAGCGTCTCTCGAATTAAGTTGGTCAACCGAGGATTGTCGAAGTGACTAAAACGCAAAGCTTCTTGAATCACGAACTTCGCCATTCGATCTCGAACCGTATTAACATCGTAATTAAAGATTCCACCGTCTCCACCCAATTGTGTTTGTTGCGAATCCGGATTACTTTTCAACGACTTACAAAACTTCTTGCTAATGTGTTTGTTTAAAGTCGTGTTAGAATCTTTAGCAAGCAAAGCTCCACAAAACTTGCAACGAGCCTTTACAGACCCGTCACTCAACTCAACCATATCCCAATTGCACCAAACATCCATGTTACTATTGTGTGCAATAACACGAACGACGGTTGGAGCGTTGGACGAACCTTGACCAACGGAAGATTGTGAGTGAGCCATATCAAGATTGAAGAGAGTGAAAGTGTAAAACGAGAGAGTGAACGTGTAAAACGAGAGTAAACGAGAGTTATTTTTGCGTTTTTTGCGTATATTTTTGCGTTTGAGACTTGGGTACTAAACCATATCAACCCACACCTATTTATACTAACTTATAGGGCAAAAGTGACCAAAAAAACGGTCACAAATCGAAGGTAACGGCTATATAGCCGTTAAAAAACGGCCACTTTTTTTAAAAAAAAAAAAAACGGTCGAAACCGGGTCCAACCCGGGTTCAACCGGTTCTGGGTCGGGTCGGGTCGGGTTCTAAGAAATTCTAGAAAATCATACCCGGTTCCAACCCTATGGGTTTTTTTCGGGTCCAACCCGGGTATGCATATACCGGGTCGTACCCGTACCCGGTTCCGGGTCGGGTCCACCGGGTCGGGTCCAAACCCGGTTTTTATGCCCAAGTCTAGTTGCAACAACTAGTTCCTCTCTATGCGTCGGCACCCACCTCACAAAACCACACCGCATGCATCGCAAGCGGTTGGGGCGGTGCAGTAGGGCACCCAACTTACGAAACCACATCCACCGCGTGGGTGGGGCGGTGCTACCACATAACCACACGATACCGCATGCACGGCGTTGGACGTGCCGACGTGCCGCCCTATGTTATAGGCACTTTAATGGGCCAACTTTTAATGTGCCAACTACTCATGAGCCCATCTATGATGGGTTAAGTATTAGTGGGCTTAGGCCGAGATCGAAGATACCCTTAACAAATATGATAAAATAATCCGAAAAAGAAGTTAATTAATTATGTTAGTTTTCAGCTAATTTTGAGTAGATCAATAGGATCAAACATCAGAATAATAACGGCAAAAAATGTTTCAGAATACGAAAAAGAAGTTAACTGAACCGCCCAAGCTTAAGTTAATCAATAGGCTCAATCGGTTTAAGATTTAAAACCATTGTCTATTTTTCTGTTATTATTTTTAATTTTTCAAATAATGTGAGTATGCATGTGCATAATATGTATAAATCATTGTTTTAAATTTTAGAAAAGTAACCATCAATTTTTATTTTTTTTTAAGAATCAAGGTCAAAATGCCCAAAGGAATTGTTACTAAAATCAACCCAACCAACCCGGTTGATTTGTTTTGTCACCAATGGGTCCTAGATCAATTGTTTTGGAAGGAGTCATCTCATGACTTTTCAAAGTGGACGTCGTGGGTTTAAGTTTCACTTGATACAATATGCTTCAAGTGGTTTAGAGGTTTTACTACAGTGAGTCAAAGGTTTTACTACAGTGAACCTTTGAGTGGTAGGTTTCCTCTAAAATAGTGGGCGGGTCAGGTTACCGACGTTGTCTGTGTTCACGGGCGTAGGTGACCTTTCGTCAATAAATTTACCAGGATGACTGGACTTAAAGTATAAGTATTCATTAACCTTCAAAAAAAGTTGATTTGATTGTCATTTTCTAAAATTATAATGAACAGTTTGACTTAGAATTTTGTTGAACCAAGTGAACCTGAATATGTTATTTTTCTACTCTAACAAGTTGATTTGATTGTCATTTTTCAATTTTTTATTTTATTAAATAAT
Organism: Flaveria sonorensis; assembly: GCA_025506505.1. Lineage (NCBI taxonomy): Eukaryota > Viridiplantae > Streptophyta > Magnoliopsida > Asterales > Asteraceae > Flaveria > Flaveria sonorensis. The sequence goes on from CM046423.1 coordinate 66,530,240, forward strand.
TACATTAATAATAATATTATTTAATTTTTTTAGATTAAAAATAAGTTTTAATAAATTAAATAAGATCTTTTATTAATGTTATTTCTAAAAAAAAAAATTATAAAATAATTTTTATTTTCAAAACATCAAACTTATTTAAATTTATGAAATTAAGTTTGATGTTTTTAAAAACTAAAATATTTATAAACCAAAAATAATTAAATTTGAAAGTTTTAATAAGAAATTTTTTGAAAATAACATTTTTTAAAATAATTTATTTTGAAACAAAATGTTTGCTTTTTTCTTTTGAAAAAAAAAATTAAAAACAAAAGTTTAAAAGTTGACATCATTGTTTTATTACTTATAGTCTTACTTTTACATAATTTTAATCATATCTTATATGATATCATTTTAAATTAATAAATTTTATCATATTTAATATTTATATATATTTAACCCGTATGATATATGGATTTACCAAACCTAGTTATATATGATAATTGAAAAAATAAGAGTGGTACCATACATACTCCCATCTAACTATTTTTACTTGTTATATCCCTTCTCTTAACTTTTAAAATAGTTAACTTTTTATATTATATTTGTTTATTTATCATATCATCCCTTAATGTGTTAAACTAAAAACTTTTAAGTTTTATTTATTTATTATTTCTTTGAGTCTTTGTTAATTTGTTTTTTTATTATTTTTAATTGTCGTAATTATGAATGTTCAAAAAAAGCCAAACACTATAAAAAAAAACTGAAAACCGAACTGTATCAGTAACCGACAAAACCCAATCAAATTGTGAATTCGGTTTTTGATTCAGCTAACGATTACATAAAATTTTGCTTATTCAGTTCTGTTATATATATAAACCGAATTATAAACGGTTTAATATGTTTAATCGGATAACCGAACCGAATAAATCGGTTAAAACGGTTTAGTCTATTGATCTCGGTTCGTTTATGACTATTTCCCATTCTAAAATAAATTTTTTATTTTTTATTAAATTTTTTTTTCTAACATCAGAAAAGTTTATATTAAATTTATATATATATTTTTTATTATTTTTAAATATGTTTCATATTGTTATATAAAAAGTATTTTTGAATTTTTTTAGAGATATTTTTTTTTAAATTAAAAAACTTTTTCATGATAAAATATGATAAGTTTTGAGACTGGTTTTTTCCTTCTCACAATTTTTCGAGTGGAAAAGCATGTAGTTTGTCTTAACATTATCCGCATGGAAGCGTGGTCTCTGTCGTCACTTTTTGCATGCTTATCTTTTTGTACTCGTGAAGATGACAAATGTACGAAATGAATTTCAATTTTCTATAAACACCCTACCATTAAACAGAATAATAATAAACCGTGAAAATAGGTTTATAATAAGAAGTTAAATTACTATTATTGTTAATTTCTTACGATTTTAAGTGACTAGTGAACAATTTAGCCTTGTCAGTTTTTGTATTGGTCATGTAAGTTAATCTTAAGGTAAACATTTGTGTTAAAACGAGTTAAGCTGCTTCTGAGCTACTTTAAATTAGTTAATTAAAATTTTAATTGTAGAGTAAGACTTAACTAGTTTTATTTACTGCCGCGCGTTGTGTCGGCGCCGTACCAGTGTCATAAAATATGGAGTACAATTGACTTGACTCGTTTTTGAACTAAGTTTACGGCAAAACGCGAAATAAGTCGAATTTTACACTCGAATGAAAACATATTATATTTGACCAACTCGTTTTCAAACAAAATGTAAGTCGAAACGTAGACCAAATCTACAATTAACTTGACTCGTTTCTTAACTAAGTTTACGGTGAAACGTAGAAGAAGTCGAATTTTACCTACGACTGAAAACGTATTATATCTGACCAATTCGTTTCCAAACAAAATTTAAGTCGAAACATAAACCAAATCAAAATGTACATAAAAATAAGCATGTGCCTCGACACCATCTCCGGCGTGATGAAGCAACGACTATAATCACTCGACTTGTTTCTGAACTAAATTTACATTAAAACTTAGAATAACTCGAATTTATAAGAACGAAGGAAAACGTGTTATATTTGACATTGTTTTCAAACAAATTTTAATGTAGACTAACTCAAAATGTATATAAATATAAGCATGTAAATATGGGGAATCACGGTACAACCCCCATAAATTTTATTTCTCGTTCACTCACAACCACTCTCAACCATCCCCTATAATATAGCACACCCACTCATATAAAAATAAGGTGCGCCCGTTGCTCTAACACCTCAAATTTAATAAATTAAAGTAAGGAAGAAACAGTCATTTTTAAAAAGTGTAGGGTAAGACTTAATATTTTTTTTGTGTGACATACATCCGTGAAGGGAACCATGGAATACACCCAGGCATATCTACTAAATTTATGTCCAGGTTCATGCTAAGATGTCATAATCGACTAAATTTATGATTTTTTTTATTATCTCTGAATGTATACAATTCAACTTAACACGAAAATTATACGAACTAATTCTACGTGAGTTTTCTTCAACCCACTTTCTAATCATGAGCCATTTGAACAGCTAAAGAGCTCCATTCAAGAACATATCGAATAATATATATATATATATATATATATATATATATATATATATATATATATATATATATATGATAAAAAAGTAACTAAGATGTCACATGACACTCTCATGTTACTTCTAAAAAAAAAATTCTCGTCTAAACTAATATATTATTTAATCAAGTTTTTTATTTTAAGAAACTCAATTAATAGTAATAATTCATTTGGTTTTGAATTTAATTTTTTATATTATACACTTTATTGTGTAATCATATTGTTTTGAACTATATATATTTTTATAGCCAAATAAGATTCAATTTAAAAAAAACTAAAATAAAAAAAAATATTAATTGATATATTTATATATTTTATGTTAGTGTGATTTTAAAACAACTGGTTTTTAATTTTATATGGGTCAGTTGTATGTTATATTCGAATATTTATAACTTATAAATATAATTTTTTATTTTTTCATTGTTATAGTAATAAGTAATTTAATCATACAAAATATATATACATTTATAAATTATGTTGTTTTCATATTTTCAACCCATGTATTACATGGGTTTATTAAAATCTATATCTATACTTATTAATAAAACAATAACTTTAGTGTCACGTGACATTCTCTTAAAACTCTAATTTTTTTAATTCCTTCTAAATATGTATTTGTTCTTAATATTAGTCTAGATTCATTTAGAAACATTTGGAGAAATTTTGAAAATTTAACCCTAAATTAGAGTGTATCTTTTTTTGGAAATGAAATCAAACCCGATTATTCTTCTTTCTTCAAATAATTAATCTACAAAAACTGCAGATCACTTTCAAATCCATAAAATGCTCGGTTTATATTCGAATAGTGACAAAAATTACGGGATTCCTTCATCGAACTTCTTCAATTCGAAGGAATTCATGGGTATCTTTCTTTGGAAATGAAATCACATCCGATTTTGTAACACACAAATTGAATAAATAAAATATCAAATGGTTTGTATACAATTTTATAAAATATAAAACAATATTTTCATATAAAATATGATTAAATTAAATATGTAAATATTTCAAGTAAAACAACAATAATATCTTTTAGAAAATAGAATTCATGGGCAAACTATTATTTTAGATGCTTACTTTATCTAAGTTATACTGTAATTGTTTAATGATATACAACTTTCATTGTTACTTTGTTTGTTATTTGATATTCTATCTGCAAGTTGAAAAAATCATAACATATATACCTGTAAGTTTAAATTTATTATATACCTGTAAAGATTGTTTGATGCATACTACAACCTGCAACCTGTTTATGTACCAGCACGCATCTATAAATATTAATAAAACAATAACTTTAGTGCCACGTGACATTCTCTTAAGGTTCTAATTTTTTTAATTCCCGCCTAAATATGTATTTGTTCTCAATATTAGTCTAGATTCATTTAGAGACATTTGAGAAAATTTTGAAAATTTAACTTTAAATTAGAGTGTATCTTTTTTTGAAAATGAAATCAAACCCGATTATTCTTTTTTTTTCAAAGATATGTGTGTGTGTATGTAATTCAATATACTTCAAGAAGTGGATGACGTCATAATTTGTATGTGTATTTTATAGTTATATATAAAATTTAGCAATAATTGTATGTCCAACACACTAATTTATTATTCAACCACACATTTTCACCTCTTAAAATCCAAAAAATTAAAAAAGAAAACAAAACAAAATCCGGTCCAACCACCGGTCAGTTTTCCTGTCCGATCACCGATTCAGGATGAAACGGCCAGCTGAACCTTTCCAAAACGAATTGGTGCAGACCATTTCGATCACTCCTCTGATTTCTGATTGGACCGGCGTTTGCTATCCGGTCTTAAAAACACTTCCCTGCATCCTTCTTATCTTCTTATCTGACATATGTTGGTGAAAGACAACATTAAAGAGTGAAGACACTCTAATCATATCTTATATCTACTAAATTTACGTCCAGGTTCATTGTAATATGTCATTATCAACTAGATTTATGATTTTCTACCTCCAAATGTATTAAAAATTTATACGAACCAATTTCAAGTAAACTTAAAATGCTAAAATTATCACCATCACAAATAAAATCCACAAAATTGAAAGCCAATAATGAGACGAACTATCTGTTCAACACTTGGACCAATTCGTTGAATTCACAGGCACCCATCATCTTCAATTGCAATCACCTCAACCACAAATCCCCAATTTATAATCCTTCAATTTCATCCAACAATCATCAAATTCTTCAAATTCATTCAACAATTTCATCCAACAATCATCAGATTCTTCAATTCAATTCAACAATTTCATCCAGCAATCATCAGATTCTTCAATTCATTCAACAATTTCATCCAGTAATCATCAAATTCGTCAATTAAGTTCAACCATTTCATCCAACAATCATCAAAATCTTCAATTTCATTCACAATGGATGATTCATCCACCAATTTCATCAACTTCCTGAGCTCCGATCTAATCGAACTCATCTTCTCCCATCTCCCCCTCCGATCACTCATCCGTTGCTCCGCCGTCTGCAAGCTCTGGCACTCCATCGCCACCGCCGCGCCACCGTCCTCCGCCACCACCACCCCATGGTTCTTCCTCTACGGCCGAAACAACATCTTCGTCAAAAAGAACCAAGCTTTCGCATTCAACCCACATGCCAACGAATGGATCAAACTCCCCTCAAACCTTTTCCCCAATTCAATCTCACAAGAATCCTCCTTCATCGGCTCCGGTGGCTTCTTCTTCACCACCGCCGCTAACAACTTCAGCTTTTCCCCAATTCTAAAACCCTCGTGGATCGAAACAACCCCCTTGAAATTCTCCCGATTAAACCCTCTCGTCGGCGTCATCAACCCCACTTTTCAATCCCCAATTTCCCCCCAAATCATCGTCGTCGGTGGAGTCAGATTCATCGGTGGATTAGTCGACATCGAAGACAATCTCGCTGTTGAAATCTACAACCCCAATTCAAACTCATGGGACCTCTGTCCACCGTTACCCCCAGACTTCCGATCAGCAAACACATCACAATCACTCTCATCAGCTCTACACAGATCCAAATTCTTCGTATTCGGTATATACTCATGCTTCATCTCATCGTTCGATCTAACCACCAGATTATGGAGTGAGGTTCAAACTCTCCGGCCACCGGGGGTAATCTTATCCTTCTTACTATCCTGCCGGAATCACCTGATTCTCGCCGGAGTATGCAACAATCTTCATGGGTCGTCGTTTAATTTGTGGGAAATCGATGAATCGACGATGGGGTTGAGTGAATTTGCGGTGATGCCTCGTGAATTGCTCAACAGTTTGTTTGATGGTGATGATGATGATAAGTTTGCAAGCTTGAAGTGTGTGGGATTTGGGGATTTTGTGTTTGTGTTCAACGAAGAACATCGTCGGAGTTATCCTGCGTGTGTGTGTGAAATCGGGTCGGGTTCGGGTGGGTGCCGGTGGCGGATGGTGCCGGAGCTGCCGGAGCCGGTGAATCGGTTTCATAAGGTTATTGGGTTTTGTTCTACGGTTTCGGTTAACCGGAGGGTTGATGTGTAAATTGTTGTTGTAAGTTTTTATTTGTAATGATTTGGGAAGATGATCTTTTTTTGTATAGTTTGTTAGATTTGTTTGTGGAATGGTTAGTTTGTTAATTGTTGATTTGGGTTAAAAGATGGGTTATTTAGAATTGATTGTTTTGTATGTTATAGGAGAGGGATAATTGAAATCATGTCAGTTATTAATGATTTTCAGTTTAAATGATTAAAGTGAGATATTTAAAACATGTAAATATGAGGAGATTTTGAGTTCAAGTATTACTCTGGGTAAAAATGTTTACGGTTGAATCAAAGAGTTTTCTTAGTTGTGATTTTCTCCTTTCGTGGTTGGGGTTACGATCTCGGCAAGAAAATGAATATGCGAGCCCTGTTAAGATAATACATATCATTCGAAACAATGTATTATATTTGTCGTTATATCATTCGAAACAATGTATTATATTTGTCGTTCAAAAGAAAAGAAAATGATATCATGTCAGCTTAATGGTCTGTCATGTTTCAAGTTATTGACGGATTTGAAACCTAAAACTAAAAGTAACTTGATTTTTCAGTTTTAAAGCTGATGGTTAGTGGGTTAAAGCATTCACCATTTATTCTATTTTTGTGAGTGAAATAGAAAAAAAATATTAAAGTTCATCTGTATATTTTGTAATATACGGTTTAATTTCTTTAAGTTTTTTAATATATTTGACACTAGTTGTGAGTGGATGATAAATAAAATATAATTATAAAATAATAAAAAATTATTATTTAATTAAAAACTAATAGAGAAAAAATAATAATTTATAATGTAATTATAAGTATGAAATAAAATATAGGATATGAATGCTCTTAAAACTTGAAACCAAAGTTAGTTTTTTTTTATTCGATCAAGTTAGAATTAAATGTTTTATATATACGGTCATAAATAAGAAAAATAACCTTTTAACAGTAACCTAATTTACTGTTTATGTTATATCATTTTTTACTATGAGAATTGAACTCTCAACCTTTTAAGAAAAGATATCGTTTTAGCACATAGGTAGCGTAGTTCGGGTTTTTTGATAATAAAAAAAAATAGTTGTGTATACTATAGACAAATGGGAGGTAGCCCCATGACTTCCCAAATGGAAGGTCATGGGTTCGAGTCTTGTTCGCGGTAAAAATGTTCTGAGTTAAGCTAGATGGTTTTCTGGTTGTGGGTTTTCTTCTGAGAAGATTGACGGTGCGGTTCTGACTGAGAAATGAATAGATTAACCTGATTAATATAACATCTATCCGTCGAAACAGGATCGTACAACTACGCTAAAAAAATTAAACAAGTCAAACATTGCAAACTCATCAATTCCAAAAAAGATTAAAAGGTTAAAAACCCACTCTCATATTACCTGTTTTTCCCCTCCCACTTTTTCTTCGTATATCTCTTTACTTTTTATACATTTGTATTTATCATACATATGTGCATATTTATGAATTTATTATTCTTATATTTGAATTTATTATTCTTATATACTAGAATGTATCGACCAAATCAGTTGATGTTAGTTGGTGTAACTTTCTATACACATCTTATAGTTCTCAACATAATTGTGTTTCTAAAATGAGTGTTACATATATGTTAAAGTGATGACAAAAAAGATGTAACTTTTAGTGTAATTAATTTTCTTACGTACTTTGACGATGATAAATTTGGCTAATGTGTTATAAGTATATCACAAAGTAGAATCATATCGTTCAATATATGATATTTTCCATAAGTTACAACCGGTAGAAGGGTATCCTAGACTCTAGAGGATGCAATTGATGGTTTTGGAGGGCCCTAAAGAATGGATGGTGAACCAAAAAGTCTAAAAAGTCATGTCATTATGGAGCCATTGGATAGAAATGGAGAGGTCATCAAGTCATTTTGATGCATTTCTTCCAAACAACCCCACCATCAAATCACCCAATCAACTTTTACAAGGTACCACCTCTTCATGCACATCGTACCATCACCCATGCATTCATTCTAAAAGGATGGTATCTACTAACGTTTTCATAAGCGGACCCGTTATTAAACTAGCTGTCTTCTTGATTTATTAGTCGGATTGGTTAGGCTGGTTTCAAAAACCAAATAACCTCGTATTAAATTGAACACTAGAAAACTTGCAAAATTTCATAACAAAATATAGTCTAGTTTTAACCTCAAAATTGTTCTTTTTTCGTGTGATTCGCCTAAAAGGTGGTTCTTATTTGAATATTTGTTGTTATTTGTTACTTAAATGTTTTAACCTTAATATTATTTTTCTGGTGATCCACTGTGCTAAACAAATGCGGCGACGGATCTAAGGCCATAACGGTAGTGGCAAGCGCCACGAGGGAAATCTCATGATGACGGGACCTACAACTATGACACCGAAAGCTAGAATTGTGACACATAACAATAACAGAGAATGTTAAATAATATGTGCAATGTGGCAGGAAAAGAGGTACAAGAAGAGAATGAATGTCCTCACACAAGAAGTGTGATAAGAAAAAAAAGATCAACAACCAACCAAAATCCATCAAAAACGATAAAAAGAAATGTGAAATGAGAGAAGAAAAAGACAAGAACCATGAGGCTTTCATATCATTAAAGTTTTTGTGTGCGTATAACTCAAATGTGCGTATATATAAAAATAATCCAACAAAAGATAGCTGTCAAGATGAAACAAACTAATAATATAAAAACCAATTAACCAATAACATAAATAGAAAGAACTACTCTAACTTAACGCATCTCTTTTATCGTTCTTATAATAGTTATCATATAAAGAGATATCATAAGTTATAAACCACATATAAAAACATTCAACACTATGCTATTCTTTTTCTCAATAAAATTCTAGATCTCCGAAGTACAAAAAAGAGAGAAAAGGACCCCAGAAATCCAGAATCCCACATTCTGTATGTTTCAACTAAAATTGCTTGCTATTCAACGAAATAAATATCCTCCCACAAAAGTGGATGAAAATATATGATCATTACTACTTAAAATCAGAAAATTAACAAAGAATAACTGGATCTACCAAATGCTCGAAACCGATTAATATGTAACTTTAGATCGCCTACCAGAAACCCAAACAGATTACCACTTTACCAGCTTCTCACACTTTCACAATATCTAGAACTAGACTAGAGGTGTTTGCTATTCATTTCGGTGACAAAACTTCAGGACTTACCCGCTCACTATGGTTCCAGAAAACCACAAGCCAAACAAGCAGGGTACGGTACGTCGGTACCAGACTAGTCAGTTTGATGGTTAAAGCTAATTTTTTTCTTTTTCAAGATCATTGATAAAGATGATTCAACTATAGAATACATAGACATAATTACATATTTCAATCTCTAAAAATGAAAAGCTATATAAATAATTATAAAGGTTAAAACGGTCCATTCAGTTTACACAGCCGGTTCAACGTTTTAAACCGTCAGATTGAACCATTGAACCGTATGAATCTGAAACCGACAGAACCAGCCAACTTGTTTTAATATGGGCGGTTCCGTCAAACTTTTATGAACACCCCCACCAAGAATAGAATTGTATAGTTGGCTCAGGGCAATCCCGATCTTATTTGGTTTTGTCATGACTCATGAACTAGTTTTTTCATACAACCAAATCAAATAACCTTAAAAAAACACTAAAAGCAACAGTCTTGGAGAGAAACACAAAACAGCAATCAGATTGTTTTCCTAGTAGCATGTCAATTTCAAATGATACTTAAGGTACATACTATACACACTATATAGCAGTGCAAATCTTTTTTTTCTTCTGTTGCAAAAGATAGGCCCGTGTCACCCCGAAAATGAAACCGGCAAAAGAAAACCATTGGCAAACAAATAAACACGAGACGACATGAACGAGAGAGGTTTACCGTCCTAAATCCCTGAAGCAAAGATGCAGTTCACTTGCCACAGTTAAAGCCACCACAAGCCGACAAGACGATAATGAGAATCAATGCGATAATGATTCCAAGAACTATCAATTTTATCTTCATGTTTTGCAACCACATTTTCCTCCTCATTTGTGTACCTTGTGTCCTAAAATCTTGGGCCTGCAATATAGTTTTAGACAAGTTTTAGATATAACGTACCCAAATCAACCCATCTATAAGTAAATGGGTCAAGATTTTCACCAATATGTATAACATACAGAGCTCATATGTATAATATATATTAGTCATGGCTAATTTCTCAATTTATAACTTCTAGTGGTGCTTCATAGGGTCTATTAATCGAATTATATAAATAAGCGTAGTCAAGGTAAAATATTACTTTTTGTTAAGTGTGTTAAATGAAAGATTTACTTTAGGAGGCGGTTATACAACGTCAAGAGGTATTGTGGAAAAAACAAGCATAATGGGTAAAAAAAAATCCATCATGACTTACTGAATAAGTGTATTCATCTCTTTTGTTAAGTCCTAACGAACAAAACCCTCATCCCATTAAACCACAAACAAATACCACTTTAATTTGCCAGTGAAACAATCAGGCTTAAAGCATGATGCAGGAACAGAAACTGTAAACCGATGCACTGACCTGAGAGCGTAGATTCTCTGTTTTGTCCACCAAAAGTTCAATTTTCTCTCCTCGATCAAGAACCTATCAATTCCAAAATTATAAAATAATAATCACTTCAAAACAGTAAAAGTTCGACCATGTCCTGAACTAACATAAAAAATCTGCAGATCACAAAATTACAAGAAATTACCTTTTCGATATTTTCCATCATCACCCCTTGACTTCTGAAACCTGAGCTTTGACCTTTGCAAGTTTGCTGATCTCTTCAGGATGGTCCACACAGTACTGCATCTGCTCCTTCAGCTTGGGACTGGTATAAAAGATATGTGTGCAAGTAGACATTAGTAAAAGAATAAATACTTTAACATGTTTTTAAAAGATGGGAACTAAAACAGATGATAATATTTACCCAAATTCTTTGCTTAGACTGTTGGCAACAGCTGTTGCAGCTTTCCCACCGCCATATTTCTTAGTGAAGTCTTCCTTGACTCGCTCAAGAAAAGCCATTGGAACCTGTCTACCAACAGATTCGACGGCCACAACACAGTATGCTTCATAATTTTAAAAAGTCAATGACAGAGTTAATCAATGGTGCTGAATAATAATAAGTGAATTAGGTCACCATCCCAATATAAGAATAGAATTTATATATAGACTATAAGAAACAGAAACAACAGGTCAACTAAATGCATACAGCATACCTAAAAACAGTGTTTTTCAGAAGACAGAAATAAGACTGTTTCCTTGCATTAGAAGTGACACAGCCTTATAAGTTACCATTGTTCAGCCTAACCTTAGCAACTCCATGAATTTAGATATAGATATACTAATGTTTCTATGCAATTTAGATATAGATACAGTATAAGCCCTAAGTTTTTGGCCAACTGGAGTTGTAAATTTATTCAAGTGTTGAATGTGATATTATTTCAAATGAGTAGAAAAATGAAGTCTTTCAAGCATAATCTACAATCATGAAATCCACAGCTTGTGTGATGCATCAGATGTCCCAAAAACTCTACAAGTAGGATTATATGTATGAATATGAAGTATCAACTGACATCATAAACAATAACATTTGTAGCGTAAATGCAATAAGCATAACAGCATTATCAAGCAGTAGCTGCCAAGTAAACACATATCACAACCAGACTCTATAAACCAGTCTATGGCAAAAAGACCTAAACACAAAGTATATTTTCAAAGAGCTTATTCACTAAATGATGCAAAAGCCCAAAACAAGAACAAATTCAAAAACCTAAATTCAAATGGTCCCTGTCAATAGCAAGCCACCGAGCATAATTAGTTACTAATGCCATGCACTATAAAATTACTACAAAAATAAAATGGTACCACCTGCAAACAACTGCTCAAGCTAGGAAGTTGGATTTATAACTGCTTCACATCCAAAGTTCCAAACTCAACATAAGCTTTGCATACATATTAGAAAATATCAAATACTAATGAACCTCTACCTCAAGTATTAGCCAGGCACCTTAAAACTGCTTCAAGCTCACACATAACACGATTAACATCACAACTTATCAAAACTAGCATCTATCCACGATTTATCCTTGCACAGAATTGACGAAATGAAGTTCTAGCTTCGGAGTTCGCTAAACAAGCTAATCAACTAAGATCAAACATAAGATAACTAAACCGCTGATCGACGTCACTCGCACAGTCGCACCGCATCAACACCAAAACAATACATACAGAATCAAACACATCACGTTCATCAACAACAAAAAACCAAATCTAAGACGCAACCGCATAGATCACTTTCGGACAACCACACAGAAACGACAAACAACGCTTAGCCAAACTAATCAAACTACACATCAACGTCTAACATCGGCTAAACTGATACAAACAACCTATATCGCCACCAACTGCATCAAATCGACTAACATTTCACAATCGTAAACCATCGATAGACTCAATACTAGTAGAAACAATCAGATCGGTGGAAATTTAACAAAGAGAACGTGATTCAATCAGATCGGACTTACTGAATCCGCTTTCAACGAGGTAGTTGAAGGTGTGGCCATCGCAGTTGTAGGTGAACTTGTTGTTGGTGGCAGGAAGCTTCTGGAGGCACTGAGCGGCGATGCTGGTGAAGTTTCCGGTGAACTCTGTGTATTCGGCGAGGATCACCGTTCCTCTGGCGACGAAGCTGTAGATCAACGACTGTTGCCCCATCTCTCTGAACAGAAGGTGTGTGTGTGTGTGTGTGTGAGTGTGAGAGAGAGAGAGGGGGGGGGGGGGTTTGTAGAGAGAGAAAGTTGAATGGGGTGGGTGATGGGTTTCCGTAGGTGGAAAAATTCAGGGTGGTTTGAATATGGGCTTGTGGGAGTCTGGAATTACGAAAATGCCACGCATTTTGAAATCTCCCTTTAATATACGTATAAAGACACACCACCGGAAATGATCGCGCGTTAAGGCGGTATGACTGTTACATGATTTTTTGGGGAATTCGGTTTTATTTAGTATTGACTCAGTACGTTATGACGTATATTAAAAAATTAAATATAATTATTGAAAAAATTGAATGAAAAAAAAACAATTACGTATATTATAAAAGTATTTAAACCAACTATATTATCCTAACAAGATTAGTGAAAGCATGACTGATATTTGTGGTCGGAAATCACTTATTACCTAGATTTTAAGGGGGTTTCGTTTTATAAATGCATGTTAGAGTTTTATGATCATCGGAGGCAACTTTCGGTGGTGATTTGCATAGACCGGAGAAAGTTAATGGAGAAATTGTCATCACAAATTACCATCTTGATTTTTATTGAGCTGTTAACAACCGGCAAGAAAAGGGGAAGAGGGATTAGTGCTCAATCACAATAAATGAACGGCACTAAAGGTAAATGGCGGCTTTGTTTGCCCACGTGTATATGCTTTAACATTTGTATTATAAGCATCATATATATATTTTACTGTAAGGACATAAATAAAATAAAATGGTTAATTTTTTAAAACTTAAGCATGATTTTGCATATGGCTGTCTTAATCCATATGTAAAATTATCATTATATCCTCCTTTAACTTTTATTATAAAAGTTATAGATAAATGTTAAAATTATTAAACTCACAATATGCCAATAAAAAAATATTAGTATTATAGTTATTATAAATATGAAGATATATATAAGTTATATACTTATATATTTAAATAAAATAATACTTAATTTTAAATAGTACTTAATTATAAAAATATAATTAGCAAATATAAATTTAAATATCAATTTATAGTATCATAAATAAAATAAAATTTAATGAAGTGAATTAAATAATATCATATTATTAAATAATATATTAAAAATGTTTATTAAATAAATGAAATAGACAAGGGCAAAAATATCAAGATATATAAAATTTAATGGATAAATTTATCATATTACCCCTAAAGTGTCTTAAAATCTTAATCAATTTCCTATTTTACCCCTCTTAAATGTCTTCCACTCCTTTGTACATGTTGTTTCAAAACTTGTATGATTGGCGAAATTACATCTCGATCCAATCTCGATCCAAAGAGATGTATTATATAGTAGTATAGATTCTTTTGAACGACATGTTAATGGTTTGTTGTTAGTATCATGGTTGTAAAACAAGGTTTAAAAGGTCGAGTACTTTTCGAGTAATCGCTCCAAGGTGGGTTGTCAATGCGACTTTCTTCAACTCCACCTAATTACTCAAAATCGATCAAACGCTGTCAACCTTGGCCAGAATCAAATATAGTAGGTCAACTCGGGCCGAGTTTGACTTTAACAAAAGTAAAACATAATTTCTATGCCTATCATATCAAAGAATGAATATCATTTTCACGTATTTTATTATAAATATTAGTAAATTTATGTTATTTGACATATCTTTAATTTCCCAAAACCAATTTCTTTATAATTTAATATGTTCGAGTACCACCCGAGTACTCTCCTCCTAGGCCGAGTACTATCAACTCCCCGCTTGACCGACTAGGGAGCGTCTAGCGTATGTTGTAACCATTGTTAGTTTCACTAAGTCAGTAATTCACTCATGCTAAGATTTAAACCTTGAACTTTTAAGAAAAACAAAACCTCTCACCTCCCCTTGACCACTAGGCGAAAAATCATTGGTCACTTTTAATATACAAAAGTTAATTCTCATTTCCGTCCTTCAGTTTTGGTAATTTTGTTATTTGTAATCAAAAATTTTATTTTTTTTCTAGGTCACTAATTTTATTAAAGTTATTATTTTTATTTATTTTTATTAACTTAGTTGTGTTTATTTAAATTAGGGGCATTTAAGTCACTATATAAATAATTTAGTTTAAGTTTTTTATTTGTATATTTAAATATCCCTAACTTAACAAACATAATTAACAAAGTTAATGAAAATGAATAAAAATAACAAGTTTTTAAAAAGTCAATGACACAAGAGAAAAAAATATTTTTTGAATGAAAATAACAAAACAAACCAAAATTTAGTGATCAAAATGAAAATTAACTCTTTATATAATTTTTACACCTTATTAGTCATTTTATTTTATAAATTTACTAGATCCTGAAATTTAAATTCAAAGAAGAGTCACATGGTTCTATATGATGATGGAATAATGGTGTAGTTACACACGATATTAAGGTAAGAAGTGTGATTTCAATATGATAATTGACAAGGCGGTACGATTGAGGTAGTAGCGAGATGAAAGGAGAGTATCACATGGCAACCTAGTCCCCACCTCATGAGGTACTATAAAACGTTAAAAATTAAGGTGCTGTGTGTCATAGTCATGTCGGTGAATTGGCTTTGATACTTGGGCGAGAAATGGGAAGACGCCCAACACCTTAACAAAAAAATATGAAGAGCAAGTGATATAACTATTAAGTTATCTATAAATTATATATTTTAGCCCTAGTATCACTACTCGTGAAATAATATGTATGTAATGCTCATCTTAATATAGTTACAAGAATTTCTCTTTTAAGTAAATAGTTATACTTACAATTTTAAATGTTATATGTAATCAATAACATTAATGTAAAATATTAAAAGTGTTTTTTAAAATGGTTATATACATGAGGTATTTGCATAAAAGAAATGCAAGTATTAGACAATATGTAAGATGTTTATATATTGCATTCTATGCATAATGTCTATATGGATCTATTGTTCTAAAAATGTCCATCGT
Source organism: Flaveria sonorensis (assembly GCA_025506505.1). Lineage (NCBI taxonomy): Eukaryota > Viridiplantae > Streptophyta > Magnoliopsida > Asterales > Asteraceae > Flaveria > Flaveria sonorensis. The sequence continues at coordinate 66,546,032 of CM046423.1, forward strand.
TATATTTTTTAATTTAGAAAATTTCAAAAATATTTTTTTCTTTAAAATGTCTCATTCAAATGTCTCTACTGGACAAGGGATCGACTCTTCTACAGGTGGGCACGAACATATATACAGCAGACCAGTCAAATTGGACATGTGTCCAAACAGGCGGGCATATGTACCCACAGTCAAGTGTTTGTTCCTCGTAGCCGGACGTTTGTTCCTACGCAATAATGATGTCAGGGATGCGGTGACAGCTGCTTAGGACACTACTAGTGTCGACGCTTTGTCCGGTGGAGACATTTTGAAGGATATTTATCTGAAGGTGACATTTGAAGAGAAAAATAAGGGAGCAATAATATTTTGAGAATTTTCTTTGTATAATTTATTATCAAAATAAAAACCGTATTTTATTATAATATATAACTGTGATACGATAACAAACATGTCTTTGTATGTGTGGAGTTGCAGTACAATAGCAAACATTAATGTTATATGTATCAATAACATTAATGTAATATATTAAAAGTGTTTTTAAGATGGTTATAATTTGCATAAAATAATTGTGAGTATTAGACAATATGTAAAATGTTTATATCATGCATTCTATGCACAATGTCTATATGGATCTGTCGTTATTAAAATGTCCATCCTTATGCTTTTGATTCGGAAAATTCCAAAAAATTTATTTTTCTTAAATTTTTCTTCAAAATGTCTCATACAAATAAATATCCCTTAAAATGTCCCTACAGGACAAGAAATTGAAGCTTCTAAGGGTAGGTCGTAGGCACGAACATCTGTACAACGGACCAGTTTGAAATGGACATGTGTTCAAACAAGCAGGCGCATGTACCCATCATTCAAGGGTCTGTTCCCCATAGCCGAGCGTCTGTTCCCCGTAGCCGAACGCCTGTTCCTACGCGGCAATGATGTCAGAAAGGTGACGATGCTTGTTTAGGACACTACAGGTGTCGACGCTTTGTCCGGAGAGGACATTTTAAGGGATATTTATCTTGAGGTAATATTTTAAGAGAAAAATAAGGAACAAAAATGTTTGAGAATTTCTGTTTTTAATTTCTTATCAAAATAAAACCGTGTTTTATTATAATTTATAACTATGATACAATAACAAACATTTCTTTGGTGTGTGTGGAGTTGCAATACAATAACAAACATTAATGTTATATGTAATCAATAATATTAATGATATTAAAGTGTTTTTAAGATGAGTTATATACATGAGGTATTTGCATAAAAGAATTACACGTATTAGACAATATGTAAGATGTTAATATCATGCATTTTATGCACATTGTCTATATGGATCTATCTTTCTTAAAATGTCCATCGTTATACTTTTTGATTTAGAAAATTTCAAAAATGTTATTTTCCTTAGTTTTTTCTTCAAAATGTCTCATTCAACCAAATATCCCTTAAAATGTCTCTACCGGACAAGGGATCGACACTTCTACCGGTAAGCACAGACATCTGTACAACGGATCAGTCAGAATCAGACACGTGTCTAAATGGGCAGGCGCATGTACTTATCAATCAAGTTTTTGTTTCTTGTAGTCGGACGTTTATTCCTGTGCGACAATGATGTTAGAGAGATGGCGACACCTGCTTAAGGCAATACAAGTGTCGGCCCCTTGTCCGGTAGCGACATTTTGAGGGATATTTATCTGGAGGTGACATTTTAAGAGAAGAATAAAGGAACAAGAATATTTTAAAACTTTTCTCTTTTTAATATCTTATCAAAATAAAACCGTGTTTATTATAATTTATAACTGTGATACAATAACAAACATGCCTTTGGTGTGTGTGGAGTTGGAATGCAATTGGAAACAACTATGTGCGGGCGATGTCTATTGATGCCAAGATATAGTTATTGATCACCGATGAAAGTGAGTGGCTGAAACACAAATAGATGGGAGGGGATAGTTTTTAACCAGACACGACCATACAATGAGAATACTCAATCCTCATAAGTCACAAGTGTACGAGTAAAATAACATTACAAATAGTAATAATAATATTAGTATTAAGATCAACAATAATTAAGATACTGAGATTACCAAACAAGCATGAATACTATTTTAGGGGTGAGTTAAAATGTTAATCCTTTATTATTATGATAATCAAGTTAACTTTTCAAGATCAAATAAAATCATTTTTTGTTTTTATTAGAATAATATCATTACACATATACGAAAATATGTTATTTTGTGTGTATATTGTAAATTCATGAGCGTAAAAAAATTTACAGTATTGTAAATTGTATCTACATGTGTAAATATTTATGAAATGTAAGTGTGAGTTATACTAGTGTAAACTTTTTTACGTTTACGAATTTACACATATACATAAAAGAACAATTTTTTGTACATGTGTAATTATGTTATTTCAACAAAATGAATAATTTTGTAGAATAGTAATCAAGTTTTAAAATTATTCTAATTAGGTCACTTATAAACTGTTTTGTTCCAATCAGATCACTAAAGTTTATTTTGATGTTTCAATCCTATGTATTTAACTTGAATAGCAGACAAAAAACATAAAAAAAAAAAAAAAAACTTTAGTGTGGGTGGGTGATGGTGGTCGAAGATGATGGGGCCGGAGATGGAGGGATCACAAGTGATGGAGTCGAAGGTGATGGAGCGATTTTGGGTGGGTTGCAGATGAGGGGGCAGGGATTTAGGTGGGTCGCAGATGTTTGGGGCGGCCATGGTGGGGGGACGACAGTGATGGTGTGGTCGGAGGTGGCCAAAGGTGGAGGGAGAGGGGTGTTCGAAGGTGGAGTTGTGGAGGAGAAGGGTGATAGATGGTGCAGGTAAAGAGCGATGGTTAGAAAAATAATTACCTGTTAATCAGATTAATTTCATAGTATTAAACATCAAACCAAAGTTAAATGACCTGATTGAAACGGTTTAAAAATGAATTACTTGATTGAAACACTACTTAAACTTGGTTATTATTTTGAGAAGTTTTCTCCATAAAAAAAAATAATGATTTTGATTGATCTTAAAGTATTAACACAATTATTATAATAAAAGATAATTAACATTTAAACCCTTCCATACTATTCTATAATCACATATAAGACCGAAATTATGAAAACCGACCCATACATATATATATATATATATCCATGAAGTAGTTGCGACTTGTGATTTGAATTCACAAATGACGTGTCACATAATGAGCCCAACCCTGTCAATCCATATAGCCTTTGGTCAACATAAGAAAGCGGCCCAAAACGAATGACCAAACCGGGTCGGGTCGGGACTAACACGTACACATTACGATGCTGCATATCTACTGCTCTCAAACGACGAGATCTTTCTCCATCTACCTGCAATTCACACAGAAATGAGTACACCAATTTCTTCACCAGCTGCATATTCTCGTTTTCCATCCAATACCCAATTCGTTACACCCTTCAATTCATCGTCTTCTTCAGTTACATGCTTGAAATTCGTTAATAATCATGGTAGAAGAGGAGTAGGTGTGTTTTTGCAGAAGAAATCGGTTGTTTCAACAAAGGGTTTAAGGTGCAATTGCAGCAGAAATCCTGGTGACTCTGCTTCAGGTAACCAAACAGGATGTGTTTTGAACATTTTGTATGTAGTATGTAGTGAAATTATTTGGGGGTTTCTGATTATGATGGAATTTTGAGTATTGGTTCATAAATTCGAAATTTAGGGCAATTGATTAGAATGCTGAATTATGAGTGTTTTTGTCGGTAGTAAATTGGTTGTTAGTGGGATTTGTTGGTGTCCATTCTGCAATTGATTTGTTGAATTGAATTGTTCCTCAAAATTATAGGTCATTTCAGTTCTTTAATAAAAAATTTGGTTAGGGAGTTTGAGATTGTGGTATGAGTTTATGTAGGTTTATATTAAATGTATACAAATCTTTGGCGAAAACTGTCTAAGGAGGCCTTTGGATTTGTGTTATGACTTATGAAGATGATAATTGAAAATTTACTACTTGAGTTAGTTGAAATCATATAAGTGGTTCAGTAGTAAACTATCATTATCTCAATAATAAGTTTTTTGTAGGCCACTTCTTACATGATTCTCCAAGATCCAAGTTTGACTATTTTGACCGGAATGCTTGATTTTACACATTGCAATATGAAACACCATTGTTTGATTCTTAGTGTATGTAAAGAATACTGTTTAATCATGGAAACAAAGTGTGATTTACAGGTGAAAATGAAAGTAAGGAAATTCTGGATGCGTTTTTCTTGGGGAAGGCTTTTGCAGAAGCACTAAATGAGCGTATTGAATCGACTGTGGGGGAGTTCTTGAGTGCAGTTGGTCGGTTGCAAGCTGAACAACAAAAACAAGTACAGGAGTTTCAGGTACTAAAGATTTCATTTTCTTAAGTTACTAAAGTGGGAGCTTCTAGATACCAGTTTAGGGTTTGGAGTTTAAGTTAATGGAATGCATGTTCTAGTAGATGTGGCAACGTCCACCTGTTTACTTATGCGTTAACCCGATTTGTATTTTATCATAATGGGTCAAATGGGTTAAATGTCATCCAAAGTGTGTTTTAGGGCATAATTTCTTTTGAACCTTTTTATTCAAAAAGTCAGATTGTTATTGAGATGATATGATTATGTATTTGACATACTAAGTTTTATACGAATTATAATTTGTCTTGGATAAATGTGTTTTGGGTCAATGGGCTTTTACCAAATTATTGTTTGACATGTTAATCAATCGGCCGATTTTCCAACCTCTATTATAAATTTATAATCTAGCACATTGTTGAAAAATGTTAATTGTGTTGTCATATATTTAAAATACATCAGAATAAACAGAAAATAGTGTAGGCCCAATGGGGTTGGTCTAGTGGTAATTCATTCGGGCTTGGCTCCTCATGCAGTATTAGGTCTCAGTAGTTAGTAGGTATCAAACAGGCTGGTCCTGGTGGGTTGTAACAGGCTCAGTCGGTTGACCCACATTTTTTGTTTATTTTTACCTGAATGTTATTAACCAGTCTCTATATCCAACATATATGCTTGCACAAGTAAATTCAGCAAAAAATGTTACAATTCTCATAAATAAATGGTCTGAATATGTATATTTGGGCTTATATGCAGGATGAAGTATTAGAAAGAGCTAAAAAGGCCAAGGCAAAAGCGGCCCGTGAAGCCATGGAAACCCAAGGCCTGGTTCCAAAGTCAACTGCAGCAAGTAGTTCTTCACCAACTGTTAATGAACCTGAAACTGCTTCTGCAGCTGTTGATGAACCTGCAACTTTTACCTCTTCATCTAGCTCGGTTTCTGAAGATCAGAGCCCGAATAATGACAGCACCGACCCTCCTTTAGCAATATCAATAGATGATTAAAATATAACTGCATGATTGAATGAATGAATGTGTTATCGAGATGGTTCAGTATTGGGTTACTAGTTTAGGCTCTTTGTGACATATGAGCTGATATTGTGAACATGTTAATGTGAAATGAAAATATAGAATGAGTAAGAGATTTTGAATAATGTTGATTCCACTGTAGGGAGTCCTATGTAATTGATAATTATAATTTCAATTACTTAAATTAATTTTTGTGATGAAACAAATAACTATAACTCATTTATTATAAACATATCAATTGAGGCTATGTTTTATTTTTAATGGGCTAAATTAGTATGATTACATAGATTTAACAGGTTAGTATGGCATAATCGCATATAAGGTTGTCCTGTAGAAGCGAACACTTGAGACATTGTTGAAAAGTTTTATTTGTTTTGGTCTTCAAGAATCGGAAGTCAAATCAAGACCAGTTTTCCAACACAACCATTTTTGATTCGTCAGTTTTTGACTTTTGTTGATGTCATGTGTTTAACGAAAGAGGCTTTTGTGAACATCACATGTTAACCATCAGATCATGCATCCTGTAATGGTGACTTCTGTCAACATCACATGTTAACCATTAGATTATGCATCATGTAATGGTTTATATCAAACCAAGATGAGTTATACTAAACAGTAGAGGTTCCCAAGGGGACATGCGGTGGTAAGTGAAGGGCCCTGTAAGTAAAATGTTAAAGGTTCAAATCCTACGGTACGCAGATTGTGATATATTAAACTTAAAAAATCTAGAAATTGCTGGTAAAAAAGAAGCTAAATGGTAGAGATTATATCAGAACGACCAGAAGATACATATATAATTTATAAGTTTAACCTCGTCCAAAGTTCAATTCTCACCAATCCGCAACAAGTATTCCTAAGTTTATCCTCTGACCAAAATTCAAGCAATTTTCCACCAAATTATCAAAAAAATTGCTAGGCAACCTGTGTTTGGTTAGTAGCTTCATAATGATCAGAAGATTCGGTTTAATTTTTACCATTTTCTTCATCCGAACCATCAAGATCATCATCGTCGTCGTCGTCGTCATCCTCATCATCATTATCTTCATCATCTATTGGAACCGATCCCTTCTTCAAATAATCAACCTTAAAGTCGTAATCATTTGATTCATCTTCTTCCATTGCAGCAGATTTGCAGGTTTTTTCACTTTTCTTTCTTGCTTTCTTTTGCTTGGTGGCACGATCACCTTCAGCCGCATCAAGTTCATCATTTTGTATTTCTGGTGCATTTTCATCTTCCACCATGGTTTCATCTTTCGTGTTGTTTCCCACAGGAGTTGTATCGTTCTGCAAAAAGCAAGAATTATATAGTTAAGAACAAAATCTTTGTTTCAGATTCATGACATTTATGTATTTTATTTGGTATATTTGTGAAAAGATATACAAACCTCGAGCATTGACTGGTCAAACGCGAGCGGGGCACTTGGCGGAATCTCAACAGGGTTAAAATCGATTATAGATTTGAGGCTGCCAATATATGATGATTCAGTGCCATATACTTCATCCACATTAAACTCCTTTCCTAGTTCTGATACAATTTCAGCCTCCATAGTCTCCCCTTCATTCCTAGTTGGAGGCATTGTGTAGTATTGAATTTTACCTGCAAAAATTGGTGAAAATAAGCATTTTGATTAGAGGTGTTCAGCGAAACCGACAGACCCATCCACACTGAAGCAAGTCAACCGATCTGGCCAGTTTGAGATCTTAACAGTTTGGTTTTCGCTGCTTGGCAGTATAATGGTCCAGCCCAATTTGAAACTTGGACATTTAACCTTCTTTGTTTATACATATTTTCCATTTTTTGGAATATGTAGTTAATATGTACTATAATCAGCATATTTATCATTTTAAAAATTCTAATACAAACTACTGATTTTGAAAAAAATAATAAGAAACTAGTCCAAACCACCAAGGATTGAATCGTTACACCGCCAAACCAGTAAAACCAGCTGGCCAGGCCAGATCTTTGTCAAAACCGGCCAAACCTGACAGTAACAACCCTCTGGCTTTTTCATGGTCAAGTGGGGTAGTCTTGTTTACTGCAACTTGTTTTTGAAATTAGAAGTAGCCTTGTTTCATTACTGAAACAAGTATAAATTTTCCAAATATCTAACCAGACTCAGTTTGACCCGCAAAAGAAACACATACGACACATGACCCAACCTGCTCTGCCCACTGATTCTGCCACCTCTACTGCTTATGCAAAATTATTAGAAGTTTCTGTTAGTACAAACCTTCATTCCAATCATGCAAAATGATTCTTGCAGCAGCATCAGTGTCCAAAATGCCACCCTTTTTAAGCTTACCTCTGACGGTAGCTACCTTGGAAAGGAAGTCATCTGTAGAATTAAAAGTAGGAATCTTGTATAAAGTTACCAATGATTCTGCTGGACATAACTTGAGAAGTTCCTTCACTGCACTCAACATAAAAAGAAAACTTGAGTTGTGTGCTATCTCAAACGGGTCAAATGAATAAATATAGCTATGAACAAAATGTGGGTCAACCAGGTTGAAGAGACCAAAACTCACACAATGACAACTTTTTTAATTTATACAACCTCTAAAGTCTCTTTATTAGAAAGTATGCATTGTTATTGTAGTAATATAGTTTGGTAATCACATTTAAGAAATAACTAATTGATAAAAATAGGTAAATAGACAAAAAGGCATACTGAATGTGTCATTGTTGAGTATAAAATTACTTGCACTCGCCCATTTACCCATTTCTATCTGCAAACTTCTATCAAAATTTCAGCAAGAACGATAGCTATATTGAATAAAAAAGCCAAAATATAACAGTTCAAAGTTGATCACTTAATCAATTACCAGGAGAAATGGGGTCCTGTAGCTTCTCGATTCTATTGCAATTTTTAAGGGTTATGGCAGCATCATTCTCCCCAGATTTAAGCATAACAACACCAGGGCAGTCTAGTAATTTAACATTATTGTCTAACTGAACTTCTTGCATGGTTCTTGTGAGACCAGGTGTAGCCCCAACGTTGACAACATGGCACCTCTTCAAGCTATTTATTAAACTGCTCTTGCCCACATTAGGCAGGCCAACTACACCAACAGTAATCGACTTTTTAATCTGCAATAAACATCATCTTCTCAATGTAAAATGTAAAAGTTCTAACTCATAAGATGGCAATTTGAACTCGAATCATATGAAAACAAGTTAAATTGACTTTTATTCAAAATGAGCCAAACAGGGAAAGTAAACAAAGATAGTCATAGAGGAACAGATAAATCCCAAACTGGATGAAATCCTAAAGTGCTTTTAAATGCTTACAGCCACCTAAATCGTTCTATTTTAAAAATATAATGTAGTTCATATAGCTGCATTCAATATGTTAGTTAGTTATAAAACAGAAATGTTGACCATATAAATGTTGGTGGGCCAAACTAACCCAAGCAAGTCCCTGGCCCGTACAGCTATACTTAAAAGTTGCTACGACCTGAACCAATTTCGAATAAGGATGGCAAATTTAGTGAGTTGGGTAACAGGTATAGTTTGTCCAGGTAGAGAAGGGTCGGACTAACCTCAAAACATTTTTTATCCAAAAAGTTAAATATGTTTCAATATAAGTGTCAACTGTCAAATATGATTACAAATTTAATTTATTATTTCAAAATTTTTAATAAACGATTTAAGAGGGTTTAATAACTCGAAATACACTTCGGGCCACCTTGAGCTGTTTTAGCGGTCCTTCCAAGCAAATGATTATTATTATTTTATCAGCTAGAAACCAAAAAGTCTGAATCAACTCTAGATTATAGAAGTAAATGAGTTGAAAATGTCTCTAGATAAAACATCAAAACTTTTTTGAAAACATACCTCATGACTTCTAGAGTAATTCTTCAGCAGCTTTAAAAGAGTTTCTGCTCCTAAACAGTCACTTGTTTGTAGAAGATTGCTAGTCTTTTTTGCAGCCTTTGAGGATTTCCACCCAAGATTAGATTTCTGTTCTTGAGTGCTACACTTAAAAGCAACCGCTGGTAACTCCTCCCTAAGATACTTTAACCATTTTTCAGCAGCTTCACGGGGAACGAGATCTAATAACCAAATTCCACCACATGTAAGCAACATATTGGAATCCTAGAGGTGGTGAAACAGGTAGGGTCAAGAGGTTTTAATAATGTGCCAAAACAGGTTCGGGTCAAAACAGTTCATAGTAATCCAAGTCTAGAACACCTTGTTTGCCCATTTTTCAAATTTTAGAAATGTACAATGTAATAGTTCAAACAAAAAAGTTACATTATTAGATTAATTATCATTTTTATAAAAGGTAAAATGCTTTAGGAGGTTTTAAGTATTTGAATGCATTTTAGACAACTTTTTACCTGTTCGACACATGTGACCTGCTTTCTTGATAACTAAAATGTTATAATTTAACATTTAACCCTAAAACGCAACCTGAATGAAGTCTAGCTTTGCCCCTAAGATTACCTATTTTATTGAGAAGCAACACAAGATGCTTTTCAGGGCCAGCTTTTAGTACCATCTTTTCCAAATCAGTGCAGCGGGTTCCAAGGGGATCCCGAGCATCAACAACTTCCAAAATGACATCTGATGCTTCGATAACTTTTGTCAACTCCTTGTAAAATGATCTCTCTGAATGGTCCCAAAAAAACCCAAAAATATTTTAGAAAGATAATAATTAGATATGATTTGGAATACAAATACACTATATATAGTTATATACCCTGGTTTTACCTATAGAAGTTGAATTACCAACAGATTTTTTCTGTACTAATTCATGTTCTTTTGCAGAAACCTTTTCAGCCAGATTAGTGATATCATCGCCATCATCCTCCAACAGGCCCAACTTCCTCTTTCTAGCCTGAAGTACATAAAGTGTCATTCAAAAAGTAACATCTTGTAGCAAAAGATTTTGCAAACCGATAAATATTTCTTACGATCAAGTCACAAAGAAGCAACTATCACCTATTCCTACAGGTGAAAAAATGGATGGGTTGGGTAACAGGTCACAAGTCACAACAGATACATTGTCAAAACTCAAAAACAGGTTAGCCCAACCCGGGTGGGTTGGGTAACGGGTCACAACAGATACATTGTCAAAAACAGGTTAGCCCAACCGAAAAGAGCTTTCCTTATAGATTAAAACAAAAACATATAAGCAATTTGAGTCGAAATCAATTACGAAATATATTATTACAACTTACAACAATAATATGTTTTTTTTGGATAAAGTGGTTTTGCAAGTTCTGTTTATTGATGATATCTTTTGGGCAACTGTGAACCTATTAGACTCATTTGACAATTTTCGTTTTCAGCTAAACCTTTTGATTTCGCCCATTAGAGATAAGGCGCAACCCGATTGAACCTGTTCATGAGCAAATGTGCTAAAACTGTCACCTTTATCTATGACCACAAAAGTGCCTTGAAAATGGTTCCACAAACTTAGATTGTTTGGATTCAGAATCAGAAAAACTAATAGGCTGTATGAAGTATGAACTTTATCAACACACATGAAAATTAAACCTTTTACCAAAAGATACTGATCATTAATTCGCTAACTAGAACAAGTAAAAATTCACAAGTAATAAGGCACACGTTAACTCATTCTCACTAAAGAACTACTTCTCTAACATACGTAAAGATCATCGACTTCACATCTAACATACTAACATATCCAAGATAACAGTATTCAACTCTTTCCATATTGCGTTACAAAAATCCAACAAAGTAGATAAAATTCTGGGTTTGAAAGAGCTCAAGAACTGCTCCCACTGCCCACAAACACATAATAAAGTCATACAAACAACTTAAAAAGATGTATTGGTAATATATATGGCTTAAGATCTACTCTACTCCCTATGCCCCAAAAACAGAAGTTTTTCTTTGCAATGTAAGCCTTATTTCACATCAAACTTCATATCTGATATTCCCAAGCCACCATACCATTTCTGAAGACTGTAACACTGTTACATGTAAAAGAGTACTAAATGTTTAACTCAACTAGTTAACAACTGAATGCTATCATATTAGCAACCCTACAATGCATATCTCATCCAAATAAACACACACATAAAGCCAATAGCCATACAAGTATACAACCATAAAATAAACCAAATTACCCTTTCTTTACGAGCAGCCTTCTTCTGCTCGATTTCCTCAAGCGCCTTCGTCCTACGAGCCTCGAGAGCCTTAAGCTCTTGCTCCTTGAACGGCCAATCGTTAGGGATACCAGGATCCTTCTCAACCTTAGGCTTTTTGTTCAGCCCAAGCTTCTTCGCCTCTTTCGCCTTCTTCTTGTGGTGCTCCTTCACCTTCTTTATCACCTTGTGCTTCTGCTTCAACGTCACTCGCTTGCTTTTACTCTCTGCGCATTCACAAACAATCAAAAAACGTCTGTTTATAGATCGATTTTGAACAAAAGAACATTGATGAATACGGATGTATGGATAATGGAATCTGAGTGTGTGAATTGCACTTACTTTTGCTTCTCTTCGGCATGATTGAAGGGTGGTGTGCGGTGGAGATGAATGTTGCTCGGGATTGTGAGGGCTTATGACAGCAGATTAGGGTTTATGAATGAGGCGCCCTAAATATATCTCACAAGAATCAAATATCATAAAATAAAATTAAACTGATAAAAAAAGTTTGTGTTTTTCGTTTGAAAGTATCTTGCTTGAAATTGGCTTAGTTTGTTAATGATCCGAGCCGGTTCGGTTTGATTTGTAAACTAGCCGAGCTCGTTCCAAAGTCAGCTCGGCTCGTGACTCGCTTATTAGCTGGTTCGTTTAAATTAAAGGCTAAATTATATTATATTTTTCATAAAATATAAACCAAAATTTATGTCATATTATTTAAATGGATCATAGATATATAATAAATTTAATATTCTCTAATAAAAAAACTAAGTATAAGATTATAGAAAATCATCATAGTTTATGAAAATATCAATCATGTATCATTGTTTTAATCGATAAAATAAACGAGCCGACTCCGCTAGTTTACAGCCCTACATAAAGTCGGTGAACTCGTAGTCTCGCACATTATGCAATGATATTAAAACCCGAAAGATTAATTTGACGACTTACATAATACTATTATTAGCTTCATAAAAAATAAAATAAAACTAGGATGTTGATAAAATAAGTAAGACGTAACGATATATCCAAAATTTTGCAAAATCATATTTGAGATGCGAGCGGAAAAAATGAAAAACTATAAGAAAATGTAATATTAAAGTAGGTTTAACAACGTTTACATTTTCACTTTGATATCTTGTATATTATCAAGTACAACCCAATTAAGTATATTTACACCGGAATCGTAAATAAAAATAAACACATTTTAACTATGTATTTGAATTTTTATAAATTATAAAAATGTGTTAATTTAAAAAAAAAAAAAAAAAAAAAAAACTTATCATATCTGGTTGGAAAACACAAAAGCCTTAAAATTATCGCACAAGTGTTAGATTTGTGATTGAGTGTACCGACACTATTCATGACCATGGTAATCAATGTGTATAATTATTAGCTATCTTATAATAAAAAAAACTTAGAAATAAAAGCTTTAAAATATAAGTTATAAATTCACTTGAATTAATCAAACAAAAACATCAAGTGATAAATAACTATAACAAATTACAAACCCGATTAACCCAGTTAGTTGTTGGTCTACGACCCAACTAAACGCACAAACCATTAGAGGTGGGCAAAATACCCGGGTACGGACCCGACCCAGTGTACCCGACCCGGATCCGGGTACGGGTATGACCCGGTATAGGGTGTACACGGTTTGGATCCGAAAAAAACCGTAGGGTTGGAACCGGTATATTTTTTCTAGATTTTGGTAGAACCCGACCCGAACCGACCCGAACCCGACCCCATTGAACCCGGGTTGACCCGGTTTTGACCGTTTTTTTTAAATCTAGCCGTTAATAACGGCTATATAACCGTTAGCCCCGATTTGTTACGTTTTTTTGTCTCTTTTAGCCTTATAAGTTAGTATAAATAGGTGGGTTGATATGGTTTAGTACCCAAGTCTCAAACGCAAAAACATATGCAAAAAAAGCAAAAATACTCTCGTTTAATCTCGTGTTTACTCTTTCACTCTCTCGTTTTACACTTTCACTCTCTTCAATCTTGATATGGCTCAATCACAATCTCTTCGTTGGTCAAGGTTCGTCAAACTCTCTAACCGTCGTTCGTGTTCTTGCACACAATCGTAACATGGATGTTTGGTGCAATTGGGATATGGTTGAGTTGAGTGACGGGTCTGTAAAGGCTCGTTGCAAGTTTTGTGGAGCTTTGCTTGCTAAAGATTCTAACACGACTTTGTTTGGTGCAAAATGGATCGTATACAAGACCAAACAAGCCTCGAAGACGAAATTACACTCGAAGCTAAAGTACACGATGAAGAGGTAGAAGAAGGAGTATCTTCTGGCATATCCGATGAAGAATTAGCATTTGATCAAGCATCTCGTAGAAAATAAAATTAGACAATAACTTAAATACAAGTTTTATGGTATTTTTATTGATTCATTTTATGTATTTTTAAATTGTTTTAATATGTTATAAAAATACATGACAATTAATTTATGTTATTTTATTCATTCATTTTTATTGATTAAAAGAATTTTAAAAAATCACAATCACAAGCCTGTTCAGGCGCCGAACAGTGCCCATGCGCCTGAACACGTGATTTTTAACAAAACCCGAACTGTACACGGTTTCGGACCCGACCCGACCCTACCCGGGTATATCGGGTAGGGTTTGTCCGAATGTGAACCCGACCGGGTTCGTACCCGGGTACACCAGTACCGGGGTACAAAAAAACCGATTGGGCCCAACCCGGTTTGTACCCGGGCCCGGGTACGGCCCAAAACCCGAAACGTGCACCTCTACAAACCATTACATATAATTAGACTTGGGCATAAAACGGGTTCGGACCCGACCCGGAACCAGGTACGGGTACGACCGGTATATGCATACCCGGGTTGGACCCGAAAAAAACCCGTAGGGTTGGAACCGGGTATGATTTTCTAGAATTTCTTAGAACCCGACCAGAACCCGACCCCACCCGGTTGAACCCGGGTTGGACCCGGTTTCGACCGTTTTTTTTTTTTTTAAAAAGTGGTTTTTTTTAACGGCTATATAGCCGTTACCTTCGATTTGTGACCGTTTTTTTGGTCACTTTTGCCTATAAGTTAGTATAAATAGGTGTGGGTTGATATGGTTTAGTACCCAAGTCTCAAACGCAAAAATATACGCAAAAAACGCAAAAAATATCTCGTTTACTCTCGTTTACACGTTCACTCTCTCGTTTTACACTTTCACTCTCTTCAATCTTGATATGGCTCACTCACAATCTTCCGTTGGTCAAGGTTCGTCCAACGATCCAACCGTCGTTCGTGTTCTTGCACACAATCGTAACATGGATGTTTGGTGCAATTGGGATATGGTTGAGTTGAGTGACGGGTCTGTAAAGGCTCGTTGCAAGTTTTGTGGAGCTTTGCTTGCTAAAGATTCTAACATGACTTTAAACAAACACATTAGCAAGAAGTTTTGTAAGTCGTTGAAAAGTAATCCGGATTCGCTACAAACACAATTGGGTGGAGACGGTGGAATCTTTAATTACGATGTTAATACGGTTCGAGATCGAATGGCGAAGTTCGTGATTCAAGAAGCTTTGCCTTTTAGTCACTTCGACAATCCTCGGTTGACCAACTTAATTCGAGAGACGCTTCAACCTCGTTACACTCACGTAAGTCGTACTACACTTAGACGTTATTGTTTAAAATTATGGAAACAAGCAAAAAATGATTTAATTGTATTATTTGAAAATTTAAATACCGGTGTAAACTTAACTAGTGACGTTTGGTCGGCTCCACACGGTTTACCCGAATCGTACCTTTGCTTCACCGCTCATTGGGTGGATCCCAATTCATGGCAATTGATGAAACGTACGATTGCATTTGATCTTTTTCCACATCCACACACCGGAGAATTTTTGTTTTACTTTTTAGATAATGTAATAAGTACTTTTAAATTAGAAAATAAACTTTTTTCAATTGCATTTGATAACGCCTCTAACAACACAACCGCGGTTGAAAAATTAAAATTAAAATATCTTTCCGATTGCAAACGGTGATTTTTTCCATACTTGTTGTGTTGCACATATTATTAATTTAGTAGTGCAAGACGGACTATCCGGGCAATATGTTAATAACTTTATTACATCTTTTCGATTTATGTTACATGACGTTTTTAAAAAAAGTAGAAGAAGATATCAAGATTATAAACAACTTTGTAAGGATACGCACTCTAGATTTTTAGGTCCTAATTGGGATGTACCTACTCGGTGAATTCGACTTGTCACATGTTTGAATGTGCTTTAAAACAAAAGGGCACTTTGAAAGCTTTTCATAATAGTCTTTCGGATAATGGTGAAGCCGACCCATTTCCGGATGCGGGTTGGGAGAATCTTCAACGTCTATCCGAGTTTCTTGAGGTTTTTAAAAACTCAACAACAAAATTATCGGGAGTTTATTATTCCACTAGTTATTCGGTGCTTCAAGAACTATATTTTATGTCTTTGAATTTTAAAAATTTTCAAAATAAAAATAATATGTTTAATCAAATGATAGAACCAATGAAAGAAAAGTTTAAAAATATTTTAAGGACTTACCACCCGTTTTTACGTGTGCCGCCGCTTTAAATCCGTTTCTAAATGTTGCGGGGGTTGAATGTTTGATAGATGAGATAAATGACAATTTGGATATGCATGACGAAAACCCTGATTTTTCAAACGAGGCAAAAGAAAATTTTAATCATAGTTTGAAAACAATTTATAATTTTTATTTAAATAGATATGGGCCTAACGTAAACATAACCATGCCAAGCGGATCAACCTCAAGTGCTAGTACCTCGCTTAAAGACCCTGTTTTGACTATGTTGAATGTTGTTCGGGATGTGACGGCTAAACGTCAAAGGGGTAACACCCCAACAAGTGAGCTCGGTAGATATAGTGGAACGGATTTTATTTCCACTATGACTACCGAAGATTATCGTGCATTCGATATTTTGGCTTGGTGGAAAGGAAAAGAATCTCAATTTCCGATTCTTTCTGCTATGGCCCGTGATTTACTAAGCGTCCAAGCTTCTACAGTAGCTTCGGAATCTGCTTTTTCTTTAGTGGGTAATATCATTACGAAGAACAAGACTAACTCCGGAAGCAGTGGAGATGTGCATTTGTTTAAAGGATCACTTAGACGCAACGGATCGTATACAAGACCAAACAAGCCTCGAAGACGAGATTACACTCGAAGCTAAAGTACATGATGAAGAGGTAGAAGACGGAGTATCTTCTGGCATATCCGATGAAGAATTAGCATTTGATTAAGCATCTCGTAGTAGATAAAATTAGACGATATTGTTTTTTAAGTTGTTTTAATATTATACGTCTTTCATGTTCTTTTTAAATTTCTTTGTCATTCAAATGTTTTATATAAAAGTATTTAATATTTGTATATTATAAGTGTAACATTTTCTGCTCAAGATTTGTATATATTTATATATTAAGTTGTTTAAATTTTTGTCATTCAAGTGAACCCGGTTAGGAAAAGAAAAATAAAAAGAAAAAAAAGGAAAGAAAATATAAGAAAAAAAAACATACGACCCGGTGTTCGACACACACACAAGAAAAGAAAAAAAAAGAAAAAAAAAAAGGCAAAAACCCGGTTGAACCCGGGTTTCATATCCGAACCGAACCCGACCCGACCCTACCCGGGTATACCGGGTAGGGTTTGTATCTCGCTGAACCCGACCCGGGTTCGTACCCGGGTTCACCAATACCCGGGTACAAAAAACCCGGTTGGGCCCAAACCCGGTTTCCGGGGCCGGGTCCGGCCCAAACCCGTTTTGTGCAACTCTGCATATAATTGATCCATATTAAACAATATTATCGACCCATATTAAACAAAATTCTTGACCCGTTTAAACTTAATAAAAAAGACAAACATGGATTATAATTAAACTACATTGAGGTTAGTACTTTTGATAGCAGGTGGACAACATTTCAATGTCTCCGAAAGGAGTTTTCTTTGAAATACAAAAGATTCATTAAGGTACACTAGATTTTAGATAAAGCATTTATCAATTTATGTTCGGTTGCCAAGATAATCTATATTGACAACCCACTGGACTTAACAAAATCGACCCAATCACAGGCCAATGGCCCAACTGAATACCAACACAAATACATAACATAATAACTGTTCTGGGCCCATTAACTAGTAATACTAACAGCCCAACAAGATTAAAACAATTATAGGCTCGCTACAGCCCAACCCGACACTATGAATTATTAAATATTCACTCGTTTAGAAATTGGATCATTATTTTAGTATGAGACTGAGTTGATGATCCTATTGCCGTCTATTTATTGAATAAGCTGATATCATAACACCATTTATAAGAATCCTTTTTGTTAATGGTGACGGTTCCAGAAATTTATTTTATAAAAGTCATCGTGTTTTAAATGCTTCAATTATATAGTCGTGGATAGAAAAATTGTCAGGTCGGGTCAGGTCAGGTTGGTTATATAACAAAAATAAGATATAGTAATAAAAGAAGTATCACCATCAGAATGTAAAAAACATATAATATATAAACGATGATCTTTAAAATTAAAATAAAACTTCCTATAGTTGTTCCATACGAGTTTTTATTTTTTAAAAACGTTGCATTACATCTTCGACATAAGCTTATTGAAGAAACAAATACAAAAATTATTCATGTATTCATCACCCATCCAATCTTCGAATTCACACACATCTTTGAAGAAAAACTTCTTCAAAAAATAACCAATTGATTATTGACAATCTTTTAGGTGATGAGTATTGAATCTTGTCTTCCGATCGACAAATTGTCACTGCTACCTCTTGAGTTTTGATTGTAATTTGCAAGTCCATTTTTTTAGGATTTCTTGGGAGCGGTCTAATTTAATTTAATTAACTCGTGGGTTATCTTGGTATTTACTATATAGTGGGAGTGAGCTTATTTAATTATTTAGTTAATTAACTTAGTTTTTTTTTTCAAGTTTTGGTTTTATAAATATTATTTTATAACCAATGGAATTACTGTCAAAAAACACAATAGTGTCACTCAAAAACCTCGTATATACATCTCCATATATGCGGAAAAGTTCACTGTATTTCTGTGAATCTGGTCTATTCAAGCTAAGTCAGCTCATGTTTGCCAATAGCATCAATGTAAGTATGAATTACACATTTTTTTCCTCCTGTTTATTTCTTGAATTTGTGACAAATGATACTCAAGTTCTTTAGCCATCATTTATGTATCATTGTTAGACTTGATTATTGCTCTAGGGTTAAGTTAAGCATCATTGGATAGAATCTACTTGCCGGAAGTATTAAATATTGTACATCAGGGTCACAAGGTGTCAAAGTTAAGCGTGTTAGGGTTTAGCATCAACGTTAGGTTTTCTTATATATAGTCTGTATATTGTTTTACTGTTCATGTTTAGTCTTCTATATTGTTCTACTAAGACACAAAGAAATAACTTTCATAATATCAAAGCTAAAAAACCTATGTTTTTTATTCTAAATATTCTCTTTGTTTGACGATGATAATTCCAAGAACTATGTATTTCTTTCTAAATTCTCTTTTTTTACTGTTCATTTACGCCAGATGCCACCTCAAACTCCTCTCTATCTTTCTCTCCTATTACAATTTACCTACTTCACTTCTACTCTGTTCCACATCAAATTCACAACAAACCGACATCCATCAGGTTTTACTCTCATACCGGAGGTACAACCCTTATTCTAGAGTTATAACCGCCTCTTGAAAGCAACTAGTTTTTTTTAATATTTTTTATAATTTATAAAATTACATATGGTTCCTATTAACGTCATATGACCTAGAGATCATCAGTTATTCTAACATTGCCTTGGAAGATAAACAATACAAAATAAATGTCCAAATTCAAGTTCTTCTTTCCTTAACTAGTACAAGGTGCCAAGGTGGAGTATTGTTCAAGTAAAAGATTATTCATATTCTTTAACCACATACAAAGTTGTACATAAAACAAGTATAGTAGTAGCCCCTCCTTTTGACCAAAAAGCAATTTTGGCTGGAATCTTAGGATAATATTGTATATGATCATGGGTATTAGGATATTAATATAGATCACCAAGGTTATTAAATCTAAATTAATTACAGATTTTGTAGGGATTGCCATCACAAAGTTCTGAGCTTTTTAGGTTGACTCCAATAAACATGCATGCATCATCATGGATCAATATTCAATACACTGAAGTAGAAAAATGTTTATTGAGATAAATGTTGAGTTATGAAAAGTATTCTTAAGAACATGATTATTTGATTTATAATTACCCAAGTGCAGCATTAGTTATGCAAAATGTGCATATCAAATCCCCCTAACTTACCAATAATTTATCAAAAAACTAGCACACATATATATGCATGGGTGTAACTAATTTTTTTTGTGTTATCTTATGAACTTTTCTTACAGTTTGATCCCTCTAATTGGGATGGGTAGAGTAGTTGAGGTGAATGTCATAAAACTATGTTATGACCCCTCAAGCTGAAATGTTCTGGGAGACGATACAAAGTCAAAAAATTATTTAACTTTTAAAAGTGGTATCTAGGTTTGTATGATCGCCTGAGAAGGTTTTAGCTTGTTTTGAGATGTTATTAAAGTTGGTTTAGAGATACCTAGACCTTTATTTTGATACATTGTTTGGCTTTCGAGCATTCGACAAGTCTTTAGAAATTCCTAATATGGTATTTCGAATCATTTGCTTTTACATTTGCTTTTACTACATGAATCGTCTGTGATATTATTACATGTTCCGGTAATGAAAATATGTTTCAAAAATTAAAAATGTTTCAAATTTTTTATATACATGTTATTCAAGAAAATATATAACCTTTCATTGCATAGCAAATGTTGAATAGTAAGATATGATGTTGAAAGAGGGTAATCAATAGTGATTTGATTTGATGATTAGGTAAATGTCTGTCTGGCTAAAACAGCTTATATGAAATTATCATGTCTTAATTTGTTGTTTATTGTTTGAATTAAAGTAGTGGGAACATGAACAGCGGGTTGAGAATGAAAGGTGGATTCTACTTTTATTATATATATCTATTAAAAGCAAAAGATACATTTTAGAAGATCATCTTGTGCCCTACCATCTTTACATGACTTAACTTTTTTATTCAAGAAGACTTGTTACCATTACATTAATCAAATTCCAGTGACTTATCTTTTTATAAAGCAAGGTTTCCCACTTGACCCATTGTTTATTGCATCTTTTACTGCAAAATTGATCTAAAAGGCTCAGGTGACCATCTTAAGTTCAGAAATAATCCAAGTTTAAGCGTGTTGGAGTAATGAAATCATGTTAGAGGGCTGAAGAGATGAACCAAACACCACCCATATATATGTTCATGTTAAAGACATCGACCCTAAGTCAAACACATTTAAATCTCGTAACCAAAGATTTGTGTGTAACACATTTATCTAAAAAAATCAAACATGTTGCTGAGATGTATATGAGTTGATAAAAAGTTGTAAATGAGTTATAAAATATATCACATAGCCTAATTTAATGTGTAGATGGGTGTAACCTCTAGCATAACATGTTATTAAATGAGTTAACATTACAACTCAAACCTGATTATTTTATGTTCGTGTTAGCACGTTTACCAACCGCATAACCACTCATATTATACTAAAATGGTAAACAATATTAATCATGGTAGATGGATGATTTTGATTATCGGCAATTATTGTGGAAAATGCAAGAGTGAAAAGAAATATGTGGACCATCACAATTTCCTAATCCATAATTCAAGCTCAAGGTTTTCTGTTGAAAACAACATCCCCTTAAAAGTTGAGACCTATTAGTAAGTTGATGAGATATTCTAATGATTTGATAATGATGTTTAGATCTTCATGATATGTAACTATGTATGTATTGATCATAATTCATTGGTGTTAATATACATTTTAACTATTTGTCTAGTGACGGAATCATACATTTTTCGTAGAATTTTCTTCTATCTATTACATTCAGAGTCTTACTCACTATATACAAAGAATTCATGATAAAGTTTGATGGTGGATGGTTAGTTGTCTCTCTTGACCCCGTTGTTCATCCATACATGTGAGATAAACTGTTTAATACAATACTATTTACTTATTTAAAATTTACAAACAAAAGTATAAATAAAGATAAAAGTAAACGTTTTATATGTGAATGTTTCCTCACTTCTTGTATAAAACTTTTTTATTTTTTATTTTTTTAAAGACGAACACATGCCTCTCTCAAATCTAACCCAAAGTCCACCTGTTGCTGACTTAATGAGACTCGCACTACCACCAATTTGGTTTATTTCTTTTTATTAAGATAATATATCAAGTATCAATTATGATGGATTCAAGAAAACGTTTAAAGAAAGAGGCCCATCTTTTGGCATCTATAGTGGCTTTATGTTTCATGGTTATGTGGCTTCAAATCATGAAGTGGTTCGTACCTCTCTTTCTTTCTTTTTCAGTTCAAATATTGAAACATATAACTCTTTATGGGCAGCTGATGTTACATAATATATGTACTGTGTGTGTTTGCTTGTACTTCGTTTATGAAATACGACTTGAATTCATCCCGAATAGGCGAACGAGAATAGATTTCGAAATAATCTAACAATTTTACGTGTTTAAGACAAGATGAGCCTAACATGAATAATTAAGAAGCTAATTACTAATGTATATACAACATAAAAGCTAAAAATAACATATAATATATAACCAGGAGATTTTTATAAATAATAATTGATGAGATTAAAAGTCTAAAGGTACGAGTGGGGAACGAATATGAAATAAATTGTGATTTTGGACTAATATTAATGATTTTATGCTTTTGGTACTAATTCCTTACATGCTAAAATTCAAAATGGGAATTTTACTTTATATAATATATTACTTTATATAATATATATGTAAATGGAGATAAAATAAATATGAAGAAAATAAATGATTTGATTGCAAGCATATAAAATACTTTTTCTACTTGTCATTTCAAATTGTATGTATAAAGTAATTTTTGATAGCACAGCACTTTACAAACATTAATTAAAACAAAGTCCCGACTCCAATATAAGAGGCATTTACATATATTTCTCAAATTATTAATTATATATTTTTCAAATTAAAAAAATCAATTACATATGTTCTTTTCCTAAAACATATAAATTATATATTTATCCATTTTATTAACTTTTTAAATGACTATTTTACTCTAATCTTTTATAAGTGATTTTTACATATTTCTCATTTTAAGATCATCAATTATATATTTTCTTACGTTTGAGTCTTTGGTATGGATAAGAACAACAAAATTACATATTCAGATTAATACATAAGTTTTAAACTTTTTTTAAATTAACAATCACAAATAATTAAAGTTACATATCTAATTACAAAAGACAATCGGCAAAGTTTTAAATAATTAGTATACCAAATAATCAATATGTAAAAATCAATAAGTTAATTATTAGGGCCGCAAACGAACCGAACGAACACAAACAAGGCCTTGTTCGTGTTCGTTCGTTAAGAAACATACTTGTTCATGAACTGTTCACGAACACTTACCGAACGAGATTCTTTGTTCGTGTTCGTTCATTAAGAAAATGAACATGTTCATGAACTGTTCACGAACACTTACCGAACGCAAATTAACACAATCATAAGCAAACGAACACAAACAACTGTTCATGAACATGACGAACACAAAAAAAAAAAAACTCATGAATACAAACGAATACAAATGATTATAGATTTATTTTAGAATAAAATTTACATTTATATTATAAACATTACACAAAATCAATCAAAAATAAACAAGTACTTAACATAAATATGAAAAAATACTTGATATAATAGTCATAAAAATAACTGACACAAAAATTAAGAATATAAACAAACATATTAACGAACATAAACGAGCACATCGTCGAACGTTCACGAACGGACATTAACGAACATAAACGAACACATTATCGAACGTTCATGAACATAAATGAACGAACACGGCTCGTGTTCATGTTCGTTCGTTTAACTAAACGAATGAAATTTTCTTGTTCGTGTTCGTTCATTTACTAAATGAACGAACATAAACGAACTTCCCGCCGAACGATTCACGAACTGTTCGCTGAACGTTCAGTTCGTTTGCAGCCCTATTAATTATAGTAGAATGAATAAAAATATAATATATATGTTTTAAAAATAGGATATATGTAATTGATTTTTTGATTTAAAAAAATATAGTTGTAAAAATCTCTCAATATAACACCCACAAAAGAATTCACTCTACAACTTGCACAAAAATCAAGACATTACATATGAACTAAAACATTTTTCCTTTTGATTTAACAAACATTGCTGTTTAAAAGAGATGTCACTCCCTTGTTCTCAACTTATGTTTTTTATTAACAACCAATTAACACCTAAACAAGATGATAAATTAAAATGTTGTTTTGGACCTCTTCTCGAATTTAAATGAGATATTATATGAGTTCAACTTTCTAAATGATTTTCGACGAGTCAACTTTCTATGTGATATTTTTTGGTTACCACCAGTCTTGATCACACGCTTAAAACATTCTCACATTTATGAAAGATAATATATCATGATTATCTATTGTGTAAGTAACACCTTACAAAAGATGTGCGACGACTTATAAAGTATAAATATGACTCTTGCAAGAACTGCACATATTGAAATAACATTATTTTTTGCATGGTAAATTATCAAGATCATATGTAGCTTTTTGAGATTTTTACTTAAAAGAAACTTTATTAATTGGAATATAACTTGATTAATATTTTTAAACAAACCACTTGGACGTGTTATTCTCAAGAAAATGCAACAAGAATATGGTTCCAACATTTAGCCTCATTTTTTTGACAATTTGGTTATCAATAGTTTGTAGGGCATACGTTCATTAGTCAAAATAGCTCACCAACTTCTTAACAACCGTATCTTTAATCACTTGTTTAATTTCATGTCCTTAAACATAACATTTACTAGATAAAGTAACATACTTTTTAAATAATATTGTGGGTTTAATTTAAATCTTTAATGTGTTTGTGTGATAATTTTAAAAGCAGAGTAGAAAAAATGTGTTAGGTCGGTAAAAAAATACTTAGTTCATTCCCTTTCATGTTTTCTGTCATCAATGGAACAATTTAATGATATAATTGTATACTTTGTGAAAAAAAACACATTTTATTCTAAACTTTCTATCTCTCTCTCTCTCTCTCTCTCTCTCTCTCTCTCTATATATATATATATATATATATATATATATATATATTAGCTTTAATTACCCGTGTATTACACGGGAGTAAAAAAGTTAATTATAAAATAACATAAAAACATAAATAAAATCAACTGTATTTTATATTAATTAAGACATAAATATATCCTATCATAAGGCCACAAAATTAGTAAAAACCTCCTTGTAAATTATATTTGTAGTAACATTAGTAGGTTATTATCTAAAGCTAAGAGTTTCAATTCATCTTTACTATTGA
Organism: Flaveria sonorensis; assembly: GCA_025506505.1. Classification (NCBI taxonomy): domain Eukaryota; kingdom Viridiplantae; phylum Streptophyta; class Magnoliopsida; order Asterales; family Asteraceae; genus Flaveria; species Flaveria sonorensis. Next base: position 66,571,018 of record CM046423.1, read on the forward strand.
CTTGTGACAAAACGACATAAAGCTGATCATGCGTAAAAACATGCTCTTTTAAGTACAAACAAACTCTTGATAGAGATTGAACTTGACTTTTGTTTATTGTCATCCCGAAACATACAACCAAGTGAAACTCTTTTCTTTTAAACATAAAATAATCCTTTTGTCAAAAGGTATTAAACTCAAATTTGGAATGAATGTACAGGTGCTAACATTGGTACTTGATATAATCTCAGTTTTTATAACATGATTGCAGAGTGATATAACCTTAAGTCTAGTTCCATTACACAAACCACTTTTTTTATCAATTTTTCTCAGAAGCATGTCGGGAACACCAACCTACTATCTTGATTTATAGAATCAAAATTAAAGTATTCTTTTTCATCACCTGAAAAAAACAAAAGTAAACGATTATTGATTTCTTGAGCAACTTTGTTTTTTGGAGAAAGAATTGCCATCTCTTAAAAGAAAGTTGAGTTTTAAAAATTACTAATGATAGAAGAAAACACAAACTCGATTAAATCCTAGATAAGATCGACTAAATTAGTAATAAGAAGATCGTGTGGTATATCTATCATAGCGTTCCCATCATTCGATCCACCGAGATCACCTTCACCTAATTTCAATAGCCAATTTGCAAAGTTGTTTGTTTCTTTGATATTGCATCGGTCGGCACCAACAGTTAATCTTATATTTTTTTGTGAAAGTATGTATCATGAACTTTTGCCAAATATACGAAGAACTTAATGATACGTTTACAATATCTTGTCTATTACCATTCACAATCATCAATGAATTCAATTTTTAATTTTTCATCACTAAAAAGACTTATCAGAGAAAGAATCACAACTCAAATTTCTAAGAATTTGATAAAAATACTCAAATTTCTTCTACTTGTCAAGAATCATAAACACCGATTAAAAGCAATGAAATTTACATAAATTAACCAAAATCAAGGCAATTGGGAATGAAAACCCTATACATTAAAGGTCAAAGGGAGATCACAACATATACAGATTATAAAAGTGGTATAAAGTTGTAAGAAGATTGAAAATCGATACTTTTGTAAAAGTGATTGAGTATGAGATAATTTTGAACAAGTTATCGACAGGTCAATTCGTGAGCTAGATATTGGGTGGATGTGAGGATATTAATATGAAAAAATTGAGATTTGAATAATATACACCGAAAAGTTATATGCAATAACAGGATCAATTTCGAATTGTTTTGAACTTGTATTAAATTTATAAAGTTCCTCAATCTAGTTCTAAAACTATGTAAGTTTATAAATTTATAGACTGATATGATTTAAATTGTACGGTTTAATTAGATTTATGATTTAATTTAGACTTCTTTCTCCATTATAATATCGGTTAAAAAGATCTCATATATATGTATAATCTTTTCACTCTATAACAAAACGCTCTCAAATAATATTTAAAGTTAATTACATAAATATTTCTTGTGGTTTATCCAAAATAACAAGTTTTGGTACTAAGTTTTTTAACAAATTGGGGCATTGTATTTTTAATTTTGTAACGAGAATGGACATTAAGACTAACAAACGTTAATTTTTCTGTTAAATTTAAATGATATAACAAAAATACCATTTATTGGATTATTTTTGCAATTCTATATCCATCTATAGTCTAGGGACCATTTGTGTAATTAACTATAACTTTAAAAAACCCAACCCTTCCCTTATCACCACCATCGACCCACCATCACCACCATCAATCCCAGTCGGCTACCATCACTACAATCTATCACCATCGAACCACCACCCAACCCTCCTACCTACCAGCCTCCACCAAACGCCCATAAACACCATAATCACCGCCATCTACCCACCATCACCACCATGTGCTTACCCACAAACACCCTAATTTAGATTTGAACCCTAATTGAGCAATGGTCATAAAAAATCAACTTGTCCCTCTATTATTCACGATAAATCGACAATGATCACAAGAAAACTGAACCCTAATTGAGATCTAAACAACCACCGAACCACCAACCACCTACACGCGACCACCGCACAACCCCAAATCAACTTGTCCCTCTGTCTGTGCACCGTTGCCCAACCACCAATGCTATTACAGGGGAAATGGAAGGGGGATCTGGTGAGATAATGATGATAGTACAATAGTTGAGGTGGAGATGATGATGATGGTGTGATGCTATGATGATGCAATGCTCCGATGATGATGATCCGTTTGATGTCAATGGCCGACGATAGTGGTGGTGGAGGTAGGGCAAGTGGTCGTCGGTGGTCAATGATGGTGGGGGCTAGCGGTGGCGGTGGTGAGACACAAGGTTATATATATATATATATACATATATATATATATATATTATATAAACACAAACAATCCCTTATATATATATATTAAATTACATAAATAGTCCTTTAAGTTGCATTAGTGGTCCTTGTAAAGTAAAAAGACGAAAATACCCTTAGATTTAACAGAATATTTAACGTCTGTTAGTTTTAATATCCATTTTTATTACAAAATTGAAAACACACTACCCCAATCCGTTACAAAAAACCCTTAGTACAACAACTTATTATTTTAAATAAATCACATGTACTATTTATGTAATTAACTCTAATATTTATTTACTAATTTATTTAATTTTGAGTCATTCATTTTGTAACTCTTATACAAGTTAACTAACTACTTATCGAATTATTTTTCACAACCAAAAATTGAACAATTGTATACATAGTATTGATATGTAGAAAAAGTTATTAAAAATAAAAAACGATATCAAATCATACATATTAAGACATGTTAACAACTCCCAAAATTTAGTCTTTTATGATCAACAATTATCGTGAAAATGTCAAACCTTCTAAAGCAATATTACATACTATAGTCTTTCATACGTACTCTGGCCCTACATTCTTTAATTCTCTTTTTCTTTATCAAATATCAAATTAATAATATCTTCCACATGCATATACATAAATATATATTATGAGACATCTCACACGTAATAAATAGTATACATCTTTAAATTATATTTCTTAACATTAACATATAAAGATAAAGATATTTAAAAGGAGATATATATAACCACAGTTGATGAGACAGTGTGGATCAACCATAGATGTTTTGGGCAAATTAATCAAGTCAAACAACTTCAAATTTCTAAATCAACAATGCGCCTACGCATCCTTTGGCAGACAAGACAAATGGAGGTTAGAAAAATGATGTGTTAAGATTCAGCTTTAGAATACTTTCAAATAACTACATCCTTATAAAAATATCATTTTCATAAACTAAACCAAAGTTTTACACAACAATGTTATAGAAGAATGAGTTGACGGGGATACAACAATGTTACACAACAAGTTTTATAATTAATAAAATTTTAATATATCTAATTTTTTATTTATTCAACCTGTGTAATGTATGAGTTACTAAAACTAGTGTTCTATAAAAATCAAAGAGTTTTATAGAAGTAGAACTTTTATAGAACAAACCAAAGATGTTGAGATTATTTGTACAAACTAATTAAAGTTAAAAAAAATAATATATTTTCCCCTTTAATTTATAACAAAATAATTGATGTGTTATAAATAATAATAGTAGTATTAAAACTTAATTATCAATCTATTTTATTTAAATAAAATGATTTATAGTTCATTAGCATTTGATCACAGCATAGACGGTTTTACATGAAGTATTTACATAAAATTCATTCATAATACATTAATTATAAATTTCCTCAAATATGTAACTAATGAAAAAATATGTAACTAATGATCTTAAGAAGAAGATACATATAAAAATCTCTTAAATTTACAACCTTTAAGGCTCGTTGATTTGTTTGCCTCATTTTCTTAATAATTATTTTTATTTTACCCCAATAAACAATAAAGTATGCTAATTAGTTGAAAATACAATATGAGTTTTGGTCCAATAGTATACGGGTCTGTCATTTGTGCTATGTTCCCTCGTATGAGTGTTCAAATCATGCAGTAAAATATATTAGATGAGTTTAGGGTAGATTAAGAGCCTAAAAAAATTATTAGAAAATGCCATTTCTAATCAAGAATATCAAACGCAACACATAGATATACAAGCGAATTTCCCAATGTTCTTTCTCTCCAAAGCTCACATTATGTCCTCTAGCAAGTTTCTTCTTTCTTTCATTTTTTTTTCTATATATGGGTGGGGGGGGGGGGGGGGGGTGCGGGACTTAGTGATTTAGAAACAAACAAACAAAAACTAAACAAATATAATAAATAAATAAAAAGTCTCAAAATTATCCTCTTAATTAAAGGTCCACTCTATTGACTTTGTGACACTGAAAACGGTGTAGATCATGTATAAAGAAAAACATAACATGAGGGTTGGTTTCTTGTCTCCCTTAAAATGTGGAAGAAAAGCTTTGATCAAGGATGTTTACTTTAATTGTTTTCTACTCCTTTTGTTCCCATCTGTATATTTTTTTTATACTTTTTCTAGAATTATATTATCATCATGACATCATTGCCTCATTGGTGATTAAATTCATCTTAACTTAATTATATGTTATGTTGTTACATGTTAATGAGAAGAGACCTAAACCAGAAGAAAGTTAATCGTGGTTTGATTCCAATTCGAGAAACTTTTCAATCACTATTATGTGCTTGTACATATCTTTTACAAAATAAAGCATGGTCTTGACATTGTTATTTAATCTAGTTAGATATAAAACCTAACTCCATTGGTGGATTAGGTTCAAATAAAAAGACTCTTCATGCTAAAAAGACTAAAAATGATTTTTAGCCACTTATAAACCGCCTCAAACGAATTCTGATTAAACTCATTCCAGCGACCCTGAAACCTTCTTGTCGAACTTACGATCTTAGTTTTTAGAATTTAAATTTTAGGGTTTAGGAATTGATCGACTCGACAAACTCTACGAAATTAGCTTCTAGACTTTAGCTTTAAGTTTTATGATTTTGGTTTTGAAGAACCTGTATTGAGTTTAGCTAGATTTCGTATGATGTTTATTCTCTTAGACTTTTCAGTCTGAACATACATTTAATAAAAAAGTCCACCCCCTTTTGGTTACAATTGTATTTAAGAAGTTTGTGTATAATTGTTCAACAGTTTTTGAATTTTCCAAAACTAGTCAACCCAATTTGAATAACATGAATAACTATTAACTATCCATGCGAATAATCATTTTTATTTTAATTATTGTCTTTTATATAATATATATATTAAGGCAATGAATATGTTAAAAACACTAGAAGAATGCTTTTGAATGTACATATATGATAGAAGTAAAGGACATGGTTTCATATAGCTAGTTAGCAATGCATCAATCGTTTAAATGATATAGACAAAAGGACACAAAAGGTGTGTTTACGAACCACTCGTATAAAGGTGAGTTGTGACTTGTGACTCATACATAACACGTAAAATTACAAAATTGACCTTTACGTACGTACCACCAACGATATGTATATTTGTGTATAACTTTAACAGAGTATTATTTAATCCATACGTGGAATTATGAAGGTGGGGAGGTCCCATATTACACCCATGGTGGGAGACAAACGATGCAAGTCATCTGTAGATATTGAAAGAATTATTTAAAAATTGGAAAACAAAAGTTGTTTCATCTTTTTTGTATCTTTCATAATAATTTAGTGTTTCTTATTTGAATTTATGTACACCTATCATTTCTACCACCACATGTATGTTAATTAAGTGAAAGATTTAAAGAAAACTAAGGATTTATAAGAAAATCATGAAAATTACCTCTAGCAATTATATAATTTATAAATTATTTTCTTTAACCATATAAAGGGTATTTGAATAAATTATGACCCTATAATTTTGGCTAGTTATAAGTTTTTAATTTAAGTAGCTTCATTCATGGCGCAAGGAAGATCGAGTACACATATGTAACCTATACATAACTTCTTGAGTTTCATAGTTTTACATATATAACTCATAGTTATATATACATAGCCCATAGTTTTTATAATGACCTCATAAATTGTGGTTTTCTCAAACACTCATTTTTATGTAATACACCATAACATACAAAAATATATTTATTCATATTTCTACATTAGTACTCTAATATATAACAATAGATATAAAACTATGTTTTATTTTTCTTTCATTAGTCCTTTAATAATCAAGAAACATTTTTCCCACATATTTAGCATTCCGACGACATGCACATACTCATGGAACAAAATACAAGTACGCATATGGGCATACACTACAAAACCGATATATATTGAATCCAAAACAAGACAATGTACATACGATAAGTTAAGAGAAACACACGTAAATTACTTCATTATTCTAATTAGTGGTGTTCAAAAAATCTAAAATCCGAAAATAACCATAATTCTATTTGTATCCGAATCCGAAAAAACCAATTCAAATTTTTATTCGGATCAGATCTCATCTAAATCCGGATTTCTTATTCGGATTTTAGATCGAATTTCAGATATCATAATTTTTTTATTTGGATATCCGATTAATACAAATAAGAATTCAACTATATCTTTAACCCAATACTTATTATCCAATTACCTATTATGTTTTCAACTTCATATTCAAGAGTATTGACACATTCAAGTCATATAATCGTCAACAATTATACAATAATCGATTGTTGTTCTAAATTAGATATTCTAATCTTCGGGTTCTATATAATTACATATTATGTTTTAATTATGAATTTGTGTTTAAGAAAAAAAATGTATTTTTTAGTTTTATATGTTTTATTATGATTTTAAACTAATAAAATGTAAAGAATAAAAATTTAGCAAAAAAAATAAGAACAAAAAAATAAGAAAATTTGTTATTTTGTTTGTTCGGATTATTCGGATAAATTCGGTTTATTCAAATTTATCCGGATCTAATCTGATTTAAATTCGGATAGATCGATTCGGATCGGATAGAGATTTTCTTGTTCAGATCGGATCGAATTTTAGATAGGGTCATGAAATTTTCAAATCCGAATAATCCGATCCGAATAATTCGAATATCTATTATCCGATCCAATGAACACTCTTAAATCTAATTCAGATGATCATAAAGTCATCATTGGTGGTGATACAAAACTTGGTTAGGCATTATAGTGGTTTAGGAATAGGTAGGCTACAATGATGTTTAAAAAAAGAGTTAGGTTTACCTTGTGAGCTAGGGTTATAGTTATCACGCTACCAAATGTGGAGCGAGTTATAACATTTGAACCATTTCAAATTGTAAACCCGAACACATTTGGTTAATTCATATAACTTAATATTCATTACTGAATCATTTTATTTATTTTGGTGATTAAATCCAATAATTGTATTATTATTTCAATTTATAGAAAATTAGAAATTAAAAAAATAATTTTTATAAATTTATAGAATTAAACCATTATTTATAAGGCCTTAATTATTAAATTAAAATAATAGTTATAATGCAAAGTTTTACAAAAGTTATAAAGTTGTATTAAAAAAATAATTTGATTAATTTATAAAATTAGGGTTTATAAAGTTTAGGGTTTAAATTGAAAATTTTAAAACTTAATTATAAAGATTTTTAACATAAAATGATAACCAATACAAAATATAGGGACCTAAGTGTAATTATTTTAATAACAATCCAACCCCACGGTCGCCTACCCTTGTTCTGGCCACACTCTCTGGCGGGTCTCCGATGACCCCCACACACCCAAAATTCATCGATTTCAATTCCAATCAACCGTTCCATACCTTTTGCGCATCAGATTCGAACTCAGGACCCATTTTAATTTGAGTTATTCAATGTTAAGGCTGTTACAATCAAAACCAAAATCTCATTCAATCATCGAGATTGTTTCAGCTCGAATCCTAACCAAATAAATGAATTGTTCAACCAAAACGCATCTGTGATCAATCTTGACTCAAACACACAAATCACTGCGATTAAAACCCGTGTAAATACTCTTGAATCATACTCGAAACCCCGGGACAAAAATTAAAAATGACTGACTTGATACAGCTAACTCAAAGCTATATATAAGGGTGAAATATCCTACTCAATTCCTTTAATCTTTTTGAGCTCCCAATTACACTTAACAAACACACACAGTCAACCTCCATCATCATCTTCCTTCCTGACCTGCAACCTACTCGACAAGTATTCTCCAGGCATCATAACCTTCAATTGATTGAGGATTATGGATCACCACTGCTTTAGGAAGCTTTTTAAGCAAACAATTTGATTATCATCAACAATTTCATCTTGAATCGACTTCAAACCCAACTGCGACTATTCTCTTCATAATATCATCAAATCAATTTCAATCCAAGTTAAACACATACACACACTCCATTTCAAATAGGGAATCAAAGCCCCATATTTATTTTAGTTAGAAACAATCAGATGTTCAATTTGATTCAAATTGGATTATGATTCATAATGGATTTGAGGATTTCTTAATTTCTATTTTTAAGGTTTTGATTTGGGTTTCTATTCATAGATGGGGCCTAAGCCCACATATTTAAACACAATACTTATATAGTGGGACCCGGGTTCGACCCCAGGCATCCCCATATTATTTTTAAATCAAATTTTCTTTATTATTTAGTTACATAAAATTTTTAACATATTATTATATTAAATAAAAATTGTTTTGCTCATTAAAAATAATCCAAAAATAGTTAATTAGTTTCTAAAAATTTTAAACATTATAATTTTACATTTTATTTAATTTTAAAGGCTTAAAATGTTATAAAAATAATAAAAAGTTATTTATAAGTTAAACTTTATAGATTACTTTAAATCTAACATATATTATTTCAAATCATTTCAAATAAATATTTTATAAATCATTTAAATAATTAATTATTTAACTAATTATTTTGATCAAGTATTAAATAATTAATTATTAAAATTAATAATTTTACCAACAATAATAAAATTTTATTTATTTAATCCTTATAAATTAAATATTTTAATAATATTTAATTATTCTATTTTTTATTATTAATTATTATTTTCATATCAAATTCCTTAATCATATTATTCCATAATAAAATCAAGGATATTAATTTAAATTATTTGTAAACCCTAAATCTCAAATGAAACTCTAATGCATGTCTAGTTCTTAAATCATACTATTTATTTAACTTAGAAACCACTCTTTTGGTTAATTCGAGAGGAAACTTTGATATCTATTTTTACATTTTATAATTTAATCACTCACATTCTCTTATCAAATGAGTATTCATAGCTCATTTTATGTGTTTTATATTTTGAAGAAATCATATGATACCTATTCAATTTAGTTATTCATTGTTATTTTAATTCAATATTCAATTCAATGTATGTTATGTTATTACTTGCAATTGGTGATGAAACCGGATTCTATCACATTCATAAGACTTCGTCTGTGGATTAAGTTAATTCAGTCATTAGGCTTGATTATGTTTGGTTTATCTTTTATGTTACATAATTACATTGTAAGTCTTGACATTGTCATGTGAATTGATTTGTTTTAATTATTTATTCAATCTATATATGTATGTAAAACTTTTGTTTATTCACTAGCTAATTCTTTAAATGACTTATACATGATCACATGATCTTATGAAATGCAGCGTAACAGACTTCTACATGCTCATTTAAAACTTAGACTTAGTCAAAATAAAAGACAATTTGTTATGTTTGGTTGGATTATTGTTTGTTTTGTATTTAATGTTTTGATTAGTATATATTAATGATAATTTGATTTTAATATTATTTCAATGCATTTATTGCTATGTGATATCAGCAATCGATTCACCTTTATCCGTCCCGATGATTCCGCCATTGGTTAGGGTATGACATGAGTCACTAACAACATATAATGATTATGGAGATGAATTTTCTATCAAGGTTATGACGTCAAATGTAGAAGCGGAATGGAGCATAAACAAATGGTGCTCATGGTAAATGGTTCAATTTACTTATCACAAACAACAGAATACTTAAAACCACACATTACATAATTTACATTACAATTCTCACTTTGAAAATACAACACACACATACAATATTCTATGATGTCTCAATTGTTCTTGTAGATAGCCTAGATATGCCTTTTCATTACCTAGACTCATATTAAAACACATGTTAAAACATGATAGCTACCCTTAATGAGTCTATAGTATAAAAACACATGTTATTAGAAATAACATTTAATTTGCTAAAACCACCAATTAAATGTTTATTTAAGAGTTCCTACACCACAACACTCATACTGCATTTCAACACACACACACACATCTTGTTATGCACATATACACAATATATTCATACAATACACTCACATACACCAGTGTTCGCCCACAACGATGCAAACACATTATCACTGTGATCCCATGTATCACTCATAATTTTTTAAAATCATCATACTACTTAACATACTTGTTTTTAAAAAATAATACACACTTTCCACACTCAGGTGTTAACCGCATATAGAATTTAAACTTACTATGACCAACCTATCAACAACATATGATCCACATTGTTTGACACCAGATGAAATTCACACACTTATGTCATCAAAATGGATGTTACACCCCCCTTGCGTTGCCATATTATATGGACTTCCTACGTATCACTTATACTCATGCATAGAGTACGCACGTATATTACCAAAACATATACCCCTATCAGGTCACAACTATTTAAAACCCTTAGCTACCCACCATCGTTTATTACTAGCTCACACTAGTCTTAAAAACAACTTACTAATTAATAATTTACTCACACATTAACTACAGACAATGCCACTCTACTTTAGCAACTAACTTACATAACTATCAATAAATTAGCTTAATTATACCAATATAGTTATATTAATCCATTCATGTAAACTTAACTTATTTACACAAACAAGGTCATGTAAAGTCATCTATACATGTTTGTACTTACCAACATACTAGTAAAACATGTATACATAAAAATTGCTTACAACATCAATTCTGCGTAAGTCATTGTAACATCAAATCACATAGCTTACCACACATACAATACACCCATACAAGTTTAACACACTATACACAACATAATCATTATCTAAATATTTAATGCTCATGCAATAACACAATGAAACATCACACAATGATTATATAATATATACCAAACCTCACACCCAAGCCATACAGATGAGAATGTTAAAATATAACACTAAATAACAATTATTCATATAACCAAACTATCATTTGAAATACACACTCAGCAACACACAATCTTAATTTTGTAGTGAAGTTGATACGTATGATTAGAAGGGAGGGGATATGAAAGTTTTTTTACAAACCAACTTAAAATCCATTCAAATTTAAATTTGGTTTTATCACACATCTTATGTATCTATACATTAATTAATTAATTACCATAAGATGTGTGATGTGGTTTTGTAAGTTTACGACTTCTACATGTTCATTTTATGAGTTTATAATGTTTACAACTTATGAGTTTATTTGTTTTACAAGTTTACATGTTTATGCTCAAATAGTTATGATTAAAAGTTACATGCTCATGAATTACAAACTAGATGCTCAAATTACAAGTTTATGATTACAAGATACATGCTCGAGTTATAAGTTACATGTTCATACTCAAGTTATAAGTTATATGTTCATACTCAAATTATAAGTTATAAGTTTACATTCATACAAGTTACTAGTCAATTTTTTCACATGATAATATGTTTTAGGTTTTCATGTTTTATTGTTATTTTTATTATCCGCACATTGAGCGATATGCTCAAATGTTTTAATGTTTTAATGTTTTCTCAATTTCTTATGTACGTTAGGTTATCAAGATTTTCGAGGCAGAACATGGAAGATAGTCGAGGTTTATAATGGACATGTGTATTTCATAGATGTAATAAGTTAGGTTATGTGAAGTTTTGCATCATAGATTGATGTTTGTAACCTGATTCTGTATAAAGAAGTGATATGTTAGCTCTAGGCGAGTTGTGTTGTTATAGTTATGGTATTAAACCCAATCATGTGCCATTTCATGACGGTGGCACAAACCTCATCAAGAATGATGAGTCTTCGTGAGTGTTCATAGAGACACCTTAGGCAAACAACCCATTCTTGAATAGGCTGGTGATTTGCGTTGAGGAAGATGAGTCCATAAGGGGGATTCGAACACCCTACGTATGCAAACTGCAAATCTCATATCAGTCATGGACATGAGGGAAGTTAAGTTCATAAGAATTGTTTTGTCTTAACTATCATCGCGTGTTTTGGGTGCATTCGTTGTAGATAAGAGGAGAAAGTCAAAGTTAACGGTGCTCGGGGGTTGGAGCTATCCAAGAACGTGTGGCATACTAGGAAGTTTTTGCTCAGGAAACCAAAAATCAAATGTATGAGCTCCTTATGAGAAAATCAAACAATATCGGTTGTTATGGGAGGCGTATGTCTTACACACTCTTTAATTAACTAAGTTTAAAATAATTAAAGCACACTTTATATTGCATTATCATGTAATTTGTCACGCACTTTAGTTAATTATAACACAATTAACTTTCACACATACACACGTAATATCGACTACATAAACACCAACATACACATGCACATGTTTATAATTAAATCTTTAACGACTTCTAAAACCCGAATGTCACAATTAGCTAGATCATAACCTATGTATTAAAAATAACTAATAGAATTGATATTTTGCCAAACTTGATTTCTCTTCTCATTGATTAACCAATATATAAAATACAATGTTACGTTTGACACCCTGAACAATATATACAATACAATACTATATACTATCTAATATACCCCCTCAGTCAAAGGAGGAGGATCACGGATACTGAGACTGGATTTGAAATCCGTGAAAAGAACTCTAGGAAGACCTTTAGTGAAGATGTCTGCTATCTGAAAATGGGATGGAACATGCAAAATACGTACTTGGCCTCGTTGTACTTTCTCACAAACAAAATGGATATCAATTTCTATATGCTTGGTTCACTGATGTTGGATTGGGTTCGAAGACATATAAATAGCACTAATTTTGTCACAATACACAAGTGATGTACGAGTAGGAGGGCAGCCAAGTTCCAATAAAAGATTTCGCAACCAACATAGTTCAGCAACCACATTCGCTACCCCTCTGTATTCAGCTTCTGCACTAGACCTTAAAATAGTTGTTTCTCTTTTTGATGACCAAGACAAAAGATTGTCCCCTAAAAAGACACAATAACCGGATGTGGATCGTCTAGTATCTGGACAACCAGCCCAATCAACGTCTGTGTAGGAAACTAATGATGAAACAGAACTACCTGTCATATTCAGACCCATGCGAAGTGTTCCTTTGACATATCTCAGAATTCGTTTTAAAGCATTAAAATGTGTAACAGTAGGTGCATGCATATACATACAGACTTGCTGAACAGCGTAGGAGATGTTCAACTTACCTGAGTTAGCTATCAACTTACCTGATGTGTCAACAGGTGTATGTACCGGATTACAATTTGTCGTGTTAGCACGAGATAAAAGATCCTGTGCATACTGTTGCTGAGACAGAAAAAGACCACTGGTGGTGCGCCTGACTGAGATACCCAAAAAGTAGCTGAGAGGGCCTAAGTCTTTCATTGCAAACTCTGAAGACAAGCGAGACATAATTTTCTGTTTCAAAGCAATTGAAGAGGTAGTAAAAATAATATCATCCACATATAATAATAAATAAGCTGTGTCATGCCCGTGGCGATAAATAAATAGCGAATGATCACATGCGCAATGAGTGAACCCTAGTGTCTTGACAAAATCAGTAAATCTTTGGTACCATGCTCGGGGTGCCTGCTTAAGTCCATAAAGAGACTTCTTTAAACGACACACAAAATCCGGAAAAGAAGGATGTTTAAAACCTGCTGGTTGGTTCATGTAAACAGTTTCAGCCAAATGACCATGAAGAAAAGCATTTTTCACGTCCAGCTGACTAATATCCCACCTGTTAGCTAAAGCAATACTGAGAACTGTACGTATAGTAGCAAGTTTAACAACCGGACTGAAAGTTTCTTGACAATCCATACCAACCTGCTGAGATCTACCATCTCCAACCAATCGCACTTTATAGCGCTCCAAAGACCCATCAGCTTTAAGTTTATGTTTGAAAACCCACATACTACGTATAACATTTACCCCCTGTGGACGAGGTACTAACTCCCATGTCTTATTATCAATAAGTGCTTTGAACTCGTCAGTCATAGCACGGGTCCAAACCGGGCTTTTAAGGGATTCGAAGGGTGTTTTTGGTATCGGTTCAAGTATAGTGGAAGTGTTTAGGTTAAAAATGGTTTTAGGTTTGGTAATGCCTGCCATTCGACGGGTAGTCATTGTGCGAGTAGGTGGCCCCAGTTGGTCATATGGTTGGTGGCCCTAGTATCCAAGTACCACTGAGAATCCGGATTGAGAGTCATGGTATGCATTGCCTGCTCAATGGTTGTTGGCATGTAAGCTTCACTTGCAGCATATGCTTGCGTAGGAGCAGCCCCTAAGATCCCTAGTCCATGGTTATTTTGGGGTCTAACCGAGTGCCTTGATGGTGTAGTCGGGTAGGGACAAGGTGGCATAGGCCAAGGTGGCTATGGGTAAGACTAAGGTGACCATGATGGATGGTTTGAGTAGGTTGAATAATGAGGGGAGTATGTGTAGCCACCACGCCGTCCCCCATGAGAACGACCTCGGCCACCACTGCGTCCACCACGGTCGCGGCCGCGACTATCATAGAAACTGTGGGTGGGGTACAGGTGGTTTGGGTTATAGTAATCAATGGGTTGGTTATTTGGGGCTGTGAATGGTGGGTTAAAGTTTGTAGGTCGTGTTGAGGAAGAGGGTTTAGAGGTGTTTGAGGTGGTGGCATTAATGGTGTTTGTGGATAGGAGAGCAGTGGTGACATTTTGTTTATTTTTGCTGGATTCTTCAAGGATTAACTTGGATCTGGTCGCATAAAAATCAGGTAGTGGATTGGATAGTTGAATGAACATGGCTACACCATCAAAGCTCTCGTTTAGACCTACAATAACCTGTAAAACCAGTTGTTGATTCGTTAGTGGATGACCTACGTTAGCAAGTTGATCAGAAATAACCTTCATAGCCTGACAATAGGCTGTGACATTTGGAAAATCATCCAGTTTGGTGGTTGTAAACTGGTGTTGCAAGTGAAGAGCTCTTGTATTCTTGTTATCCTGGAAGATGTTGCCAAGTGCATCCCAAGCTTGAGCAATAGTGGAATCTTCAGTTAAAATTGTATCCAACAGATCAGGAGTGATGGTAGCATAGATCCAGTTACAAACGATTGCATAAAGCTTTGACCAATCTTTGTCTCGAGCAACGGTGGAGGATGAAGATGCACCCTCGGGTATGATGTGAGTGATGACATCATGAGCACGACAATGTTTCTTGAATACTTCTTTCCATGTGAGGTAGTTCCCTTTTTCTAGATCAAGAATAACGTTGATATTGTTTTTGATATTGGTGATAGTACATGCAGGATGAAGTTTTTCTGTGGTGGGGGGTGTCGGTGTAGTCATGTTTGTAGAGTAGAATGAGAAGAGAAAAGGAAAACGATGATGATGGTGGTGAGGATATTGTGGTCGGCGGCCAAGAGGAAGGAAGAAAGAAGATTAGGGTTTTGTGATGGTTATCAGAGAAGGCTCTGATACCATAATAGAATTGTTATTTTGCCAAACTTGATTTATCTTCTCATTGATTAACCAATATATAAAATACAATGTTACGTTTGACACCCTGAACAATATATACAATACAATACTATATACTATCTAATAATAACACTTAAGAAAATAGTTATGATATTGCTTTTATTATTGTTATTTATATTTAGTTATTGCACTAACTCCCAAGGGGGCAATAATTAAAATCAAATAACCATGCTTCAAACACTTGGTTGCTTATGATAGGTGTTGTGAAGTTTTTGTAGACTACAAAGCAATTATTTAGGTTGGTTTGGCCTATCATGCATGAACCATTTGGATTGATCGACTGGATTATTTACGATATATAATAACAGACATATATATGTATGCATATGATGATGATTAAATATTAGTATTTTATTATGATATTCGTGTTAATTTTTCAAAATCAAATTAAATCATTATTTTTTTTGTTGAAATAATTTTATTACACATATACAAAACTATGTTCTTTGATGTATATGTGTAAATTCGTGAGCGTAAAAAATAAGTTATACTTACATCTGTAAAGATGTTAATGTAACTTACATTAGTGTAAACTTTTTTATGCTTATGAATTTACACATATACATAAAAGAGTATATTTTTGTATATATGTAATGATATTATTCAAACAAATAAAATAACGATTTTGATTGATCTTGAAAAATTAATACGATTATCACAATAATAGAAGATTAAAATTTGATCATTACCCTGTGTATATATATATATATATATATGTGTGTGTATGTATATATGCATGTGTGTGTATGCATGCATGCATACATATATGCATGTGTTTGTACACACATGACACAGCAATCAACGGAGAGAGATTGTTTGGGGGTATTGAGAAAGAAAGAAGATGCTTTGCTTTGTGGGTGCTCTCTTCTCTAGAGCATTCATATGTTCACACGCACACGTATATATAGATTATATGAGGGGTTCAGATATAAAAGAATCTTATTGTATTTATAGTTTTGTTAAAATTATTTACTTAAAAATTGGAATATTGCTAAGCGAAGACGCTAAAATATAACAAAAATAAACGATTTACAACCTTTGTAGCCACTTGTTTCAAATGGCTCACTCTCTACATACATAATTATTTTTCAATAAACGTATAGGCAAAACAATATATGTAACCACTTTAAGATCCCCATGCATAAACGACTTATTAGTAACGTATTTAGTAACCAGTGATTAATTATTATATACTAATTAAAATGCATAGCTTATTGTCCTACATAACTAATCTAAGTTTGACTCAGCAGATTTCGTCACCATTAAACATTTCGAAAAGATTTTGTACATTGTTGCATATCGGACACATGTCGAACCAAGATATTGAACATTTGCAGTGAATTAGGGTCATTCTTTGTGTATTAAACATAGGAAACACAGTTTACTAATACTTTGGTTTTGTAATATAATAATAGTGTATTTTAGTCTCTTCACAAAGATATATATGGTGTTAGACAATGTATTTTTTGAACCGCAACCTAAATTTTCAAGAATAAATATATCACATTATGCGATCTATACAATTTAAACTGTTAATATTTTATGTTGTAAGACGTATCATCAGAATGTCCCATTGAAGATTAATGGTAGGCAATTTAAACTTACTTTCTTTGGTTATAATATATAAAGACAAAAATATGATTCAATTTAAAAATAATTAATAGTCAAAAAGAGGGGTTTCTCGAGCAAGCCTCCAAGCAAGAGTCTTCACATCCACCACACTTTCTTGCTTTCTGAAGTCACTCCTTTTATTTCTTACGCGTTCTTTATTGTATGCTTATCTTTTTCTTTTCTTCTTTTCAGACCATTGCCCATATGAGTGCATTTTTCAGCTTTTTTAATTGTACAAATATACCCCTCTCCTTAGTCCGGATGCGGTACGATATGATGGAGTACGCGACGTTCAGAACAATGGCATCATTTGACGAACCACTTTTGCAGGATGACCTAGGGTTAAAACGGGACGAATCATGGATTTCATTTTAATCAACATTCGGGGCTAATTGATGATGAACAAAGAGTTGGCTAATTGACAAACAAACTTTTTATAATTAATGATTGTATAGCTTATACCTTGATAAAAAGAATTAATAGATCGAATAATTTGTCCTTTATGCAAGTAAAAGTAAGATATTTGTTTTATTTGCATTACTTTCAATATAAATAGAATATATGATTTATTTCATGCCATAACTATACTAATAGTCAGTTAAAGGTAAAAAAACATGACTTCGAGAGTAACATCTAAACCTTTTGATGCAAAACTGTAATCTCAAAGCTTATGTTTTAAAACGAGTTAAAAGAGAGAAGGAGATCGACTTAGAAAGTCTCATTGTCATCTATGACATAATGGTCAAATATAAATGTATCAAACTGAATGTTGAATGGTAAATAAAAAAAAGAAGAAAAACTAAGTTATCATGTAAAATGATCAAGTGTGTAAAATGCTCGTTTAATATTCAAGTAGATCATATTGTTCATTGTTTTATCTTCCACCAAAATGGGAATAACAATGTGAAACAATTCTATCTCCGATCAAACGAATTTTTTGAACCAATGATTTTTTTTAATTGTTTAGTGGTTTCTAGTAGTTAAATGAAATAATAGTTGTTTACTGGGAGTCTGCTATTTGTGCAAACAGACTCAATAAAAGTGATATGACTGGATCAGAGTCCGCTCCTTTGACTAGCGACCTCAAGTGAATCCGCTTCTTGGACTAGTGGACTTAATATGCACCACCTTCATCCAGTTACCATGCCACCCCACACTTCATCCAGTCATCAAGAAATCTAATTGCCACGAGAGCGAACTTCAGGGTCCGTTTGCCACATAAGCGGATTCGTTGTCAGAATTTTCAATCCGTTGTACAGATAGCAGAATCCCCATAAACAATTATAATTTCGTTTACACACTAAAAACCACTAAACAATAAAAACAACACTATTTAGTTAAAAAAATTCCCAATCAAACATCTAAAACTCTAGTATAATATATATACATTATAGGGTGCGTTTATTACATACATGGAAAACCGCCTGGATCACATAATTCATTTATACTTGCTATGTATTTCTTGATATATATAACAAAGGTTTGAAGAATATGGGATAAATTGTTACGTAACTCCTTATGCATTGCATTTTGAAATAAAATATACAAATATTTACATGATTCTTACTGTTTATTATTTCAAACCGGTTTCAGTAACAAACGTGTCCTAATATAATACTATTACATGTTCTCATCCTTGGATCCTTTCAAGCCCCCATTGATTATGTATGTAATGTATATATTTGGTCGCCATATTTGTGGATCTTTTTAGCTCTAAAGGGAAAGCAATTGTTTTGGAGAAAGGAAAAGGTAGGATGAGACTCCCACAGTTGCAAACATTTTCACTTTTCTTTAATTGGTTAAATGACCAAACTTTGTTGCAGAAGATAGCTTTCTGTTGCACTACTTTTAGCACTAGAAATCATAACATACATACATGCATATATATCCAATAATTGCAAGGATTTAAGTTGAAATAATTAGTTTTGAATTTAATAAATAAATGATAGGACATTCATTAATTCTTTAGATTTGTTTAACAACATAAGAATAAAAAGTATCACCAACCAAAAATTACCGAGTGAATACATCGACAAAGCACTAATGAAATGTGTTATGGTTTTCCTCTTCAATGATAAGGGTTTAAGTCTCATCCTGAATAAGTCCTATACATTTAGAAGTAGACTTAGTGGGTGTGTGAGTTTGACATTCAAAAAAATTAAAAATGAAAATAAAAATTCATACTAACCGTCTAACAGAGGGATTACCTACAATTTTGGATTGTATCAAAAATTGTTAAGAATTTGATTTCCGATAAGAATTTTGTTTAGATTTTCAAGTGTTTGGCATTGAGACTGAGTTGTGGGTAATATATCGGTAAAACAGTCTCATTGTGACCTTGTAAGACTTGTATGTAATTCGTCAATATAACTCTCAGGGTAATAATCGTCACTAATGTATCGAAATTCAAATTATCCATGCCCTAATTTGTTTATCACCGACAAGTTTCTATCCGCAACATTAGTTTCATAATGGAATTATCTCTAATTGATATTTCATGTGTCCCAAAAAGACTAGTACACTTTCCATTTTATATAGTTACTCCAACAATATAACTTTCTTATGTTTTCAATCATAACTTTATAATACTAATCATCAATTTTTAAAACTCTCCTTTTGATTTTGGTACCCAGTTTTTTTTATTTTTAAATATTTAATTAACAATACATTATTCATATAAACTTTATGTCAAAATCATATATCCTAGCTAATATTTTTAAGAAAGATATATAAAGATAAAGTTTGCATGTAGAAATTTTCCACTCAAATGCTTTTATTACCAGTACTTATTCATCAAATGTGTTTTCAATTTCAAACCTTGTTTTCATCTACTTTTCTTTACCCCTTTCTCTCTCTAGATTTTGGGGTGGTGCTCAAGATTTAGTCATTGGGTGTATGCAATTGGTTGATGGATATTGATCTCTTGTGGTCATTTGGGGGGTGGTTTCTTATTTTATTCCCAGAAACAATCAACTATTGCATGGCTAAATTGAGATCATCTTCACAACTCTCTCAATCCACAAACCCTAGATCATGTTCTTCACTTTTATATCTTACACTTTTGATCTTCATCTTCTTGATCGCGCTCCTTCAATCTTCGACACCGATGGGAGTTGCATCACTTCCAGCTGAAGTACCAACAGCCACTTCAAGTTCACATCATGAATCCACAAAACCATCAACAACAACAACAAACACAAATTTTCACCCAAAAAGAGCCCATCATCAGTCACATCCAAAGGGTACAAGATCATTTGAAGCCGGTGCACATGAAGTTCCAAGTGGCCCGAACCCTATTTCGAACAGGTAATCGTTAGATTGACGGTTTTTTGATTGGTGATTGAAGGGACTGGTATACCCATCAAAGAATTTCAAGAAATGGTGATGGTGGTGAAGACAGAGAAAAAAAAAAGCTAGCTTTTTGGTAATGGTGTTATAAATGGTATATGATTATTTTAGCGCGGTTTGGTTTCGGTTTTTACTATATGATGCTTTTATCCTCATCTATATCATTTTCATCTTCATGATCTGTATGAACTATCCCTTTGTGTTTTGAATTTAGAGAAAAATGTATAGCAAAAGACACTATTTTTTCTATATATGTATATGTAAAACTCTTTTATTATATATATGTTTTTTTGTATATTAAGAAGATGATGAAACTAGCTAGTACTTCTTCAGTTTCTAGTTATCGATCTAGTAATTTTAAGAGGTGGGGAGTTCATATTCTTATATTTTCAAGCATATGTGCATGATTAGCTAGCTTGTGCTCGTTGTTTGTTTCTCCATGTTGCGTTTTTGTTTGAGTAAAACTTGTTTCATACACGTATAAAGATTGGATCGAACAACACGCGCGAGTTACTTGTAACCTTATCATTTTTCTAAAGATGTTACTCCATTTTCCAAGAGAATAAGAAGGTAACTAGGGTTTTATTGAGGTGAATGATGATTACAAGAAATATTGATATTACTATATTTTCTCAAGAAACAATCATGAGAAAAGAGAGATTAGGGTTTTGTTCAGGTGAAAACAATTCATTTTAGTAGTATTTGCATTTTCAAGTTGTGGTTTTTGTCATTTGGTACAATCTATAGTTGTGAATTAAAGTTTAGAAGATGACTTTTACCCTTGATTATCTATTACTTTATTTTTTGAAAAACAATTAGGGTTTTCTTGAGGCGAGGAATAATTAGAAGAGGATCTTATAAAGGGTAGTATTGTCAAGTTATGGCAGATTATGTGGAGGATGAGAGAGAGGGTATAACTTAAAGGGTAGCTTTAAAATATTGACCAAGATCTTTTGATCATATTGCAATTTGCAGAACACACACAAAATCCAATAAAGGTCAATTATACAAGCACACACACTCATCATGGCTACATGATTTGCTAATGACAACATATTTGATGTCTTTGCACTATTGTGATTGTATAATTTCATTTGAGGTTTAAAATCATTTTAATCTTTAAAAACTTGATATATGATTTAATCGTGTATCCCTTTTCTTATATTTACATCTGATTTTGTTATTTGTCATTAACATTTTTATCACTTCTTAAGGTTTTAAGGGTAATGTTTTTTTTTGATTCATTTTCCTACTCCTTTGATTGTATAAAAGATATTTTACCGTTTTACAATTAAAAAGCAGATGATGATTGTCACTACAAGAAAGTGGGTCTATCATGTCGTCGCTATATCTAATTTTGATCTATAGCAAAAATTAGTTGTAATAGGCAGATATGTCGTCGGGATAGAGTTCGTCGACACAAGTTCGTCTATATGAACGACAAATCATCTCTATAAGTGTCGTGGTTTCTGATTTTAACGAATAAAAATAAAAAAAAAGAAAAACATTATTTATAGCGAAGACAAGTCGTCGCTATAGTTTTTTTTTAAATTTTTTTTAAAAAAAGAAAAATAATCTATAGCGATGACATGTCGTCGCTATTGATCTTAGTTTTTTTATTTTTTTTATTTTATGCAGAACCTAATTTTTTTTTACAAATTTAACAAACATATAATCAATAAAAATCCAATGCGAGTTTAACAAACAAATAATTCATACAACTTCAAATTTAAGTTTAACAAACAAATAATTCATACAATTAGTTTAAAGTTCAACAAAATCTAACAAAAATACAAACGCTAATGACCACCAGATGGTCGTTGCTGCTGCTAGTAGCGCATCATTTCTATCTGCTCTTGAAGCAATCGTTGCATTTCTTGTATTTGTTGTTGTTGTTGTTGTTGGATTTGTTGTTGTTGTTGTTGTTGTTGTATGATTTCTTGATTTTGTTGTTGCTATTATTTAAGTTCTGCAACTTCATCTTGTAAATATTGTGTTGGAGGAGGTTGCGAGCTAGAAAAATCAGGGGTGGGATGTCTCACCACGCGACCAACACCTCGTATATGTCCTCGTCTTTGACCTAAGGCACGCTCAATGCATTGAATCTCATCAACAGCAGATGAGTCCCCATCGATCTCGCTAGAGGATCTCACATACTCCTCTTGAATTCTTTCCTGCATTAAACATATTGAAAATATTAGTTCAAATGGGTCATTTTAACCCAAACACACTTAAACATACTAGAATCAATAAAAAATTAGTTCAAATGGGTCATTTTAACCCAAACACATTTAAACATACTAAAATCACTTAAAAGTTAGTTCAAATGGGTCATTTTGACCCAAACACATTTAAACATACTAAAATCACTCAAAAGTTAGTTCAAATGGGTCATTTTGACCCAAACACACTTAAACATACTAGAATCAATCAAAAGTTAGTTCAATGGGTCATTATGACCCAAACACACTTAAACATACTAGAATCACTTAAAAGTTAGTTCAAATGGGCCATTTTGACCCAAACACACTTAAAACTACTAGAATCAATCAAAAGTTAGTTCAAATGGGTCATTTTGACCCAAACACACTTAAACATACTAGAATCATTCAAAAGTTAGTTCAAATGGGTTATTTTGACCCAAACACACTTAAACATACCAGAATCACATAGAAAGTTAGTTCAAATGGGTCATTTTGACCCAAACACACTTAAACATACTAAAATCACTCAAAAGTTAGTTCAAATGGGTCATTATGACCCAAACACACTTAAATATACTAGAATCACTTAAAAGTTAGTTCAAATGGGTCATTTTCACCCAAACACACTTAAACATACTAGAATCACACAAAAGCTAGTTCAAATGGGTCATTTTGACCCAAACACACTTAAACATACTAGAATCAATCAAAAGTTAGTTCAAATGGGTCATTTTGACCCAAACACACTTAAACATACTAGAATCAATCAAAAGTTAGTTCAAATGGGTCATTTTAACCTAAACACACTTAAACATACTAGAATCACACAAAAGTTAGTTCAAATGGGTCATTTTGACCCAAACACACTTAAACATACTAGAATCAACCAAAAGTTAGTTCAAATGGGTCATTTTGACCCAAACACACTTAAACATACCAGAATCACATAGAAAGTTAGTTCAAATGGGTCATTTTGACCCAAACACACTTAAACATACTAAAATCACTCAAAAGTTAGTTCAAACTTACTCAGTCCGATTCTATAGTTGCATTCACCCATCTAGTGCCTTCTCTGAAATGCATCTTCTGAAAGAGATCAGTCGGACGACTCTCTGTGAATAATAAAAATTCTTAGAAATACGTATTCCGACAGTTAATACTTATTTTTATACTAACAATTATACTTTTACCTCCATATGTCTCTTCTATGCATATAATTGGCTCCCATGGAAACTCGGATAGCGTTGTTTGCCTCTTTTTAATTTGCTTGCCTCAGATCGGCTCCTATAAGCGGGATCTAAGAACAACTCATTAATCACCCGAGCCCATGCTTGCGGGTCAGTTCCCTCAGGAGGACAAGTTAACGCTGTTTCCACGTCATCATAACCACCCACGTCATCATAATCACCCGAGCCCATGCTTGCGGGTCAGTTCCCTTTATGTTTTTGTCAACCCATCTACTCTCGTTACAAACCGGATAATTTTGCATCAACTCATTTTCTTTTCAAAACAAAGCACAATCATTAATGCAAGCATGGATAGATTCATATCCTAACCCAATCTTTCTTAATCTCTTCTTAGCTTCATAGTATGAGGCTGGAATTTGATTTTCTTTAGGGAATGCAACTCTCAAAAACTCTAAAAGTTGGTTAAATGAACTATCCGTCCATTTGTTGATAACCTTGATATGCATCAATTTTGCTAAAAAGTTTAAAGAAGACATCCAACTACAACCGGGGTATAACTCGGTATTCAGCTTCTTAAATAATGCATCAAACTCAGGGTCAAAACCAGTTCCACCTTCGTCTACATTTTCTTCATTAACATTCTGCTCCGCCATAACATCATCAATTGCATCAAACATCTCATTATTTGTTGCTGGAATAGATTTTCTTGGAGCAAAAAGGTTTTTTATTTATGAAGCACGTGGATATTTCTCACCATGATAAGTCCACGTCTTATATGATTGTAGAAACCCATTGTCATGTATGTGGGTATAAATGATATACCCATTGTAGCGTCGTTTACACATACAAAAAGCTTTTCCTAAACTGTCGACATGGTTCTTGGCAATTTCTAGAAAGCTATGAAGACCTTTTATAAATTCTGGAGAACGCCGATTTCGCAATTTAATCCAACTCTTATCAATTGTTATATCTATGGTGTTATAAAACATGTAAATACAACTTTATCAATTAACATATACAAAAAGATGTACTAACATTAAAGTCATATACACTTACATATACATACATACAAACATAATCACAACACATAATCACTTACAAGTATACAAGTATACAATCATACAAATATACAACATACTTACATACACAATTACAAAAATACAAACATACTTACATACAAGTATACAACATACTTACATACACACTTACAAGTATACAAAAAACATACAAGTATACAACATACTTACATACACAATTACAAAAAAACAAACATATAATATACTAATAAACAAACATATAAACATAAAAACATACAAACATTCACATATATACAAAATTAACATAATTGCATACATATAAACATATACATAAACAACTAAATACATCATACCATATACATATAAAATAACACATATAAAAATGCATACAAACTTAAAACCATAAAAATATATATAGTGGCATTTCATCAAACACTTGGTAGGCATAACCTAATATAACATCAAACCCATATACACTTACATATATATACACTTTTACAATCATACAAGCCTAATCACAAACATATTCAATAAACAACACTTAAATCATAAGTTTTAAACGAATTTTATACCTTGAAAATCTTCAAATCCTTTAATTTCAAGCTTTAAACTTTAATCTCACCTAAAACACAAAAGTTTAGATAAAACTTATAAAAACAATATTATATAACTTTATTATAGTAAAAGAAACATCATTCTTACCTTCAAACACTCCAATTTGATACCAGATAAGCCTATAAACCGAGATAAAATCGGGAGAAGAAAGTGGAGTTTTTATGATTGGAAAATAGGGCAGAAGGTCTGAAATACGATTTAAGGGATCTGCACTTTATAGCGACGACATGTCGTCCCTATAGAGTAAAAATAGTCATCCCTATAGATTCAAAATAAAAAAAATTAAAAAACACTTAACCTGACGACATATCGTCGGGACTGACAATTTTTTTTTAAATATTTTTTATCTATCCCGAAGACATGGCGTCAGGAAATGTTGAGTTAATTTTTTTTTTAATTTGTAAACCGAGATAAAAAAATAAAAAATAAAATAACTTTAACCTGTAGCGACGACATGTCGTCGGCATAGGTTTTTCATAAACCTGCCTGATATTTTAGCAGCCCGTCAACTCTATACCGACGACAAGTCATCGTTATAGAGTTGGGCCAGTCAAAAATCCCAAAACTCTGTGCCGACGACATGTCGTCAGTATATGCCACCTTATACCAGCGACATGTGTCGTCGCTATAGTTGTCATCGGGACAGAGTTAAATTGTTGTAGTGTGTTTATTTATTGACGTATACACACTTTTTACTCTACATCGATTCTATTTATAAAATCATCATTCATATATTTTGTATAATTTTAACCCATAACATTTATTAGAATTTACACCACTTTATAGTTAATAGGTTGAAATTATATGTTCGTCGTTGTACTTTTATAGCTTTATAAATATATATATTTAAATATAGATTGTAATTTTTGTTAACATTTATTTTGCAGCTTTTTATTTCTTAAACTTGTTTAATGAGCCGGGTCATGTCGTGTCACTTGTGATATTGAATGAGTTATATCTAATTTTGTTAAATGTATCATGTCATTTGTTTTATTTAACATTTTAAACATGTCGTGTCACGTAACTCGTTGATTAAACATGTTTGTGTTAATGTTCAAGGAAATGAAGCGTTTAATTAAACATCTCAAGTTCAAGTTTAACAGTGATGTTAAAGATGTCTTGTTAAGCACGGTCTTTTTAACACAACCTGACACATTTTGTTAACTCTAGGTCCTGATTTTTGAATACATGTTTCAAAATAAAAGCTTGGTAACTATCGATCAATAATTGATATTTGTTAATAAATTTTAATTAATTTCTAATAAATAAATATGATTATATTTGCACAAAAGTACCTCTTTTCTCTTGTCGGTATGATTTATTTAGTAAACCATCTGTTTGCTGTTTGCATATGCTCAATTATTAATTAGTAATTAATGTACTGTGTTTGTCATCTTTCAATAATTTTGCTTGTAAAGTTTACTTTCATTGAAATATTTTATTATTCGATATATGCATGACATGTGTCCTTGTTTCAAACAATAATTCTCGTTATTAAGATTTCACTCCATCTTTACTTATTTATAAGCTGATAATTAACATGCAATATGGTGAAATTAATTTTAGTTAACACTCTTTTTTCCTTCTCTATTTTCTAATAACACTTGGATGTAACATGCATAATACAATTACAGAACTAGGTATTAACAGTCATTACAAGAAACGTAACCAATAGCGGCGACAGGGCCATTAGCGGCGATTTGTCGCCGCTATTGATCAGTAATCAGTTTTCAATTTATTCAATTAGATCTGGCCGTTGATTATGCAGTAGATGAACGGTCCCAATTTTATAGTACGTAACAAATAGCGGCGACATCATTAGCGGCGACATGTCGCCGCTATTGGTTAAAGGATATACCCTGCAGATTTGCTTCCCTCCATATTATCATTTTCCCTCCACACATCCAGCCTTCTCTCGATCTCGCGCGAACCTTGCCGGCCACCTTGTAGCCGCCGACCGTCACCGGCCGCCTGAACCGTCACCGGCCGCCTTGTGGCCGCCGACCACCGCCGCCTGAAGCCCTTCACTTGCAGCCGCCGACCTTCATCGCAAATCTAGCCCTCGCGTGAGTCCGATTAGATCCTCGTCGGCCACCACCCGAGCAACCGCCGGCCACAGCGCCACCGCCTGAACCCTGACAGCCTTGCAGCCGCCGACCACCACCGCCTGAACAATTGCATCAATAGCTGGAACAATTGCATCAGAAACAGCACCCGAAGAATCCGAGGTTTCAGTTCTAATACCTATATTTCACTCTTTAATTTCGGTTTACTGTAGTGTATCCTAATTATCTGTGAGTTAGAGCTACCTTACGAAGAATTGCATGTTAAATCTATATATGTGAATTTGAGTAATTTTAGAGTTACAAATGGTATGAAATATGAAGTTCATTACTAGTTTTAGATGAATCTTGAATTTGAAGTTGAAATTTACATTCAAAGCCATGGATTTTTTAATGTATCATGTAGAAAGTAGGTACAATATACAAGTTTGGTTTACTTTGGATAGTTTGGTTAAGCTTGCTCGTTATTAGTTCACCTTGGGTAACATTCTAGCCGAGTTGCCAATGTTAGCTTGCGCGTTGGCTTGTTCGGATAAATAATCATTCTTGGTTTTCTTGTTCATTTGTAGTTTGGTTATGTGCTTTGCAAGACTTCTGATATTGTTGGTAAATTGTTATTTGAGACTTGTATAAAAAAAGTCATCAAAATTTAGAATAAACAAGTTGACTTGATTTGACCATGAGGCAAATTGGAGCTCAGTTTCAAATTTCAGCTTTATTTTTGTTTTTACTTCTTGAGCCTGAGTTATACTTGCTTGTTAAACAACTCTTAGATAGACATGGAGGTTGCAATAAGGGCTCAAATCAGTTAAGCTAAAAGATTTATTTAAAAAGGATATTCATCTAAAATGCATTTAGTTGCATATCAACCTCCTTAATTAGCAAACGAAAAGAATATTGTCGCTATTTGCATAAGATTTAAAAATAAAAAAAAGTGTAGTACCGTGGTGGTTGGACAATTAAAAAATAACCCGGCACCACTCACCCACTATGATAGTGATAAAAATGCTTATATGCAAACAGCATGTAAGCATTGATGTGATTGTGTGATAAAGGTCTGTAATAAGTTCATGATACTTATAAGGTTTAATTATTGTGGTTGGAAGAAAAAAAATAAAAATCAAAATATATATTCTCTTGCCCTTTTACCCATGACCACCATCATATTTTCCTCTCATGCCTCCTATCACACACAAGCGGCAGTGTTCTAGGCATGATAGGAGAATTCGAAACATCCATCACACCCCACTATGGATATCCTTGATTAAGTTGTAAACCTAACTTTTAATATTTTTCATTAAATTGGTTGAATATTTTTCATAAATTTGTTAAAAATTGTGGACCACCTGCTTGCATTAGTTGTCGGTGTTATGTCAATATACTTAGTTGTCAGTATTCTCTCAATGTCTTGCTGACATACATAGATAATACGTCGCAAAAGAGATTACTCGTACCATTTTAGTGGTAATACTCATTTATTTAGTGGTGAGTTGTTGGTTTAGTGCAAACATGTTTGATTTAGTTCTAGTTCAACCCACAAGCATGCTTAGCGGTCAATTGTGTCATGTCTGCATTGACCCGTTTACTTTTATACTTATTTTTTTACATGTGTTTTATGCAATAATTTAAATGGACTATAACTTAAAACATGAAAAGAAAATAGGTATCAAATTTATAGTTTAAACGAAATTAGATAACATATATTTGTATAATTAGTAGTAATTCGTAATTTTAGAATATTCATATACAAGATAAAATGAAACATAGTATAATTTCACGCTAAAAAATTCATGTCACGTCAACTCATGAAAACTACTTCGTGTTCGAGTTCATATGTGTAACATATTTTTTGAGTTCGTGTTGTGTTCAGATTTGACCCACTTACGCACGTACACGACCATTATGTTTATGTCATCCCTAGTTTTGAGTATAGAAAAATGAATCTTTTATCATCTTCATCATGAATAGAGAATGCAGTTTTCCCCTTGGCATCCACTACCTCACCTATATCCACCCATACGCACCCATAAGCTGAAACATGCTATATATACATCCAAGGGGTTCATTTCACGAAATATGATGGAAGGTTTGTAGGTTGTGTAGATGTTTGGTGTTTGTTAGCAATATGTCTTGTTTTATATTTGTTTATGTGTGTTAGACACATTAATTAAATAGTTAGTTGCCACACGACATTGTAGTCTTTATGGCATTGATGATAGCTCCTAGAAAATTTTCGAGAGTTTAAATCTTTACAAGTGTAAGGTCAGGTGGTATTTAGGAGCATACCAATATTTGTTGTTAAAAAAAGTTAATTAGCTAGTTAGTTGCCGCGTAGGCTGGTCATACGTTGCTCGTGTTCAAGGTCGGCTCAATCTTCTTTGTGATTCCAAGCGAAATGAAAAGTTGAGACCGTTATTTGAATTTAAGATATAAAGTCTCAAACAAACTTAGGAAATTTTGGAGCGTTTTTCTGAAATAAAATTTAAAACCATTTCTTGAATTTCAAGTCCAAAGATTAAAATTTTATACACAATAAAAGAATTAAAAAAAAGACACATGCCACTATCTCTTGTATCCTCACCCTTTTTGAATAACTCTTCTATTAAAGGATGATGATATTTATAGTATTGAACTAATGATATTCTGGAAAAAAAATATATACTTTAGATATTAAATAACAATGATATGAAAGTAATGTTTTTATTTTAAGGCAAATTAGATTTAAATAATTTAAACTATTACTCGTTTGCCGGTAATAATCCATACTATTGATTTGGGCAGTGACAATCCCAAGTTTTATTTTTATCACCAACAGCAATCACAGTAACATAATTATTAAAAATTTAAGTTTGATTTCAACTCGATTTCGTTCACAATAATGATTATAAATAAAATGAAAAAAAAACATACAAGTTGAATCGAGCTTAAAATAAGTACAAATCGAGTGTGAATATGTGATAATTATGCAACTGTGACTGTTGTTAGTAATAAAAATGAAAGTTGGGATTATTACCGTTCAAATTAACAGAATAAATTATTATCGGCGAATGAGTAATAGTTTGGACTATTAAAATCCAATTTGCCTTATTTTAAACTAATTGTAATTTTATAACAATTTATATAATAGATATATAAATTTTCTTTTAAATTAAACACTTAAAAATAGAGAGCTTCATTTCATTTTCTCTAACCACCCCTCCTCATGTAACATGTTGCATGGAACGTACAAATAAACACTAGTGTTCTTTTTTTTTTCAAAAAACGTTCGAAATCACCCTCAATACTCAAGTGAATCTTTTAAGACGGGATATCAACCTTCTATACTGATTCTAATGCTTTATGTATGTCTCACCTAAAACACCATAAAAAAAAAACTTATCATTATAAAAAAACTTTTTGAGTCAGATTTAAAACTGAAACCTAAAATATCTCAAGTCCAAAACATCATCTCATACCATGATACCAAAAGGCGTATGGTAAACGCTAGTGTTCTCTAACTCTAATCATAATTAATTAATTATTATGGCATCATCCATAAGGGTCCATGTACTTGATGCCTTGATGGGTCACGCAAGAGTTGGGCATAAAAACTAGGTTCGGACCCGACCCGAACCCAGGTACGGGTAGTACCCGATGGGAGGTGTACCCGGGTTGGACCTGTTTAAACCCGTTGGATTGGAATCGGTTTTAGATTTTGAGTTTTTTAGCGAACCCGTCCCGGTTGAACCCGAGCTGAACCCAGTATTGGACCCGGTATTGGACACACAAACACACAAGAAAAGAAAAGAAAAAAAAAAACTAAACCCGGTATTAGACCCGGTTTCAAACCCGACCCTACCCTACGCGGGTATAGCGGGTAGGGTTTTCAAGTAGGTGAACCCGAGTCGGGTTCATACCCGGTTTCGCCTCAACCAGGGTAAAAAAAACCCGGTTGGGCCGAGCCCGGTTTCGGGTACGCCCCAAAACCCATTTTGCCCACCTCTATGTCACACGTGGGTTATGAGTTATGACCCACGAAACATTTTGGGCCTGCGAGCGGTAGCCCAACTCCAATTCAGCAAAAACTTTTGTCTTAACTCTTTAACAGTCAACAACAAGGGCTAATGGAGTGATTGGAGTCCACTGCTTTGGTCCGGCCCATATCTTTCAACTTTGGTTTCATTCTCAGAAACCTGGGCTCCATTTGATCTAAAATCAAATAAGCTCAAGTGCATAACTCCACAACTCACAAGTGTGATTGAATCAAATAGCAAATATTTGTTGTTAAAAATATCAATCCATATTTATTCGTGACAATAATATCAATCAGACTAATTTTGTGAAAAGACTTTCATTAATGAAACGATCACTGGTAGTTGTATAAGTCAGTGAGAAATACCATAATCCCGCAAAAATAGAAAAACTGGATTCCGAAGTTGGTTGGAAATCATCGACGGATCTCTAACAACAGCCTAGATAACATTAAAAAAATATAAAAAATGTCATCTCTAGGCCTTGTTAGTAAAATTGTGGATAAGATTTCGTTCCAAACATTTTAGTCATTGTCAAGTGAGGCATATTTGCTACATGCTAAGTCGCATCACTTAACATTGATTCTTAAACTACAAATTGTTGATATTGATATCATAGAAGCAAGCTATTTGTAAACCTAAGTGAAAAGATATCTCCTCATAGACGTCAGCATAGAGGTGTAAATCGGGTAGAGTAACATGTCGAAATACTAATTTGTGAACGAGTCAAAATAGTAAAACTAGTTACCAACTCACTATTTTTAACCTTTTGTACTTAGTGTTAATGATTTGTGTTTATGTTATTATATTTAAGCGACGTACTATCAACACCTTTTAATTTTTCATTTTTCTTTATTTACCCTTTTGACACTTATAAGATAACTGTCAATCGACTTATATATATAAAAGTAAAGAGTAAATTACCATTTGCATCTTTAACATTTGTACATTTTAACTACTTGCATTCTTTTTGTTTCAAAATTACCATCTGCCCCCTACGTTTCATTTTGTTTTCTTTTGAGTCTGAAACACTGACGACGTTATAATTTTGTTAACTTTTATAAAATGACAAAAGTACCCTTGTCTATTAATTAAAAAAAAACCCACTTCCTCATAGGGTTGTTCACGAGCCGAGCAGAACCGAGCGGACCTTTGCTCGTGCTTGGCTCGTTTCTAAACCGAACCGAGTCGATCGGCTCATTTACAACCGAGCAGAAAATCGAACGAGCATTTTTTGAGCGTTAATTTTTTGAGCGAGCGTCGAGCTAGCGCAAACGAGCACCGAAAAAATTGTACAACCCAACTATCTTGTGATGTCATACGATTTTATATTGCCGTTAACATGTGTTAATGACTTAAAAAGTATCACATTTCATAACATAACATTTTTATGGATAACAATATGTTGTGGCTGACGATAATGCTAAGACTTTAGCCGATAAGGCGGAGAGTATATTGCAGAGAATGATGACGGTGAGAGCGGGAGATGATTGGCAAAACTTGTCTCTTAGCGACTTGGGATTTAAATTTTATTAGGTTGATTGATCAAGTATGCGTAAATATATTATAAATTTATATATAGTAGGCCAAATCGACTAGAGTACTATGTATAAACTATATATGTATATAAATTCGAGCCGAACCGAGCCGAACGGACCTTTGCTCGTGCTTGGCTCGTTTACAAACCGATCCGAGCCGATCGGCTCGTTTACAACAGAGCAAAAATTCGAACGAGCATTTTTCGAACAAATTTCAAACGAACATCGAGCGAGCGGCGAGCGGTTTGAAAGCCTACTTCCTCACCCCCACCCCTTATTTTTCCTATCTCTCTCTCTATATATATATACACACACACACACACACACACACACATATATATATATATATATATATATATATATATATATATATATATATATATATATATATATATATATATATAATAAAGTTTATGTAGTCCCTGCAATTACCATCGTCGTCGACACCGCAACTGCAACCACCACCGCCATAAGATAATTCAACAAAACCTCCTCCGCAAAAATGCCACCTCAACCGCAACCGCCTCCACAACCGCAACCACCATCGTAACCATCACCACTTACAGGACAAGTGCTTCACATAATTTTAAAGCTATCTTTACACACTGATTAATTGTGGAGAAACGCAAAACGATTAAACTCACCAGAATTCAGACCACCGCGGGCCACCGGACCACCAAATAACACCGATAGATCGACCGGAGTTTGAAAGTCTCCGATCGCACCGTCGAAGTAGGAGGCGGTGGAGAAGATGATTGGAAAGCCGAAGGACATGGAAGCATCGTTGCAATTGGGTTTTGGGGGTTAGGGTTATTGTATTCATTGAGAATCCACCGTTGTAATTGGGGTAAATGAATTCGGTGGAAGCGGAGGGGGGCGACAGTGACATTACGGTTGTTGTGGTAGATAGAGAGAGAGAGAAAGAGAGAGAGAGAGAGAGAGAGAGAGTGAGTGTGTGTGTGAGAGAGAGTATGAGTTTTGGTGGTGGTGGTGTGGTGATGGGTGGCTGTGGTCATGGTGATGGGAGTGTGGAGGTGGTGATTGGTGGTTGTTATGGTGGTGGTGGTGATTGAGAAGGGAGAGGAATTTTTTTATTTTTATTAATGTTAGGGGTAATTTAGTCTTTTCAACAGTAGTTTTAACAGAATAATTAACGACGTTAGTCATCTGGACTCAAATGAAAATATATAAAACAACGACAAAGATTTAAATAGAAATAAAATAAAACGTCAGGTGTCAGATAACTATTTTGAAACAGCAAAGATGCAAGTAGTTAAAATGAACAAACGTTATAGATACGAATAGTAATTTACTCGTAACTAAAAGAGCTAGGTTTACTACATCTATTGGTTTCATCTTCACTTTGGTACATATTTATTAAAACGACTTTATCAGAGTACATATCATATTATTGTGACAAAATTGGGTCTATACTCTATAGGTTGGCCCAAGATTTTAAAAAGTAAGTGGTAACTTAATTTTAGAGTGAAGATAACCCTAAACAACTAAACAGTATTTTTGTAAAATTCAAATGATTTTTTATAGTTTGACAAAACTATAACATGACACAATTGTAAATCTCATCGTACTAATTTTCTTATTTTAATCTATTATTAATAATAATATTGAATACTAATAATATTACTTATGTCATTTTCAAACTAAAAATATATAATATAATAAATAAAAACCTATTTTTTAATTAAAAACACAGTTTTAAAAAATAAAAGTTTTATAAAATACAAAATAGAATGAGCTTTTTTAAAGAAAATTAATTTTTCTTAAAACAAAATATTTAAAAACCATAATTGTTTTATAAAACAAAAGTTTAAAAATATATTTTTATTTATTTAGTTAAAATAATTATTTATACGTAGTTATAATTATATTTTATCTTCAAACATGATTTATAATTCATAAATTTTTATTACTAATTATTTAATATTTTATTTGTTCAACCCATGTAATACACGGGGTACTAATGGGTAGAAGTTAAAAAAACAACTAAAAATAAAACATTTTAAATAAAAATGTATAACCTGTATCGTACATACATAAACAATCCAGCATTGTTATCTTTATATTCAACATGTTATGAATTCATAAATATTTTAAAATAAATAAAAAATATGTCAGATTCACCTGACCTAAACAATATTTCATGAAATTTTAAAGTTTATTGCTTACGAAAACTACATTTTGTTTCAATTTTATTAGTTGGAATAGATGGATTGTTATAACACATCAATTCAAATATCAAAAAGATAACATCGTATCAAATTTTAATTAAAATGTTTTGTTTTAAGGCTGAATGGTTACAAAACAAATGACGAACATGAGGGTTGATTCATATTTCATAATGATAGAAAAGAAGATGGGCTTAAAATCAAATGGGCTAGGATTAAGACTCATGAAAAGGCAATTGATTCTTTGGGTTTGATTTTGAGGACATTGGTGGTGGGTTTATGAGAGAAACGGTTCAAAGTCGAGAGTTGAGGGTTTGGCTAGAATCGCAAGCTTGTATAGTTGCAAGACTTGTTGTGTCAATTACATTGTTGTAATTATCTGGATAAAAAAAATTCAGATATTATTTTAAGTTTTCTCTCATTGATCTCTCTGAGTTGTTAGGATTCTTCGTAGTGTTTTGTTACAAAACCGTTTTTCTCTTCTTTGGAGTTTTATTGTTTTCAGATGAGTTTGTGTTTCATATATTATAGATAATTGTGTTTTTGAGGTTTTTGTTGTTATGAGTTTGAATTTGTTGATTTTGATCAATGCTTTTGATACGATTCCAGTTCTAGTTAAAAAACTAAGTTTTCATGTTTTGACACCACTTCATTTGTTTTATTGATAGATGATGGATTATTTTATGTAATGAATTTGATCGCAAATATTTCATTAGAAAAAAAAAGCATGTACGTAGAGTTATATATCAATAATTTTGGTTAATATTTATTTATTAATGAATAGATTTGGGTTATCGTACATATATAAAGAACTAAATGGGCAAAAATTTAGAAAAAAAGTATAAGATATTGGTCATGTATTTTAAATCTAACACTGTTGTCGATAAAAATACTTTGTCGTTATTATTGTGCTATATAGGCTTTTGATATATATTTAATGTTATGTAATCATGAATAACTTAAAATATGTTTAATATACTTGACATAACTCGTATTATACAATACATGTTTTAACCGGCTGCCTAACTCGTACAACTCGTCATTTTACTACCAAATATCATTAATTGGAATCTAAAATTTCACACTTTCCTTTTAATTAAAATAAATGACACCAAGAAATGAGAAATCATTTTGACTTTCTATTTCTCATTGACTTATAATGTGTAAAATAGTCAAAATACATGGCAAATGGTTCCCACGTTTCTTTCTTCTCCTTCAAATTCTCCTTTGCTTTCTCTCCACATATTTTGGGATCTTCCCTCTTCCTCATCTTTGTTTATCAACAAACTTTTTTATCCAATTCAAAGATTTAGAAAATTGATGGTTTGATGATTCTTCAATAATTTGATGTTAAAGTTTGCATTTGTTATTGAGAAATCTTGATACCATAATGCATTTTGTTAGAATCTTTAAACATTTAACTTGACCGAAACATGAGTTGTTTCGGGTGTTTTTCATTAAAAGAAAAGAAAAGATCAAGGAGGTATGCAAGTCGAAGAGAGAGAAGTCCCATTGTACAACGCACGCCTCCTCGGGTTGGTAAGTATGAATTCCATAGCTTTTATTTCTTGTGAAAAAACATGTGATTTGTTGTGCATTCATTTTATCTTTTATGACATTCGTTTTTCTTTTTTCAAATTCTTCATGGTATCATCTTAAAAATTAAACCATCCTTCATCACATTCTTTATCATGATCCTCATGCGACGCTAGACATGATTTTGTACGTCATCAAATTTATCTATACACCGCTTACTTACGTTTTACACGACCATGTGTACAATACTATACAATATGATTGAGGGGATGTTTGGGATCGCGTTATGAAACATATTATTTGATTATAATGCTGGTAAAACACATATAATTAGAGTATAATATGTAGAAAGTATATAAAAACTTAAACATATAAACTACTCTCTTTTTTAAAACATTAAATTTATATATAATGTTGTGGTAAGTTTTTAGATCGGGTCAGGTAAGCCCGCAACATGTTTTTTTTAACAAAATAAATATATTAAATAAAATTATCATAATATAATTAAATTGAAAATTCTCATATTGTTATTTGTGTAGAGAATCAACAAAGGGTTCAAGCGAATCATAAAGGTGCCTCCCCAAAGGTTACAAGCAATGAAGTTGCCAATAATCAACCCACCATAAAAGCAGCCAATGGCACCAATATTGCAGCTCAAACTTTCACTTTCCGGGAACTGGCTGCCATAACAAAGAACTTTCGGCAAGATTCCCTCATCGGTGAAGGCGGATTCGGGAGAGTTTACAAGGGAAAACTTGCTAAAACCGGACAGGTGATCGAATAAGAAAAGATATGTTAGATAAGTCAGGGTTACATGTCAATTACTAGCACGTAAACAATTAGGGTTTGGGTGGTCATCACCAACCAGTTTAATAAATAGATAGCGTTCGGTTGATCTTTAAACACGTTTAGTTAAACAACAGTTTAAAACAAGAATAAAAATAAAACCCTATGTTTTTGTAAAGTTAACCCACCTTGTTACCATCTATTTAACCAATTTGTTACAGCCAGTTGACTTTTATACAACTTGATTACAACCGATTTATCATGCGACAGTTCGTTTGACTTGTTTAAATAAATGAGTTATATACTTATATAGGCCATGTTTAGGTTACAACACCTTCATGTGTGTTTAGATTAGCATTGATTTCTTTGTTAGGAATAAATATTCAGGTTAGGTTCAGGTTCATTAGTTTCACCAATCAACTAATTACAACTGTTATCTCTATTTAAAACGAGTTTTGGTAAAAAAATTATAAAAGTTAAAGCGGGTAACACTAGTGGAGGCCATTATACCCAATATGTCTGATTATATATTTAACCAAACGAAAGAGTTTAAAGTCTATAAAATTAACGAGGCATATTAATGTTCATAGGTTGATGGGTTTAACCTTGCACGAATTAGGAAATTTGACATGAATTTGAACAATACATGAATTCAAATTCATGTCAGACATATGAACGTAAACACGACACATATATCCACGGGTTTAAACGAACATAACCCATTTAATCTAAAATTTTAATTATATCATATGAAAACTGAAAAATTGCAAATCCCAAGATAAAAATTGTCAAACTTTTAACTTTTAAATTTTGACGTCAAATATGCAATCAATTTAAATTTAGTCGACTTTCTAGTCATATGTTTAGCTTGTTTTCAAAATACCTATATTTTTTTTTTAATTTTACAAAGCCTCAGTTAAACTTGTCACACTAATTCTTAGGTTATTTTTAGCCCTTCCTATTGATGTGTATTAGTAGATTATAATTACGACATTATAACATCAACTGTTTCAATTTCTTTCAGTTTGTGGCAGTGAAGCAACTGGATCGAAACGGGTTGCAAGGAAACCGCGAGTTCCTAGTTGAAGTTTTGATGTTGAGCCTTCTTCATCACCCAAATCTCGTGAGTCTAATTGGATATTGCGCTGATGGCGATCAAAGACTTCTTGTGTACGAATACATGTCTGCAGGTTCACTAGAAGATCATCTACTCGGTAATGCTTGTTTTTACTCTATGCATTTCTTATTTTAACCGGCATGTTCTGCTTATAAATATTAATCTATAAAGATATATGAATTTAAAACGTCTTTTGAAGACTTTTTAGCATATGCTAGCCACGTGTTCATGGCCCGATTCAAATAGATAAAACCAGTCATCAGTTTGGTTTTGTGGGTGATCTTTTTAACTCTTTTTTTTAAATTAAATATTATTTACTTAACTCTAGTAACATAAAAAATAGTAATATGTATGTTATAGTGTTCCATAGCCCAAGCAAATCCCCCCTATGTCAAAAGTTATCTTTTTTGTACGGTTAATTTTTAACGGTTTAGTTTTAGTTTAAAATTTAAACAGATCTAACCTTTACTTAACAATTTGGCTCACAGTATAACTTTAAAACTGAAAAAACCGAACCATATTACCTTTAGTTGGTGTAGCCGCTCGTGATTAGATTATATTTTCAAATTTGCAGATCTTCCAAGAGGGAAAGCACCATTACCTTGGTTCACAAGGATGAAAATTGCATTAGACGCTGCAAAAGGGCTTGAATACTTGCATGACAAGGCTAATCCACCTGTTATTTACCGTGATTTGAAATCTTCCAACATCTTACTCGATCAAGATTATAATGTCAAACTCTCGGATTTCGGGTTAGCCAAGCTAGGCCCTGTCGGGGACAAATCGCACGTGTCAACAAGAGTAATGGGCACGTATGGATATTGTGCGCCTGAGTATCAAAGAACTGGCCAATTAACAGTCAAATCTGATGTTTACAGCTTTGGAGTCGTATTGTTGGAGCTTATCACAGGGCGGAGAGTCGTCGATACAACAAGGAGAAATAAAGATCAAAATCTAGTTTCTTGGGTAATTACCGATTTATCTTTATTATTCAACTGGAAGTCTGGAACACACCCCATGCATTAAAAAAATAAATATATTATACAATCTGAACACGACCTGTTAAATCCTTCTATCAAAACACAACAAATGGGCTGACGCCACCAAGTTGTAGACATATAAATCGAATATGTGGATGGTAATAACAGGTCATAAAAGGGTTACCAGGTCAACCCGAACACGACATATTTAGTGAATGAGTTAGATATAACAACTCAACATACGATTATTTAGTGTTTTGTTTTTATTCGTCAAAGTTACCACCCTAGTCCCTAGACTTTCATTTTATTGGGCCTAAAAGTTTACCCTTTTGATCGGTTAAATAGCTCATTTGGCCCACTATATTTGAATTCTCGTTATACCTATATCTAATGTTAAATGTTTTGTTGAACAGGCAACCCCAATTTTCAAGGACCCACAAAGGTTCCATGAACTAGCTGATCCACTAATAAAAGGAGACTACCCGGAAAAAGGTTTGAGCCAAGCGATAGCGGTTGCAGCCATGTGTCTAAGCGAGGACGCAACGGTTCGACCATTGATCAGTGACGTGGTTACCGCCCTTTCGTTCCTTGGAGACGGAAGCGACGCGATAGAATTAATCGACTCTCCAACCGAATCATCACTTTCTCTATGTTTCTCTGATACGAATAAGCAGACTCAAGCATCTGTTGGTGATCGCGAAAGGGAAGTGGCCGAAGCCAAGGAATGGAGTAGGACTTCAAGGACGAGTGGGATGTCGAAATCAATGCGCTAAATTATTTGTTTTGATACATTTTGAATACGTATACATATAGAGTGTGTTCGATACATAACCAATTTTAAGCAAAAATTTACGAGAACCGTATAAGAATTTGTACGTATTACTTTAAGTGTGATACATAAAAGCAAGAAACAATTATCTATTCGTCTCTCTTGATTTCTATACCATCACTATGTAGAAGAGCTCTTGTGAATCTCTTTTTTCTCTATTTATAATTAGAAAAAACTAGTATTATGCCCACCGCTTTACGTGTTGGGTGTCGAACCAGCAAATAAATATGAAATGTAAACATAACGTGCATACACTAAGATTAGTATGAGTGTAAGTAGGGTTCGTGTCCTCAGGGATACGTGTCAATTATTTTAATACAAAAAACGTTTTAGCACAATTACTATAGTTGGTTATGGATAAAGGAAGATGGGGGTTCAAATTAAAAACTAAAACTAGAAGTAAATTGCAAAAAGTAGTAAAAATTCTAGCAAGCTGACACGGTCGTGTCAAATGTGTAAAGAAAATTCCATGCGGCCGTATTAAGGTTCTGCCAGAAAAACAAAATTTGACATTTTTATGTCTTTTTTAATTATGAAAAATAATTAATAAAAATGTTAATTAAATTATGAAGAAAATTCAAATATGAAAACTAATTCCAATACTAACGTAATTTCTTGATTCGATTCGGCTTAGGTCATTAATGATTATGGTGCAATGATTCCTTTTAACTAATGATTTGTATTGATACTACACATCACGCCTTTCGGATATCCAATCTATTTAATGTCTAATCAATCGCAGTTCGTTGATTAGAGCCAACCAGCTACTCTAAGCTCACGTCGTTCTGATCTTAACGTGCGGATTGCAAGGATAGAAGTATCAATTATAATTAAACACACACGGCGTTCGGTATGTTTAACTAGATTGAATGATTGTATAACGAGAATGAATTAATAGACAAACTCAAACCGTTAATTGTTCCTTATATCAAAAATTAAAACTTGATTAGGGTTTTAAATCTTGAAGAGTTTTATTAGAAAAATTAATAAAGTGGCCAATTTTATTAACAATCTAATATATAGGGTTTAAGATCAAGAATCAAACAAACAAATCATTAAAAAAAATCTCATAAATGATTCACATAAGTTCAAACCAAATTAAAGAAAATAAACCTTAATGTTGAAACTAAAATTATTCTAGCCGGACATACGACTAGATAGAACAAAACCAAAATAAATAAGAAAACTTACTAATCAAAACAAATAAATAAGTATCTTGACAATGAAGAAAATTCCAACAACAAAAAGAACCCAATTTGCTCTGCTCCTTCTTGCTTTGTTAAACTTGATTGTCAAAATAAAGTCTTCCAGATGCTCCTTTGATCATCTTCTTCTTTTATATTTATAATAAAGCTTTGATTTCCAGATCCCCCCTATTGAGATTTTTAGTTTCTTTTATTTTATTCAGGAAAATCTTGTGATAATCATCACAAACAAGAATTCTTAAATTTTAGGAATTTTTTTCTGCAAGCTTGTGCGGCCGTGTAAAATTTATAAATAAACTCCTGCGCCGCCGTGTAAAGTTTCTGTTATGTAAATTCCTTTAAGCTCCAGCATTTTTTTAACAACACTTTTTCTATTGCTTCAAGTCTTTCATCATTTTCACAAACCCATCAACCCTACAAAATCAACCGAAACAAATAAAGGCAGATTCCATTCCATCCAAACAAGTGTTGTATAAAATAAACAAAAATTCATGCAATATTACATAATATGCATCAAAAATAGTTTATAACTATGAAAAATAATGCTTAAAAATATAACTAACATTACGGCAGGGAAGTGTAAAACCATGCCAAGTAACAACAATTTCACATCATCATCAGCGACCACCAATACCAAAAAAACACGTATAAAAAAAGAAATTAAAATGGAAAAAATAAACGTAAAAACATTGAACGTTACATGTGAAATTTAAAACATTAAAACAATAGCTAAGCCAATACAAGACCTGAGCGTTGTGACGGACCATTAATAGGAATAAATAGGCGTAAAAACGTTAAACCACACACGCATGTTGCGGCGTATTAACTCGTAAAATTTAAACTGAGACGTAAAACTAAGAATTTATAAAAGATAAAAAGTATAGAGAACCAAAGCTGAAAGTGAAAGTTTGTAGGAGTTAAGTTCTAAAATATGTAAAGTATTGGGGTTAAAAGTAAGAAAATCAAAAAAATAAAAACGAAAAAAACAAAAGTGGATACAACCCATTAAAGCTTAGATACAACTAATAATGCATAAACAAATTGATAATTAGAAAACACTTACAACATAATTATCCAGTGTAACTAACTTTTACACCACGTTACACCACTAATGTAACGATTTTTTCCATATTTTCAAATTTCCCTCTTTTTTTTAAAAAACTTCACCTGTTTTTAAAACGCTCTTAACTTGTTTGTATGATGTTATTTTTTAAAATAAATCACACCATTAAATATATTATTTTAATATATTAATTTTGAGTATAGTGTTGCTATATTTTTTTTAAAAAAAAATTTAACGTTCATTATGGACCACTAGTTTTACCGTTGTGAATATAACTTACAATGGTGCACGTCGTCTGCTGTGGGCCACTAATTGGGTTAATGAGTTATCGCAAATAACAAAAGTTATCATTTGATCCTTATACTATATATATACATATATATATATATACATATATATATATATATATATATATATATATATACATATATATATATATATATATATATATATATATATATGTATATATATATATATAGGAGGGATCAAATGAGAACTCAATTTTTTTGTAAGAACTCTAGAAACCAATCTCAGCTACTAGTTTTCAATGACAAATGGTAATTAACAAAAGCATAATAAAAAAATTATAAAACAAAAAATAACATAAAAATAAAAAAATAAAAACACAAAAATGTTTCCCTAGTTTCCCTCATTCATAAAAAAATAAAAAAAATTCTCATTTTTTTACGAAATTCATTTTACACATGTGTAATATCGGATTTACACATGTGTAAATCCGGTATTACACATGTGTATAACTAGATTTACACATATGTAAATAACGGGTGGATGATTTTTAAAAAAAAAAATACATATATCAATATGGTAGGCGTTAGAAAGATTAAAAAATACTAAAATTAATGATGAATTTTTTTTTTTGAAAAAATGATATCGTGAAAAAAAGTTATGAACGTTTTAAAAAATGGGAGAAATAACATGTGACTTGCATGTGATAAGAAATGTGTGGTTTATATACAGGAGAGGAATCAAATAAAAAGCATGTTTATAATTGAAAACCGTGAAAATTATCATTACCCAATCACATAATTTATAATTGATTTAACTTTTTAACTGTTTAAAATATATTTGAGTAAACTCCAAGCTTACTTTTTAAGGTCATTAATATTTTTTATTTAAACTCCAAAAGATGATGACGAATCGACTTACATATACATAACTTGTATGAGTTACATATACATAACTTTTAGTCGTACACTTGGTAACACGTACTTACATATATATA
This sequence comes from Flaveria sonorensis, assembly GCA_025506505.1. Classification (NCBI taxonomy): domain Eukaryota; kingdom Viridiplantae; phylum Streptophyta; class Magnoliopsida; order Asterales; family Asteraceae; genus Flaveria; species Flaveria sonorensis. The sequence goes on from CM046423.1 coordinate 66,615,299, forward strand.
ACTCCTACATGTACGTAGCTATTAGTTATACACTTCGTAACATGTACTTACATATATGTAACCCTTAATTTTATAGTTTTCATTTATAACATGATTTTCAAAGGATTCCTCCCATATATATATATATATATATATATATATATATATATATATATATATATATATATATATATATAATATAACTTTATATATAGATACCCCACTTCTCTACTTATCTTACTCCACCACTTACTTATTAATTTTAAAAATTGTCATATTTAACCCCTACAAAACTTTTATTTATTTTTAAATAGTTTTTTTTTTCAGTTATAGAATTATACTATGTGTAATAATTATATATTTGATAAAACAAGCTTCCAGTTCTTATACTTAATCATGTTTGGTATTTAAATTTAAATAGATGTTCGTTTACAAAATAAAAAAAAATAATTAAGAAAACAGTACTAATCTAAATTAGTATATGATTCGACAAACAATACATATATAAATAATGAATTCAACTAGCAACAAGGCTTTGTGCATTGCGACATGCAACTAAAATCTTTACGTAAAAAAACGTTAGAGCAAATGCATTGAATATACCTGAAAGTCTATATAAAAAAACCAGCGTATTAAAAGTTTCACAATGAAACGTTGATGAAAATAAGAATGTAAAAACAAAATATTATATTACATCACAATCTCTTTTTTGTTATTATATTATTGGGTTTAAATAAATATAAGGTAGCTTAATTATTTTATTATACTGAAGTTCATATCAAATTAATTTTTAAAATATATTTTTTGTAAAAAATAATAAAATAATATGTTAATAAGGATGTAATTTCTGTAGAAAAATATTGTAAGTTATCTTGAAAGTTTGAATAGATTTGAAATTTTGAAACTTTAGATACTAAAAAGAACAAATTAATATGATTAAAAAAATTCATGATAAATTCATAAAAAAGACAAAAAAGAAAACAAACGGGGGGTGAAATTGTATTTATCTTAATGTTTAAGGAGATAGGTATAACAAGTAAAAATATATATCAAAACCTTAACTTTATATATGTGTTCATAAATCTTTGTGTAAAATAATGGGAAAATAATACATGTTTTTAAAAATCATTATAACTCTTGTAAATTACTGCCGGATGTTTGATTCGGTTTTAACTCCTATACTCAAAAGGCGTCAAATCTATTCTACCTTTTACTTTTTAATATATTTTTATATTATATTAATTTAGGGCAACGCCTTCTTTCTAATGATCTAGATCCAAAAAATAGATTTAACGTGTGTTTCGTCATCTTTGAAAAGGTTAATTACTTCTTTGTCGAGAACCATTCATCAACTTTATAGGACATACATCGTTCATTAAAGTAATCCATTAAGACAATTTACATAACAGAATAATCTATATTTTAAAATTAAGAGAACTTTATAGGACATACATCGTTCATTAAAGTAATTCATTAAGACAATTTACAATAACATAATAATCTATAATTTAAAATTAAGAACGAAATTGATCGATATAATTGAAATCAAACACATACACTATGAGAAAAGCGATCATTTATCGCAAAATTCATCTAGGAAACGACAATGGATCAAACAAAATCACAAAAAAAAAGAATAATGTTTGTTTAAAGTCGTTAATAATATCAGTCATTAGGGCTGCAAACGAACTGAACGAACACGAACAACGCCTTGTTCGTGTTCGTTCATTAATAAATAAATTTGTTCATGAACTCTTCACAAACACTTATCGAACTGGGTTCCTTGTTCGTGTTCGTTCATTAGGGAAATGAATATGTTCATGAACTGTTCACGAACACTTACCGAACGCAAACGAACACAAATAAAATCAAACAAAAACAAATAAATGTTCATGAATATGACGAACACAAAGAAGTCCATGAACACAAACGTATAAAATGATCACTTTTATATTTTAAAATAAAATCAACATTTTCATCATAAAATTTACCAAAAATAAATAAACACGTAACATAAATATCTAAAACACTTGACATAATTGTCATAAAAATAACTAAAACAAAAATTAAGAACACAATCAAACACATTAACGAACATAAACGAACACATTATCAAACGTTCACGAACATAAACAAACGCATTATCGAACGTTCACGAACATAAATAAACGAACACGGCTTGTGTTTATGTTCGTTCGTTTAACTAAACGAACGAAATTTTCTTGTTTGTGTTCGTTCATTTACTAAACGAACGAACATAAACGAACTTCCTGCCTGAACGTTCGGTTCGTTTGCAGCCCTATCAGTCATCACATTTAGTGAAGTTCTTACCCAAACCATAATATACGATGGTCAAAGTAATTTTATTATGTATTTTAATCATTAGAAAAGTCTAACAATTCTTGTCTCCGAGGTTATTACAAGGGTGGAATCATTTTCTTAGATCTTACATTGCAAAAGAACTCGTAACATTACCTTAAACCTCGTACATGTTTCACCGTTATTTGTGTAAACTATTTAATAATATCTATTTACTTTTAGTAGTTTTCCAAAAATATCATGACGAAGAATTTTCAATTAAGTTATGATATGAATTTGAAATCATAGTGGTGGGTACAAAGGTAAAATCGATCTGGTCTAAAAGATATTATAGCTAATTTTATCTGAGGCATTCATCAAATCGAATTTCGACTTTCTTAAGTTAACCGAATCAGCTTCCTTGAACTCAAAACTTTTTAAATTAAAATTGATTTAAAAACTCTAATTAGAATTTAAATATTTGAGTTCAGAATAATTCAAAACAAACCAAATTCATAGAAAAAAATAAATTAAAATTTGGCCATATTTCCAGTTAGCAAGTGTATGGCACATACAGTTAATAACCCTAACTTCAAACAAATATCAAATTTAGCATTCAAGAATTGTAACGAGGTATAAAAGAACTACAACATATGTGCATTTGTTAACCATTTACAGTCATAATATTATTAACTATCAAATTGTTGCATGCGCAGAAGGTTATAATCTGAAACTCAACAATCCCGAGGGAACAATAAGTTTTACGTAGTGAGCTTGAACAACAACTTAGGGTTTGAGACTTCAAGGGACAAATCAAGACTATGCAACGACGTTTAGATTCAAGCAGCGATGTAGTGGCTTAGGGTTCGGGACTTCAAGCAACAACTTAGGGTTCGAGCATCACTATAGTGACTTTAGTTGGGATTTTGATGATTAGTCCACCAAGATAATGTGAGGCACGACTTAGTTAGGGTTATTGATGAGTCATCTTATGTGTGACGATAGCGCACACTTCTTATTCAAAAGCAAAGAAGATTAGTCATATTGAATACGAAGCCTAAATTTGAATTCACATATTCGAGGCGGTTTGGTGTGAAATCTCGTATCAATCGCTATCCTAGTTTGAAATTGAAACAAAAATTTGAATTCCAAATCATTATTCTAATCCCTTACATTGGATTTTGTATTTCTTGAGTCTATATCAAATATTAAACACCCTTAATTGCACTATTTACAAAATATAAGTCTCGTTCGATCCAAAGCTCATTGCTTCTTTTAACCCCTTAGGTGCTTTGTTAGAAAGTGTGCATCACAAAATATTGGTAAGGCTAAATTAACGCATAAGTTATTGGTTTGGCAAAATTAGTACACAATCTATTTCGAATACACCGTTTAAAAGTGGAAATGATAGCACCTGGTTATGTCCTAAATAGCACATACTCGTCTGATGACAATTATGTTCGATAGACATTTTGTAAGCAATGGTTATATTCACATTAGAAGTGGACATGTTGTTGGAATACCATAAGGTTATGGTATTGTAACTTAAGTGTAAGGTGATGGTATTGTAGCTTAAGTGTAAGTTGATTATAAACAACATGTTTTCACTGTAAATGTGTCCATAAGTCACGTCAAAATGAGTTTTCCACTAATCCGACATGTTCATTTCAGAACCACTAAAAAGGAGTTTGATCACATCCATATGAATTTCAAGATTGAAGCATACTTGTGGGATATATATAGATGATCATTCAATACCATATTTGAACAATTTGATCGACCAATTCACTAGAATTTCATTTCAAGTCAATGTAAGTTGAATCATCATATTTTTGGAATTTATAATCCCATTGTTGATATTTCAATCAGTTTTTCAACAATGATATGAACTTATTCTAATCTATAATTAGATTCATAAAATAAATATACTTTTGGGCACTTTTGGTCAAAGTTCATCAATAACTCACATCTTAATGTTTTTTTGTAGGTTATACACTCAAAGTCAAACCTAACCCACATGCTTTATTCATCACGAGAGATATTTTAAGCTATTGAACAATATCCGTGTGATTATTATAACTTGTGTTCAAACCAAGATGGTTTATCACTTCTAATCAAATGGATGGATAGAACCCAGGTTACTACTTCATTAATGGAATCTTCAAATTCTTGAGTTCGGCTTCCTTGCTAATCATGTTGATATGAAAACACACACGGCTCAAACATAAAAATTTATTCCATACAAGAAACATAAAAATTTAGAATGTTACAATGTAGCCTGATATGTTGGAATAAGTTTTAAAAATAATTGATGCAGTTAACATAAACGATCAGATGACTTAATAACGGCTGGTTAATCAAAGTCTTAAAATGGAAGGTTTCAAGAACAAAAATCTTACAATCAAACTTAATCAAAAACTATAAAAAGATAAATGAAAACACGTCTAATATTTATTCAGCTAGTTCTTAACAACTTAAAGAAAATGATAAACAAAAAAGATTAAATAAACTAAAAGGATAATTAAAAAATAATTATCTAAATTTGAATAATCTTCCATCTAGTTCCCATTGGATCCACTCGAAAACGGTTCAGCTCTAGGGTCGTCATCCACATTAGAAATACTCTTAAGTCTTAGATACATAATCTGTTCAATCATTCAATTGACAGAATAGTGCCAAAGGACGGATATGTAATGATACAAAACATGTCATAGAGTTTATTGAGACATGAATACGAGCGATCTATAAAACAATTGTTATTTTACATATTACGATCTTTGACAATAAGTGTAACTAGTATAAATATCTAAGCGTTGTGACGACGATATTGAACCATAAAAATGTGTGACGTTAAAACGTTAATAAAAATAAGGATGTCAATTGACCACACATTACGACTTGCTTGGCGCGTTGCGGCGTTAATGTGACTCAATTTTCATGCACGTTGTCGTGTAAAGATGATTCAGTTTTATTAAAGTTCTAGATTAAAGTATAAACAACGTGTGAAGTCGTGACTTTACAATGATAAAATGACTTAACAAAAAAAAAACGGACCTATTCACTAAACTAACATTGAAACGTCGAAACAAAATAAAACCATTAAGAAAACCAACATCAAAACAATAGTTTCACATTGGTGAAATTTATAGCAAAACCTTTAAAAACATACCTCGAAACGATAAAATTGTTTACAAATTAGTAACAAAGAAAATGAAATAATTTATATATTTCTCAAAGTAGCTTAAGCACTAAATCAAAACCTTAACGTATCACTTACCTTAACTATACTAAAAAATCAAAGTCGTGTGGCACAAACAGCAAACTTAGTAAATTTCTTGAGTGTAAGTTGTTCACGCTGGTGATAGAGACGTTGATGGTGTTGACATCGAATGTCGACTAAGTATTTAGCATTGTAAGCTCTTGATATTATAATTTTTTATAAGCGAATATCATTTACAACCTATTTATTTGTGCCACTAAATCTTACAAATTATTAAACTGGATTCAAACTATTTATCAATACGATTTTACAAAGTTGAATAAAACATTTTTAAATTAAACTAACTTAAATTTGAAATTGTAAGATAACTAAATTTCTTAATCATTCAATGAAATAGTTCAATTATTTTAATAAAACTTGTTTTTATTCTTAATTGAAGTAATTGCTTCATTAGTAAATACTGGCAGATAAATAAAAATACAGATAATTCTTATTATGTCACTTTTATGAAGTAATAACTATCTATATATTATGTTTTAATTACCCAACTAAATATAGGGTTTGAAGTTAAAAACAACTGGGTGGAGTTTGTTGCGCGTTGCGACAGTGAAGTTGACGTGTTAACTAAATAAATAGAACCGTGACGGTCCATTTTTAAAAATACCATATCAAAACGTAGAAAGAACATCGCACAAAAACCTATAACCAAAATATAAAACCATGGAAAACCGTCGAAGAGACACGAGATGAAAATATATCATATTTAACTCGCCTCTATTTTGAATAAAATTGATGTTGAAACACAAATTGGCTCGCTTTTAAATGAAATTTAAAACGTTGATAAAATTAAGCATGTCGCAAAAACATACTCTAGGCGTTCAAAACACCGCATTTTAAAATTTACAAGACGAAAACAATAATGAGTGTAAAATTAACTATGTTAAAGAGAAATGAGGGATTCGAACCAGATTTCGGTGAAAAGAGCCTACACTACCACTGCACTAGAAGTAGTTTGTTTTTATTATCTTGTTTGACAAAATATTATCTTTAAGTTTAACCGAAAGTAGAGGTGTAAAAAAAATCCGGTTTGGAAAAAAAGCCAAAAAAAACGAACCAGTTTGAAAAAGACCGGTTTGGCTAACTTGACCCGAACCGATGGTTGTAATGGGTTTGAAACTCGGCACCAAAAACCGGTTTGTAAACCGGTTTCAAATTAAGAAAACCGGTATAAAAGCTGGTTTTTCTAAAAAAACCGGTTTTGAGCGGTTTTAGGATTATTGATGAAAAACCTGTTTGAAACCAAACCGGTTTGAAAAAAACAGGTTTGTACATATTCAAAAAGACCGGTCCGGTTTAAAAACCGAACCAGTTTGGCAAAGATAACCGGTTTGTACATCTCCGACCGAAAGTGGGACATGTGGCGCAGTTATGGTTTATAAACAAAGACATTGTAATATTAAAAAAAAAAACAAACAAACGTTTTTAAGTTTTTTGGTGCCAAACTGCCAATGTAAAAAATTAAGTTTCATTGGTCAAAACGCAAAACTTACAAACCTATGTGGTCAAAATGCAAACATAAAAGAGCTTTTTGTAGCATTTGCTTGATCAATTATATATAGTATAACAAGGCAGGATAAAGGTTTGGCTAGGCTTGGGGACTTGCATGAGAGGAGGATAGTGGAGACCGGGATTAAATTTTAGTTCGGTATTGTAAATTTTTGGTCCGGTAGTGTAAATTTTTATATAAATATCGAGTTCGTCCCCCCTAAAAAAAATAATTTCGCCCCCGCCCCCCTTACGAGAATGTTCAAGCTCCGCCACTGGGGACTTGGGTTCGATTCTCCAAGTAATTGAGGCACCCATAGGTTATAGAAATGTTTTGGATTGGTAGCTAACTCAATATCGTCTTTCAATTGACAACATCCCTTAAACAATCAATGGTGATGAAATTAAACATCTGTTATGCTTTAAACGAAACTCATCCTACAAAACAGAACATTTGTTAGGACTTGTCACAGAAATGGGCATTTCATGTAACCACAATTCTGAGTGAGAATAAATATTTATATGCAAAAGAATTGAGGATGATGCAACGAAGTATATGAAGTGCAAAGATAAAGATATACTAGAAACATAATAGAATGAACATTACATCATCCTTACCTACTTATTTGTATATCATTATTTATCGTCATCCATCCTCATTGGTGAGGATGTTATATTCTTTTTATACGACGACACATGGTGTAAACGTTTGTGGTCCCTTTCCAACTAGTTGGGTCTGTTGTGCCGACCGGGTCGCTTGGGAAGGGTTTAGACCTTTACTCTTCACGATCCATTGATCAAATCGTTTGGATCGGATTCAAAAATTAGATAGCGTTATATGATCCAATGATTATATAAAGATATGTGCGAACACACACGTTATTACTTATATAAAAACAAACTCATGTGCTACAGTGTACTTTTGTAAATAATTGCCCGCCAAGGTTTTATCTTTTCTCAAATTGAGGCACAAAGCAACTGGGTTAAAAGAGAGAGAGGCTCGCTTCAAAATTATCAACAAATCTCACGAAATAATATAATAGTTTTCAGAAACTATTTAATAAAAATTAAACATAACTTCAAGAGATTTGAGAGACGTAACTTTGACCCCTTCAAGTTTCTAAATCAACGTAAATAAGAGTTTGTCTACGTTTTGATGAAATATTTGTTCCGTATGGAGCCGGGTCAAATATAAACGCTTTAGTGATTATATTTATGTATGTTTTGAGTTTGTCTATGTTTAGACGTAGATTTTTTTTAAAAAGGAGTGAGGTAAAAAATAATATGTTTTCGTCCGACAATATAAATTCGAGTAACTATACGTTTCGATGTAAATTAATTAGTTCGAAAACGAGTCAGGACAATTGTAGTGTATACTTTATCACACCGCGTACGCGCCACCTCAACGCGCGCATATATGTAGTAGTTACTAGTTAAAGTGAAACATGAAACTAATTTATCATTTAGTATGGATTTATAATATTAATAAAATATAAATTTGGAATAAACAAATATGAAGTTTGACAAGTAATTAATCAATAAATGAGATTTTAATATGAAGAATAAAGTTTAATACTCGGTCCACCCAACTAGTTTGGATCATCGGCTCAATTGGTCTGCACATGAACCTAGCGGTTCGAATAGGGTCCCGTGTGTAATTGATTTACTACTCGACTGAATGATCTGATTCAATTTTTTTTAAATATGTGTAGAAACTTATCCGACCTATCTCTAACTTGATCAAAGATTCAATTGAACATGAATTATTACAATCGAATATCAAATTGTTATGAATTAGTATGATGTCGAGCTGACTTCGTCCTTCTACCATTTAAATGATAAAAAATGGAGTAACATCTTTACAAACCTACTTTGGCATCAATATAGTATTAATACGTTCTAAATTTTCAAGAATTATTATGTTGATCAATATTCAAAACGAGTACAAATTTACATTGCCTGCAACTAGAATTAAACTTCATAATAAAAGGTAACACTATGAAATCAAAATATAAAATTAAATTCCGTTTTGACTTACGAGGTCACAACGGTTCTTTCAAAGTTCAAAATCTACAATGAACTAGCTACGGATTAAGCATAAAAAATTCTTACTATTTATAAAAACAAATAAATCATAAACTTGTGTCCAAAAGGAAGCGTTCACAACAATTTTGGAAATTAAAGATGAGTCCGATTTCACTGTAGCGTCTGTCACATCGGGGCTATAGTGAACTTTCCAATTTGCAAGTTTAGGCCTTAGGATCTTGTTAAATTACACTTCTAATCCTTAAGTTTTTTTTATAAAACTTTAAGAAATATCGTTCTTAATCCACTTAAGTTTTTAAAACTTTGAGTTTACCCTTTGTACACTATTACTTTGAAAAACTTATTATGTCCTCATTTTTATGCACATGTCGATGTAGATTCGAGTTCGTTTACGTTTTGAGGTAGATTTTGTTCAAACATGAGCTAGGTCAAGTATAGTATGTTTTTGTTCTACGATATAAATGCGGATAACTATACGTTTTGACGTAAGTTTAGTTCGGAAATAAGTTGGGCCAATTGTTGCGTATATTTTATCACGCCGCATATGGTTCAACCGCAACGCGTGAGTATATTTACTAGTTTAACTTTATTTGTGAAATATATTCCAATGTAAGTAAACCTAACGAATAGGAAAAAGAAGATCATGTTTAAGTAGAACTTCCAATGTTATATGTTTTGAGTTAGTGAGCGTAAAAAAGATGCAAAATTTTAGACTTAATGTAAACAGTAGTTTTGATCAAATTCACACCCACCATACATAAGTTATGATTTAGTGAGTGTGACTAGTTTTCTAATTATCAGTTAATCAATTTTCAAAATTATTATTATTACTGTTGTTGTTGTTATGTTATTATTATTATTATTATTATTATTATTATTATTATTATATTATTATTATTATTTTTTAAAAACTAATATTAGTCTTTCTAAACAATTACTTATCATCAGTGATGTTAAATCAAACGCATGTCAAAACATTCACGAGATAAAAAACAAATTTTTAAATAGCTCCATTTTTGCTATTTTTTACTAGCATGTTAGAAAAAGATTGTATAAACAAGACTACGTATGTGTTTTTTTTTAAATAAATTAACGAGCACATGTTATTTGAAAAAAATCAAATAATGCTTAAATTGTGATTGATAGGTTAGTTATGTCTTAAATAATTAATAAAAAGGGCAACGCCTTGACCCACCTCACGGCTATGAGGGTGCTGTGTGCGGTTTGTATATATATTTGTAATAATGATTTTTCACAACATTTGGTTTTAAATTCAAAAAAATGATTTTTATATTATAACCAAACCACATACAAATAGACAAATGTACCTATCATATATGTAGCACAGCTTTGACAAAAATCATATATCAATCCAAGGACACGGTAGCTAGTGATAACAAATCTTTGTTATTATTCAACCGATAAATATAGATGATTTGATATTTTTATATTTTTTAAACTAAATAGACAAATAAATAAGGATAGATAGAAATCAAAAAAGATAATCAAGCAAATGTAATGCTCACTTAGACTTTGAATCCTCCTAGCAAAATAATGACAACATACACAAATTTATGATGAGAACATTCTATACACGTGTAACACGAAAATAGACTAGGCATCCGTCAATGCTACCTAATCATATGACTCTTTGGAAAGTTAAAACGATGTTAACATAGTAACAACCTAAAGTCATTCCATGAAAATCCAATGATACAATTATGTTGAATATAAATATGAATTAAACTCTTGTCAAGATTATTTAATCCAATAATCCTTTGGATAGCTAATACGATAAACACATACCAATCACATCGAATCATGTAATAAAAACAACATCATGAAGTCCTCCAACTTATGAATATCATACCACAAATATATGAACTATAAATTTACACTAGTAAACATAATCACACATACACAATGATAAGTTAAATTCACAACGGATATAATGGCTTTTCCAAGCATATACACAAGGATGCATATTTGAATAACAATCATATATGTTTCAATCCTCATCCATCATTTCTGGTCAAATGCCATAAATACACACACACACACACACACACACACACACACACACATATATATATATATATATTTATATATATATATTTAGGAATAAATTCCCTAACACATATGGTTTTTCAACATAATATGGTCAAGATACCCACGAGATTAAACATATACTCAAGTCAAACAAACACATATAATTATTAAAGAAAATTCAAAATATTGTCAAGGTCATCAACATAATCATCATCATAAATAACATGTAATTCATCAATAATTAGCTAGGATTCATCTAATAACTGAACCAAAGAGTCTAGCTCATAATAAATACAAAAACACCCAAACAAATTAAATAATCAAAGAGATACATGGTTAGATGAAGTGATTATCAAACCAAATCAAGCGAAGATGGGTTGTATGATGTTATATTCTTACTTAAAGTGTTTGATCTTCAATCTTGGCTTCTAATCTTATGAAAATCCTTTAAAAATGAAGCTTAAGGATGGAGAGAAATTAGGGTTTTACCTTATTGGAGCTTGGGTGAAATGGGGTAGAAAAAGGCTAAAAAGGAGCCCCTGATGCGTGTTACGGTCATGACGGAATCAGTCATGGCCATAATACGCAGGAAATGGGGACCTGATGCTTGTTATGGTCATGATAGAATTATTCGTGACCATAACAGCCTCTAAACATTCAAAATCTTCATAAATTTCTTGTTTTTTTTCTTTTGAGATCACCAAACAACCATCTAAAACTATAAAATCTAAATTAATCACAATTAAGTACCGATAAAGATGAATTTGTAACAAAAAACATTGAAAATGGGGAAAGATATGCATTATTAACATGTATATTTGTTTACATATCAGAGGGTGAAGCCCTTCTCACGCCCCAAGGTGTGGTGTTCCTCTTTATAGCCAGTTGAGGTGGCAATAATGTCCTTCACGGAGGCGTGACATATGGGCTAGTAACATTAACGCCAAACTTGTATGAAACACCGTCATCACTTTGGTTTTTACTAAATCAAAACTAAAGAAACAATAAAGCTAACGAACAAACATAAGAGAGTACGTTGAATGGTAACATCATACGCCACACCTTCCACAAATGAGTGGCGGTATTCCCGCGCTATCGCGTCATTCATACACCACACTTGTTCCATCACATCCATGCTTCCTTGTTTCCATGTATAGTTGTGCGGCGAGATTCCACCACAGTTTGGTTGTTTTTGTGGCACTGCGACCAAGATGGTGGTGTAGCAGCAATGCCTTTGATATTTTATTAGTAGGAACCATAAATTAAGAATCAAATGGGTCGACTGGCTTCAAAATCTTCTCATAGTTATGTATTTTTTGGTTGTTTCTCGTCTAGCTACTTGCCAATTGGCTCACTATTAATACATATCTGTTTTGGCGTTTAAAACGAATATTTGATTCATTCATAACACAACATCTGTAACAAAATTTTAATTCACTCATATCAAAACATCTATAATAAGAATTTAAGAAAGAGAAAAGAAACATAAGTGTGATGGTATCTAAAAACAAGACACTCGCTCGTTTTATGCATATACATATTTTCTTGATAACGAATGTCAAAATATTATACATTGAGAATGCTAAGAGCCTAAGACTATGTTAAAATATTATTAAATTATATGTCATATATTTTAACTTTTTTCATATGAACTCTCTCGTATCTCAAATATCACATAAAACCTTTTATAAATATAATAATTATTTTCTATCAAATCACAATTGATGGTAAAAGAACTTTAGCCAACGAGAAAACCTGAATTTTGGAACATTTATGATAGGATAGCATAACACGTTTTTGACTACGGAATTATATATACTTAAAGATTTTATGAGCAAACATGAGTATGCTATTAAGTGATGCCCATACATTAATCTGAATTTGTTAATTCACGTCAAAGGTGAATATATATAACTAGTAAATTAGATCTGTTACTAATGTTATTCCTTGTTGTATTCAAAGTTAGAATAAAATAGATTGTTAAAAAATACGTGAATTGGTAAACTGAATTTGTTACAAAATTGAGTACAAGAACACGTAATTCAACAACACCAAGCAACGAAGAAGATAAACTTCAAGAATTCAAGAAAGAACTTTATTCTCAAATGATTATAGTAATGATGATTATGATTGTAAGTCAGTCTAAGTTGTTACACATGATCCCTATTTATAGCGCTAATTGACCAACTAACTATAACGGTCAAATCGTGGTACATCTTGTCAGATCCAGGATGTATAGAATACTTGAACTTGTGAGCCTCAATCATGACCAAGTCTCTCAGATTTCTGTGTAGAGGTACCCATAGTCTATCCATGAAGTAACGAATTCCATCCGCTTTTACTTCCAATTGTTTTTCCATACCCCTTAACGATTCAGACCCAATGTTTTCTGTTTTCAGAGCTTCCGTCTGAGCCTCTCGGATCTGTTCAGGTAATTGCGTACTAATCGTTAGTTGCAAAGCTCGCACACGTCGAGGTTTAGCAGTCTCTTTTCTACTCAACGCATCAGCAACTACATTTGCTTTCCCCGGGTGGTACTTAATAGCACAATCATAGTCGTTTAACAATTCCACCCAGCGTCTTTGCCTCATGTTCAACTCCTTTTGCTCAAAGATGTGCTGAAGACTCTTGTGATCGGTGTAGATGGTGCATTTGGTACCGTACAAGTAATGTCTCCAGATCTTTAAGGCAAAAACTAACGCACCCAGTTCCAAGTCATGGGTGGTATAGTTCTTCTCATGAATCTTCAATTGTCTAGAGGCATAAGCTATCACTTTATCCCGCTGCATCAGGACACATCCAAGTCCTTGAATAGACGCATCGCAGTAGACTACGAAGTCATCACTACCATCCGGTAACGCTAATATTGGTGCGCTACACAATTTATGTTTCAGCAACTGAAAAGCAGATTCCTGACTCTCACCCCATTTGTACGTCATTCCCTTGTGAGTCAAGGCTGTGAGAGGTTGTGCAATCTTAGAGAATCCTTCAATGAATCGTCGATAATATCCCGCTAATCCAAGGAATTGTCGTATCTCACTTGGTGTCTTAGGAACAGACCAATTCTTTATCGCTTCAATCTTAGCAGGATCAACATGTATTCCCTTCTCGTTGACAATATGACCCAAGAATTGTACCTCACGTATCCAGAAATCACACTTAGAAAACTTTGCGTACAGTTGTTCCTCTCTAAGTAATTCCAAGATCAAACGTAAGTGCTCTCCATGTTCTTCCTCGGTCCTTGAGTATATCAGTATATCATCAATAAAGACAATAACAAACTGATCAAGATAGGGTTTGCACACGCGATTCATGAGGTCCATGAATACTGCTGGTGTATTCGTCAACCCAAATGGCATGACCAAAAATTCATAGTGACCATATCATGTACGGAAAGCAGTCTTCGAGATGTCCTCTTCTCGAACTCTCAGCTGATGATACCCAGACCTCAGATCAATCTTAGAGTAATAGGTTGATCCTTGCAGTGATCAAACAAATCATCGATACGAGGTAACGGATATCTATTCTTGATAGTAACCTTGTTCAGTTCCCTATAGTCAATGCACATTCGAAATGTACCATCCTTCTTCTTCACAAATAGAACTGGCGCTCCCCAGGGCGACGAACTCGATCGGATGAACCCTTTATCCAACAACTCTTGTAGTTGAGCAGATAATTCCTGCAGTTCATTCGGAGCTAACCGTACGGTGCTCTCGCAATTGGAGCGGCTCCTGGAGTCAACTCAATCTGGAATTCAACTTGCCGATGAGGCGGTAATCCATGCAGGTCTTTCGGAAACACCTCGGGAAACTCACGAACTACGGGGATATCCTCTATCCTCTTTTCCTCGATCTGTTTATCTGTGACGAGTGCCAATATGGCCAGTCGACCCTTTCGTAACAACTTCTGTGCTTTCATAAACGAGATGATGCCTATCACCGCACCACTCCTATCACCTCTGACCGTAAGGACTTCTTCACCAAGGGGAATCCGTATGATCTTCTCATGGCATATGACTTCTGCTTGTTTATCGGAAAGCCAATCCATGCCTACTACCACATCGAAACTTCCTAGTGTAACAGGCATGAGATCTATGGTGAATGTATGACCAGCAAGCTCTATCTTGCAGTCTCTAAGAATATGCGTTACGTGAATCTGTGTACCGTCAACTAACTCTACGGTGTATTTAGATTCTAAGGTTGAGGGCATATCACTTAAAAGACTACAAAACCTAGTGGACATGAAACTTCTATCGGCTCCGGTATCGAATAATACGGTAGCAAAACAACCATTAACCGAAAATTTACCAGTTACTGTTGTAGGATCGTTTAGAGCCTCACCTGAGCCAATGACGAAGGCTCTTCCTTTGGCTCCATTGTTGTTTCCACCATTGTTGTTGCCATTACCATTGTTGTTGTTATTGTTGTTGCCATTGTTATTGTTGCTGTTGTTCCCATTGTTGTTGTTGCCATTACCATTCCTCTTAAGCTGGGGTCAGTTGCGTCTGTAATGGCCTTCTTTTCCGCACTCAAAACAACCTTTCGGAGTTTCTTGTGATTGTTGAGACTTCTTCATCAGTTCACCCCGACAGTCCTTGGCTGCGTGACCAATCTTCCCACAACGTTGGCACTTGAAGTTATCACATCGACCCACATGGTGGTAGTTACACCGGTTGCACTTTGGCAGTCTTCCACCATACCCACCGGGTCCTTGATTTGAGGGAGTCGCCTGGTTGAAGCTTCGGTTGTTATCGAACTTCCGTTGCTGTTGCTGACTTTGCTGCTGTTGTTGAGGTTGAGATTGGCTGCTGGATGACGATCCCTTGTTGCTTGAACCATCCCACTTACGTTTCTGGTCGGGCACGCTTGCCACCGCACCTCGTTTGGGTAACCGTCCTTGCTCAACTGCCTGGTCAGTCAGCCTGTGGGCTGTTCGGATAGCTTGTTGTATGGTAGTGGGGTTAGAGGCAGTTACCATACTTTGAATTTCGGGCACCAATCCCCGTATATAATGCTCCACCCTCTTGTGCATTTCATTCAGCATCCCTGGGCATAAAGTGGCTAACTCATGAGTTCGAGTCGTGTAGGCTTAAATTTCTGAGCCTTGCATTTTGAGTTGCCAAAACTCAATCTCCAGTTTCTGCACTTCATTTCGGGGGCAGTATTCTTCAGTCATAATTCCCTTAAACTCATCCCAAGGTAGTTCATTGGCCATGACTTGACCCAGCATTTGCACCTAGGCATTCCACCAGGAAAGTGCTACGCCTTCCAATGTCCCGGTGGCATACTTCACCTGATCAGCAGGCGGGCAGTTGCATTTCGCGAAGACAGACTCTGTCTTCTCAAACCACCTTACAAGCCCTACAGCTCCTTCCGTCCCGCTGTAGGTATGGGGTTTACAGTCCATGAAGGACTTGTAGGTACATGGTGGTGGTCCTGCTGGTTCTTCTTCGGGGGCTTCCTCGGGTTCCTCTTTCGGGTCTTCCTTATCAGGGTCCACCAAAGGTGCAGGGGCTTCAACAACCTGAAGTGCTGCTAGCTGTGCCTCTAAATCAGCAAACCTATCATCGATCACTATGTTATGGTGATCCTATGCGTCCATGCGCCCACTAAGTGCTACTACAGTTCCTGCCAGAGTATGATGTCCACCAATGGCCATCGAGAGTCGCTCCTGAAGCGTCTCTACCTGGAAACGCAACTGACGCATCTCAGATCGTAATGCAGAGTTCTCATCAGTGAGTCCTCTAATCCGCTGTCGCTCTGTGTCCAGTGTGGCTACTAGGGCTGCAAATGCCTGCTCCAGAGGGATGCTCAAGGTAGGGAGTGTAGGCAAAGTAGAGGCGGTTGATGACCTAGTCCTAGGTCGTGTAGGTGCTACTGGTGGTACGCGTTCTCTATAAGCCATACGGTTTATGTAAGTGGGGTAGAAATCCCAGTTCCGCGGAGGACAGAGCTCAGGAGGTATGAAAGGCTGATCCCAGTCTATCTCACCAGGAGGATAAGGATGTCGAGGCCAGTTAAATCCCCTATCCGGTACGGGAGAAGTAGGAGGTGAATCAGATCGTGCAGGTCTCTTGCCTAAATTTCTGGACGACGATGCCATGCTGCGAAGTACGTGTTGCGTATGTCAATGAGTATACAGTAAGGAGAGTAAGCGATAAGTAACTAACAACTATGCGGTTATAGTCTAGTGTGTGTATGCAACCTAGTTCCCTATAACCAATGGCTCTGATACCAATCTGTCACACCCTCAAAATCCGCGTGCGGGGTTTTACCGCGAGGCGCGTGACATACCAGGATCTCAGTCATTAGTTACCAAGAATGACTCTATATGATTAATAAACAAAACTAGAGTTAACGTTTAAAATACTGCGGAAGCGTTTTTAAAGCAGAAAACCCAAAACAAGTAGTATGTAAAGAGAATGCGCAAAACATACGCGCCCCAAACACAAATGTTTAATATGAAAATAATCCCAAATTTGTAAACAAACAAATGTAGACAACTCAACGATGCTGGTGTGCGTGCTCCTAGGCAACTGGCAACCTTAACCTGAGAATAGCATACTAAACAAGTCAACACATGGTTGGTGAGTTCAAGAGTTTACGTTAAAATATAAACCAATCAACAGTTTTCAGAGCATAAGTAGTGTATTGCAATAGATAGCTAGTCTATTAACATAAAAATATTAATCATAGTGATTTCGCGATCGAAGCTGATTGTGTTACGTTTGTTGCCTCCCGTCACGACTTACCAGGTCGTGACGAATATAAGTTAGGACAAAATTGCACCCGTTTGACCTCGAGTCGCACAGGTGGGGCTCGTCAGACCCAGTAGTACTACCCAAAATTTCCCCGCTAGTCAATATTAACAATCCGAAAGTGTGAGGACTTTTCCATGGTAAACAACACTATATCAATATTATACACACTCATATAAAAGCGTTTGTGATCAACAGTATGCTATCTCCCCCAAAAGAGATTATGTAAAATGAGTGGGGCAAGAACTCACCTGATGCGCGCAAGAATTAACTTAGAGCTTAACTTGAAAGAAAGAGGGGAAAGACAACCTTTAAAGGTCACCTAGAACACATGAGTACATAAGTACGTGTACACAGAATCAATATGAAACCCTAAGTGCTTTACAACCCAAAGAACTCAAGGTTTTAGAAAGACAAGACACATTTGACCCAGTTGACCCGTTTGACCCGTTGGTTACATTATAGGTGATAACTCATTAATACTAACACAACAGCATATCATACATGATCAACATACCACTTGATTACATATAGCACTTCATTAACCACATGTACTACCTAGATCATCATACAACTAGATATCACACAAGTCATGCGAATCACAACAGGCCAAAACAGGTAACAAACCAAATCAACATCCCTATAACCTAAACAACACATTTCATCACCTTAGAAACCATCCATGAACACACTAGCATGATCCTAATATCCCAAACATGCTCAAATCATCCAATTCAAGGATTTGCACAATTAAAGTTTCCTTTTGGGAAAGTTCATCCCAAATTCATCAAACTCACACTACATTCATGAATTCATCAATTATATACCAATTCAAGTCCATGACAACATCTAAACATGATCAACAACACCTAATCATCATGATTCATCAACGTTCAACACCAAAAGTTACTATTTTTAGCAATGTATGAACTATAAGACATCTTCTTGTTTTTCAATTGTTCATAACATCAACTTAGCATCTAATCATCATCACAAACACATCCATAACATTCATACATCATCCAATCATCAATTCATGCAAAATAAAGTTACTATTATTAGTAACCTATGAACAACGTATCAAAATCATAGCTTTCTTGCATAATCGACGTTAACTAGCATATATACAATCCAACTAACATAATAACACCAACAACATCAACAAATCGGCCTCCAATTGCAAGTTTCGAATTAGGGTTTCGGCCCTAATGTAATTTCCATAAAAACTTGTAAAAAATCCAACCTTTATTGCATACTTGACGTTAATTAACATGTAATCTATCTAGTAAACACATTAACATCAAAAAACTAGGCATCAATCGACCACCAATTGCAGTTTTCGCATGGAACATTCGGCTAACATGAAGAATCATCAAAAACATGTAAAAATCTAACCTTTAAACGTGTAATGGCTCGCAATTGATGATTCTAACTTGTTGTGATGCTTGAAATCGATCAAATCCGTGGCTTTGTTGGTGTTCTTGGCCGAAATCGCAAAGGGAGAGGGAGAGGGGATGAAGTCGCGGCCGATTAGGTGTTTAGGGTTAGGATTTTTTTGATTTTGTAACTTAATTAATCATATTACCCTTTTAACCCTTATAATTTGTATTTTATAAAGATTAGGCTTTTAAATACTCTTTTAGAATTTTTTTGACTAGAATAATAAACATATAAACTAGTAGTAACAATTATATGTATTATCTTTACAAGCTACAAAATTTACAAAGTAAATACACACGTTTCCACGTTACGCGATAAAATTCACAATTAATATTTAAATCACATAATCACAACTAATAATCAACATAGAAATTATTGTTCAACATTATTAATTATTATTAAGTCACCAACGTTCAACGACAACTAGTGTGTGCTCCCGACACGTGTATGCAAGACTTAACGGAACTAACGGAGTTTGGTAACGGAAAATTACCGGATGTCACACAGCATAACCCTTATAGATGAATGTTTCACCACAGGTGAAAATATTTCATTATAATCCACCCCTGGCTTCTATGTAAACCCCTTAGCTACTAGTCTAGCCTTGTACCTAGGAGGTTCACCCTCACAAATCCTATCTTTCAGTTTGAACAGCCACTTACATGACACTGGCTTGTGACCCTTAGGTTTATCAACTAACTCCCATGTGCCATTCTTATACAGAGATTCCATCTCTTTCTCCATGTCCTTACACCATTTTAAGCTTTCTTTCACAGAAATTGCCTCAAAGTATGACAGAGGTTCATAGATACTTTTTTCTTCAGCAGCTACAAAGGCCATTGCAGACAAATCAGTGCCCTCTCTATACCTGAGTGGAGGTACCACTTGTCTTCTCTGCCTGTCCCTAGCCAATTGATAATCATCCAAACCATCCCCTTGGCTATCAGTGGTGAGTTGATCAACACCTTCATTACTCACACCCAACTACTCCACCTCAATCTAAACCCACTCTGCTCTCCAACTTTTGATCCCCTTTTTCCTTTAATGTATTTATACAAAACATCTTCTTGGAAAACCACATCTCTACTTACTATCAGCCTGGGTCTGCCACCATCTAGCCTCCATAATCTATACACTTTCACTCCATCAGGGTATCCTAGAATACACATTTACAGGCCCTGGGTTCTAGTTTTCCTTGGCTAACATAAGCATAAGCCAATGATCCAAACACTCTAAGGATACCATGGTCATGCTTTTTACCTAACCATGCGTCCATAGGTGTCTTCATGTCTAATGCAGCTGATGGAGATATATTGACTAGATAAGCTGCAGTGATCACAGCTTCAGCCCAGAACTGCTTGGGCAAACCAGAACTAGACAACATACACCTTACATTTTAAAGTAAGGTCCTGTTCATCCTTTCAGCCAAATCATTCTGCTATGGATGACCAGGTACAATTTTGTTTCTAGCAACACCTTGAGCTTTACAATACTGATTAAACTCATGGTTACAAAACTCCAGCCCATTATCAGTTCTTAGCTTCTTGACTTTTCTTTCAGTTTGAGTTTCCACAAGGACTTCCCATTCCTTGAACTTACTGAAAGTATCACTCTTATTCTTTAAGATGATCACCCAAACTCTTCTTGAAAAATCATCTATCAGAGACATAAAGTACCTAGCACCACCCAGAGAATCAACCTTAGCAGGTCCCCATAAATCAGAGTGAATGTAGTCTAATATCCCACTTGTGACATGCTTAGCCCTTGTGAATTTGACCCTCTTGTGTTTTGATGTGTGTGTGTTAGGATGAGATTTTAAGTGTCTAAACGTCAAATATTACGTATGGTTATTCGTTTATATGCATGTGATTGAGTTGAATAGGTTGACTGTCACACCCCAACCTTAACGGCGAAAACGTCGAGATGTGAGGGTTAAGATTGTTCATGCCACACAACGCTATTTCAAAGTGTCAATATTATTAATTACCAAGGTTCATAACATGCATGAGAATAAAACATAAGATGCAAGCAATCATAAATACAAAACATTCCATAGCGTCATGTGACAATATAAGTCATTTTATTATTCTAGGTCCAATCCTAGATGTGATCAAGTCTTCAGGAGCACTTAAGCGGTAACAAGTCCTGAAACATGTTAAAAATAAATGTCAACATAATGTTGGTGAGTTTCCATAGGTTTTCATACATATATGTATATCAAAGTTGGCAATTCATGTCATAGGTTATTAAATAAAGTAACTAGGGATAGATGAAAAAATGTAACAATCAAACCTTGACAGATTACAAGATTACAAGATTACAAGATTAAACGATTAGCTAAGTGTACTTGGTTCCCATAGTGCTCAAGAATACGACACTAGGGCCACCAAATAGGCTTGTCAGGCCCATAGATCTATGACGTCGCCAGGCTAGCAATAGTTAATGATTGTACATATTATAGTCATCACATGGTAATTACAAGAGTTCAACTAACCACGACAAATAAGAAGAACTGCCCAAATGTTTACAAGATTCAAACGAGTTTACAAGTGCATTTATCATAAGGTTAACATGTTTCACCCAAAGTGTGAAAATATATATAAAATGGGTATGGAAAAAAACTCACATGGATATAAAGGTGAACAAATAAGAAGTCCTAGTTTTACACGCCGACAATATGCTCTAATTCAACCTAAAGACAACGTATCATATTAATAACGATATTCTAATGTTAACGGTTCATGGGAATTCACGGTTTAAATTGGTGCATTTGGATGACAATTGTGGTGATATTGGTTATAAATCATTTAACCATGGTTTTAAATTATAAGGTAGATGTCATTTATAATTGATTTAATATTTAAATGATTTAAATAAGAATTTTAGTGAGTAAACCATTTATAAAAGTTAAACTTTCTTTATCAAAGAATTATTATTTACTATTTAAAATAGTAAATTTGTAGATTTAAATGTTCAAAATAATTCTTTTAAACCCAAAAGATGAACATTTTTAAATATGTACATATATATATTTATCTTCTTTTAAATATATAATTAGTTTGTAAATATATTTATATAAAAAATGAATATTCATTAAATTTAGACTCTTGGAAAATAAGGGGGAAATTATAATTTAAAATTAATAATAATTTGTATTTTGTAACAATTTAAAATAAAAGATTAAAGATTTATTAATTGAATTTCTAAAAAAAAATTAAAAGAAATTAATTTTATTTATTTTCTGATTAAAATGATTTTTATACGAATCAAAACAATGTTTAAATTTTTTTCTGTAAATTAAAAACTAGTAAAAACCATTTTAAAAAACTATATGGCAGGGGTCCGGTTCGAACCCGGGACCTCTGCCCAAACAATCCTCCTCACAAACCGTCGGGCCAAGGCCCTGTTTGTGTTTTAGACTGGAAAAATTAATTTAAAAATATAACTCACCAAATCTCCCCAAATTCGCAAGAACCCTAGATTTGAAATCAATCGAATTGAACATCCAATCGATGATTTCACTCCGATTAACCATAGGGCTTTTGTTTGTCACCTCAAATCGAGTGTACAGCCCCTTCAATTACCTGTTTGATGTTGTTCTGACGATTAGAAGCTCGAACAAACTCGCGACGGTTTCGGCTAGGGATTTCGATATGAGCGTGTGTTTTTGTTGAAATTGGACTTATAGAGAGTTGGAAAGGAAGAGGGTAAACATTTACCCTCTGTTAAATAGGTTCGATTGATCAATTAATTGTCCAACGGCTACAAGGTTAACGTCGGGTGGTTTCAGGTTGAATTGAATGGGTTTACAGCTGTTTCAGGTGAGATAGATCATATCATTAAGTTCGATATGATTAGAGGGACGTTTGTGCCAGTTTAATTTCATTATTAACTCGATTAAGTGATGAAACCGATCTTGGGTTGATTGTGGTTCGGTTTCATGTTTGAAAACCATCATAACCGCACTTTAATTTGAATAGAGGTTGGGATAGAGTTCGAAACGGTTGCGCGATTGTAATGGGGTGGTTTAATTGAGTTAAATTCGGGTATATCGACCGATTAGGGGTGGCCGGAGCTCGGCCGGAGCTCCCACCGGAAAATCGGGGAGTTTGGGGTTGGGTTTTACAATTTACACATTTGGTCCCTAAGGTTTTAATATTACACCTTTTAATCCAAAGTTTTATTTCTAGTTTAAACTAAATTACTGTTTTAGTCCCTATAGTTTACATATTATTATTTTATGCCAGAAATTTAATTACAAATTTTAAACTTGTTTGTTTTCATTTATTTTCAAGATTAAACACCTTTTTAGTATTATTTATCATTTTATTATTATTTTCATTATACTAATATTGATATTTTCTTTTATGTTTATTATTATTATTATTGACAATATTAATTATCCACGCATTAAATTACATCAAGAATTTACAAACGAAACTTTGGAATTGTATTAATAACAAAACGAATCCTTACAAGAAATAACGGGATTAATAATGACTACTTAACAAATACACGAGAGGTCACATTGACTATGAGTTGGAAGTGATTTTGTAGGAAAAACAAGGAATTTAGAAGCTTACATGATAAAACAAGTCATTGGAGGGGTCAAGAAACGAAGTTTCAAAGTGCAGCAGAAAGGCTTCCACCGTAGCCTACTGTAGCCACCGTAGGCTACGCCAGCTCAAGAAAAAAATCAGCAGAATGGGTCCCAGCGTAGGCTACGCTGGCTGGCGTAGGCTACGCCAGGACAATTTTTGAAAACCTATAAAATCGCGTTTTTATTATGTTTCAGCCACCACTTGATTCTCATTCGACCTAAGACGAAAAAAAGACGTATTTTGGAAGTTCTGGGATCAATTCTCACCATTCCAACTCTCAAAAACAAGATTCAATCATCCAGAATACAAATCAACAACGGTTTTGAAGATCATTCAAGAACAATGAGCGGCTAATCCTCTCGTGATCGACTTCGGGTATTAGGTTTTGTGTGATTAGGTTTTGTTTTTGTTTAACTTTGTTGGGATTAAACTTTAGAACCCGTTAAGTTCTTTTATGAGTTTAACTTGTGTTTTGATTATTTAAACAACGACGTTGGTAAACTTTTATTTGAACATCATTTAACGTTCCGGAAATTATATGATTACAAGTTTTGGTTTCTAATTGAATTGGCATTGAGTATCAAGACCCATTAAGTCCTGATTATCAATATCACTTAATCATCGCACGTACAGAATCCCTATTAAGGATTTTCCTTGAAGTTAAACTAAACAATTGCTGAAAACCAAACCTAGAACCGAAGTGGATTACTTTCTCTTATAATCATTTTCATAAACAAGTTTGATTCTTTCCAAGTTGTTTCTTAGTTTATTTATTAATTATTCCAAAAATCCAATTTTCACAGCCCAGGGGCAATAGTTAAGTAATTTGTTAATTTAATTAATTAGTATTTCATAAATTAAAGTACAATACACCGACCACTAATTCCACGAGGATCGACAACCCTACTTACCCTAACTAGTTTAAGGTGAATAGGAACACACATTTTAACATCTTATTTGATTGATACTTCGACATCAATCATGTTTCCCATAAATACAAGTTTCACAAAACCCAAAATCATAATTCTTTAGCTCAGTCACAACCTATTGCTTCTGCAACTCTATCAGTCCTTGAAGACTTATATGACCAAGCCTCTAATGCCACAAAATGGCCTTAGAACTACTATAACTAGAGGCAGTTGCCACATAGGACCCTACTACACCAGCACCATCTAGTAAATAGATATTATTATCCTTTCTATTACCAGATAGTACCACCATTGATCCCTTAATCACCCTAGCCTTACCATCCCTAAGACTAACATGGTAACTAGATTTCTCCACAACCCTAATAACAACAAGCTTCTTTTCAGACTAGGAATGTACCTTATATCATGAAGATCTACTTTCATTCCATCCTTCATCTTTAGAGTCACTGTACCATGACCCATAATCTTGCAAGGTCTATTATCTCCTAACTTTACAAATCCGAGATCTTTAAACTTTAAATCTTTAAAGAACTCCTTAACAGGTTTCATATAGTATGAACAACCTGAATCCATCACCCACTCATCCTTGTTCCCACTGTTTGTAACAGCCAACACATCTGCACTCTCATATCCATCAGAGACATCACCTTGTGCATTGTGACTAGAATGAGATTTTCACCCACTTGATTCATCCTTCTTTCTCTTTCAATCGGGACAATCTTTCTTGAAGTGCTTCTCTGACCCATACACATAACACCTTCTCTTGGACTTGGATCTTGACTTTGAGACGCTTCTTGGCATGAAGTTTCTCTGTTCGGATCTTCCCCTGACTACCAAGCCCTCTCCACCATCATCTTTATAATCAGTTCTCTTTTTCAATTCCTTTGAATTGAGAGCTGCCAGCATTTCCTCCATGGTAAGGGTATCCCTACCATACATTAAAGTATCCACAAAGTGCTCATAAGACGTTGGGAGAGAGGTCAAGAATATGATCGTTTGGTCTCATCATCCAACTTAACTTCTATGTTTTCAAGATCTAACACTAACTTGTTGAATTCCTCAGTGTGATCTTCAATTGACTTTCCAGGCTCCATTTGGAAGGTGTACAGACGCTTCTTGAGATATAACCTATTCGCAAAAGACTTCGTCATGTACAAACTTTCCAATTTTGACTAGACCCTTGCCGCCATCGTTTCTTTCGATACTTCTCTCAGTACCCTGTGACCCTTCGTATAATTGTTAATTTGTCGTTAATTTCCGTTATCTCTTGTAATGGGCTTGTTTTGCCATTAATTCAAATACGAGGGCTTATTTGTAATTTTATCTTATTTTGATCTTTGTTAGTATTTAAAAGTATTATAAATTGTTTTATTATTTAAGTTAAAAAAATAAATAAATATAATAATAATAATATTAATAATGAAAACAATAATAAAAAAATAATAATAATAATAAACAAAATAATTATTAAATCTTGAAAATGAATAAAAATAAATAAGTTTATGTAATTCAAAAACTTGTAAATTATAATAATGGGCATAAAATAAAAAGAATAAAACTCCAGGGACTAAACTGTAAAATTCTATTTTAACTAGAAATTTTAATTTGAGTTAATTATGTAAACAATTAAACCACAGGGACCTAAGTGTAATTTCTTAAAAAAATACAAAATCCAACTCCTGACTTTCCGGTCGCCGGCCGGCGAAGCTCCGGCGCGGCGCCGGCGACCCTAAAACCACCTTAAAATGACCATAAAACTCGAATTTAAAACCGCTAAACGCCTCATTAACCTGATTCAAACATGTTCGAGCACTTTAATTCGAATCTAAGCATGGTTTTAATGGCATTCGAACCCGAAACCGAAATCCATCAAAACTCAAAGCTGTTTCTACACTTAATCGATGTAATTATTCAATTAATCGGGCGTATACGTTCGTTTAATCATTTCGAAATCAATGGTACAATCAATTTCACATGAAACGCAAATTACACACCTTAAATCGATTTGAAACACCCGAGACCAACTTTAGAGTCGTTGGGAATCTAATAATCCAAATTGAGGCTATAAATCAGAGGGTTAATGCTTGAAGCATCCCCTTTTAACCTCTAGAACACTCAATTTCACCCAAAACATACCCAAACATCGATTCCCCATTCGCGACCCGTCGACTGGTTCATCCTTTTGGTTTCACAAATTCAATCGTAATCGGGTAACTAAAAAACAGGTACACACTCGTTTGAATCAGGGGAACCAAAGCCCCATAATCAATCCGATTACTAATGTGGTTTGGGTGATCAATTTGGGATTTGTTTCAAATTAGGGTTCTTGGTGAAAATTAGGGATTTCGTTTGAAATAGCTTTTGTTGTTTTTTTTGTGCTTCAAGACACAAATTAGGGCTTTGGCCCACCGGTTAAAACACATGAGTGGTGGGCAGGAGGTCCCGGGTTCGAACCCGGGCACCTGCAATTATTTTTAAAAAAGTTGTTTTAATTGAATAATTAATTCCATAAAATATTGGAATATTATTAAATTTATACAAAAATCATTTTTATAACTATACTAAACCAAAAACTTAAATAAAAATATTTTCTTATAAATTCTTAGGAATTGAACTTAATAAATCCTTTAATTTTACTCTGGAAGTTATAAAAAATTTTATAAAATATATTTCCAAGCTTCTAAATTGTATAAAAACCATTATGAATCAAATGGAAATATTTCTTTTAAATCCTTAAGAATTTCAATCTATAAAATTATTTTAGAATATATTTACAAGTTTTAACTTGGATAAAAAAAGTTATGGTGAAACAAATATAAGGATGTATGTACTAATTATTTAAATTAGCACATCATAAATCAATACTAATTGAGGATTCTTTTATAAGCACGTTTACTATATTATTACTACTAAATCTTTAAAAATGTTTAGTAGTTAAATCGCATCGTCTTCTCCCATATAACTAAGTGAAATAATAAATATATATATATATATATATATATATATATATATATATATATATATATATATATATATATATATAACACCAAAATTATTAAATTAAGAGTCTCGACTATGATTGAAACTCTAGCTTTCGTGTATCATCTTTTGACCTTATTAATTAAATTCTAAATCTTGAAACGTACATCTTTAGGTCAATTGTAAAGACATCGTTGGAATCACCTTATTCTTATTTTTCCTTGTACACCTTATATCATGTGAGTTTTCATACCCCTTTTTATATTATTTCACACTTTTAGGGTGAAACATGTTAAACGTATCATAAACACACTTGTAACCGTGTTTTTAATCTTGTATCACTTGTGCAATTCATCTTATTTTGTTATGGTTATTTGAAATCTTGTAACTATCATGTGATGACCCTTGTAAGATACAATCATTAACTATTGGTAGCCTGGCGACGTCATAGATCTATGGGCCTGACAAGCCTATTTGGTGCTAAAGCCGAGGTATTGCCGGCTCCTAGTGTCGTATTCTTGAGCACTATGGGAACCAAGTACACTTAGCTAATCGTTTAATCTTGTAATAGCCATATTTGTCAAGGTTTGATTGTTACATTTGTTCATCCATCTTTATTTACTTTATTCAATAACCTATGACATGAATTGTCATCTTTGATATATATCTATGTATGAAAATCTATGGAAACTCACCAATATATTGTTGACATTATTTTTTAACATGTTTTAGGAAATGATATTGCTTAGCTTGCTTTGAAGACTTACTTACATCTAGGATTGGACCTAGATTAAAATAAAAGACAATTGTTATCTTTTGACGTTGGAAATCTTATAAATTGTTACATGTTGGAACTTATGTTATTTCTTGATGTATGTCTTGAATATGGTTATTTAATTATATTGTCATTTTAAATTAGCATTGTGTGGCATGAACAATCTTAACCCTCACATCTCGACGTTTCCGCCGTTAAGGTTGGGGTGTGACAGATTGGTATCAGAGCCCATAACTATAGGATTTAGGTTATTAGAAATGGTGGCCTAGACTATGGTTAAACTAGGGACCCTTTACATGACATTTGCCATGATCTTGTAAGTATGCTTATATACCTATCACATGATGCATGATTAATTCCTTTTGTGCTATTTGTTTACATTTAGAAAATAATGCCTTAGGAATATGCCTTGAACCTTGTTTACCCCAACTTTCTAATCATCTTCTTATGCCTCTACGTTCTACCGTGTCTAATCTTTTCTAAATCTTATTCTCGACTATGTGTGAAAAACTACGCTTCTTATCGAGTGGAAAAATTCTTTAGGCGATACGTCTAAATCTTAAAAAAATCTCATCGTGGTTTTAATTCTGATAGCCTTAGGGAAGTGTGTGACACATAAACACCTGTATTCTGGACTTCCTGGCAAAAGTCCCTCAGGCTAAGGCAAGCATTTCGTATAAATCTCATTGCGAGACCTGTTATGCTTACCTGGGGATTTCAGGGATGAGTGCAAAATTATGGTCAACATACACATCTTTCTCTAGGTAATCGGGATTAAGTCACCGACGTGTCCATGTTCCTATTGGCTATGTGGTACCAAATGGAACCATCCTGGTTATATTTAAAAAAAAAAATCTTGATTTCCTGAACTAGTTTATTTTCGAATACTAATATCTTTTTTATTTCCATCTTATAGAATGTCTCGTCGTCATGGAAAGCGTGCTACCTCCGACCGCAAACTTGCTGCAATTATCGCCCATCAAATGGCTGTTGTACTCCCGACTATGGTTGCTGAACTTAGTAGCACCTTAATGGCCAATAACAGCAACAACGCCAATGGAATCAATGGTGGTGATGGCAACAATGGTCATGAGGAGAATAGCAACAACCAAGGTGGGAACAACCGCACCTACACTTTCAAGCACTTCAACTCGTGCAAGTCCACTAACTTTAGTGGTAAAGAAGGAGCCACTGGACTTCTCGAGTGGTTCGAAAGTATGGAGAATACCTTCATCAATAGCGAGTGTCCTGAAGAGCTCAAGGTTCGATATGCTACGAGTGTCCTTCAACAACGGGCACTCACTTGGTGGAATAGTGAGAAGCGAAACCGTGGTACTGAGGTTGTATTGGCACTCACTTGGGAGGAGTTCAAAAATATCATGATCCAAAAGTTCTACCCTAAGGAGTGAATTACAAAAGTTGGAGGAGGAATTTTGGAACCTCAAACAAGATAGCGGGAATCATTTGGCTTATTCCACCCGGCATCATGAATTGAGCATGCTTCTACCACATATGGTGGATACTGGACCCCGCAACATCGAGAAATTTATCAAGGGGGTACCACCTCAAATTCAAGATGCTGTGGTGGGAAGTAGGCCCACAACTTTGGAGGAAGCGATCAATATCACTGCCCAGCTTACTAAAAACCATATTAAGGCTGGTACCTTGACGGTGAAGGGTGCTAAGTCTATAGTGAAGGTGACTCCCGAGGCAACAAAGGAGGTGAAGACCGAGTCGTCTTCTAAGGGCAAGAAGCGCAAATTCACACCGGTCCGTAACTATGCGGTGACAGCACCAAATGCCCCTTAAAGGCAAGCTGTCGTTGCTAATCAAGCCCCCGTGGCAAGGGCTTATACTGGGCCATACCCGATGTGCAACACCTGCAAGTACCATCATGCGGGGAATACTCCTTACCGAATTTGCTCGTTGTGCGGGAAGTATGGTCATTTGGTAGCAACTTGCCATCGTGCCTCGAATAATGCTGCGTTGATTGCCAATCAAGTCTGCTACAACTGTGGCGAACCTGGACATTTCCGTCCACAATGTCCTCGCAATGCGGGAAATGTGCCACAGGCTCAAGGAAGGGCTTTCAATATCAATGCCAACCAAGCTCAAGCCAACAATGACGTGGTGAATGGTACGTCACTATTTTCCTGTAATCGTTCTTTTATCTTGTAAAATCCATGCCTGCTTTCTATGTGCCAATGATAGTTTATTACTTGAGCAGGTATGTATCTTGTAAATAGTAGATATGCTACTGTGCTTTTTGATTCTGGTGCGGATAAGAGTTTCGTGTCTTTAGAGTTCGAGCCTATTCTTTCTAAGCCGCGTTCAAACTTAGAAAGATCCTTTACGATCGAAGTAGCAGATGGCAAATCTATTGAAGTCGACGTCGTGATACGCGATTGTACCTTGAGTCTTAACGAGCACGAGTTTCTCATCGACCTTATTCCTATGCAACTGGGGAGCTTCGATATTATTTTCGGCATGGATTGGTTAGCCAAGCAACACGCGGAAATTATATGCTTCGAGAAGTGCATTCGAATCCCTTTACCATCGGGTGATATCTTAAAAGTCTTTGGGGAGAGATCATCCCAAAGACTTAAACTTATGTCTTGTATCAAGGCCCGAAAGTGCCTAAGTAAAAATTACGTAGCTTTCATGGCTTACGTAGTCAACACGAAAGCCAAGGGTAAGGAATTGAAGGATATTCCTGTTGTACGAGATTTCCCCGAGGTGTTTCCCAAGGATCTTAGTGGGTTGCCTCCCGTTCGAGAAGTTGAGTTCAAAATCGATTTGATTCCTGGTGCGAACCCCATGGCTAAGTCACCTTATCGTCTCGCACCGTCTGAAATGCAAGAACTAGCTAGTCAACTACAAGAGTTGACCGATAAGGGTTTTATTCGACCTAGCTCTTCACCATGGGGTGCACCCGTGCTATTCGTGAAGAAGAAAGATGGGTCATTCCGTATGTGCATCGACTACCGGGAACTCAACAAACTCACTATCAAGAACCGATACCCTCTTCCTAGAATCGATGATCTCTTCGATCAACTTCAAGGAGCTACACAATTCTCAAAGATCGATCTACGTTCTGGGTATCATCAATTACGTGTTCACGACAACGACATTCCAAAGACCGTGTTTCGTACTCGATATGGGCATTATGAGTTCATGGTTATGCCTTTTGGCTTGACTAATGCACCTGCTGTCTTCATGGATCTCATGAATCGAGTATGTAAACCGTACTTGGATAAATTCGTGATCGTGTTTATTGATGATATTCTCATCTATTCCAAGACAAAGATCGATCACGAATCGCATTTACTTCAAGTCCTCGATCTTTTGAAGAAGGAACAACTATATGCCAAGTTCTCAAAGTGCGAATTCTGGCTCGAAGAAGTTCGATTCCTAGGACATGTGGTGAATAACCAAGGAATTCATGTCGACCCTGCAAAAATAGAAGCCGTGAAGAATTGGTGTGTTCCCACGACCTCAACCGAGGTTCGTTCTTTTCGGGGTTTAGCGGGTTACTACTGTAGGTTCATTGCAAACTTTTCGAAGATTGCTAAACCGCTTACGGTGCTAACTCAAAAGAATAGACTTTTTGAATGGGGAACCGAACAAGAAGAGGCTTTCGAGACACTAAAACGCAAACTGTGTAATGCTCCTATCTTAACCCTCCCCGATGGAAACGATGATTTCACTGTGTACTGCGATGCGTCTAGTCAAGGCCTTGGTTGTGTTCTCATGCAATGAGGCAAGGTCATAGCTTACGCGTCAAGACAATTGAAGGTTCATGAGGTGAACTACACAACCCACGATCTTGAACTTGGTGTCGTGGTTTTTGCTTTGAAGATTTAGCGGCATTATCTTTATGGGACACAATGCATAGTCTACACCGACCACAAGAGTCTCCAACACGTTTTCAATCAAAAAGATCTCAACATGAGACAAAGACATTGGGTTGAGTTGATTAGCGACTACGACTGCGACATTTGCTATCATCCTGGAAAGGCGAATGTTGTAGCCGACGCGCTGAGTCGCAAGATCCACAACAAGACTGTCTCACTTCAAGAAATTCGAGATCGAAGGCAATGGTTTGACACGTTGGGAGAATTTGATACTGAGATTCACGTGGATGTTAACGATGCTACTATCATGCTTCAAAATATAAGGGTTGATAGTGATCTCGAGTTTTGCATCCGCGAGGCTCAACAAGCGGCATTAACCGGGGAAGGGAAGGATGAAGAACTAACAGTTAACATTTGGTCACAATTGGAGACAAAACCAAATGGCATGTGGTATTTCTTGAACCGGCTTTGGATTCCGAATCGCGACAATCTCCGTCATTTCATCATGAACGAAGCTCATCAAACACGATATTCTATTCATCCTGGGTCTGACAAGATGTATATGGATCTGCGTTGCTAATATTGGTGGCCAGGAATGAAGAAAGATATCGCATCTTATGTTTCCAAGTGCCTTACGTGTGCAAGGGTCAAAGCCGAACATCAACGGCCTAGTGGTTTACTTGAACAACCCGAAATCCCTATGTGGAAATGGGAACATATAGCCATGGATTTCGTAACCAAGTTACCACATACCTCTCGTGGCCATGATAGCATAAGGGTGATTGTTGACCGTTTGACCAAAACGACACATTTTATACCAATACGAGACACTTATAAGGTTTCAAGATTGGCTCGCATCTACATCGATGAAATTGTGAGTCGTCATGGCGTGCCGTTGCATATTATTTCCGATCGTGATGCTCGATTCACTTCACACTTCTGGTCTTCCATGCAAGAACTTTTGGGTACTCAACTGGATTTAAGCACGGCTTACCATCCTCAAACGGATGGTCAAACTGAGCGAACAATTCAAACCCTTGAGGATTTACTACGTCTTTGTGTTCTTGATTTTGGTGGTGACTGGGATACGCTGCCGTTAGCGGAATTTTCATATAACAATAGTTATCACTCAAGCATCAAGATGGCACCATTCGAGGCTTTATATGGTCGCAAATGCCGTTCACCGATCTGTTGGACTGACATTGGTGAAAATCTTATTACTGGTCTTGAACTCATCCAAGAAACGACCGACAAAGTCTCCAAAATCCGAAATAACCTTGAGGTGGCTAGAAGTCGCCAAAAGAGTTATGCCGATAAAAGACGCAAACCGTTGGAATTCCAAGTCGACGACATGGTTCTTCTTAAGGTTTCTCCATGGAAGGGTGTTGTTCGCTTTGGGAAGAATGGCAAGTTAGCCCCACGCTTTGTAGGACCTTTCAAAATTCTAAAAAGAATTGGGAAAGTGGCTTACAAACTAGAACTACCTTCCGAACTTAGCGGGGTTCATCCTGTCTTCCATGTCTCAAACTTGAGGAAATGCTTGGCCGATGAAAATTTACACGTCCCTTTGGAGGAAATCCAAATTGACGAGTCCTTGCATTTTGTCGAAAAACCTGTCGAGATTATGGACCGAACGCTGAAGAAGACCCGAACAACTACCACGCCAATCGTCAAGGTTCGTTGGGAAAACAAACGTGGAGCTGAATTCACCTGGGAACGCGAGGATTACATGAAGAAGAAATATCTCCATCTGTTCGCTTAGTCTCATCTTTAATTTCGGGACGAAATTTCTTAAAGTTTGAGAGACTGTGACCCCTCGTGGAATTGTTAATTTGTCGTTAATTTCCGTTATCTCTTGTAATGGGCTTGTTTTACCATTAATTCAAATACGAGGGCTTATTTGTAATTTTCTCTTATTTTGATCTTTGTTAGTATTTAAAAGTATTATAAATTGTTTTATTATTTAAGTTAAAAAAATAAATAAAAATAATAATAATATTAATAATGAAAACAATAATAAAATAATAATAATAATAATAATAAACAAAATAATTATTAAATCTTGAAAATGAATAAAAATAAATAAGTTTATGTAATTCAAAAACTTGTAAATTATAATAATGGGCATAAAATGAAAAGAATAAAACTCCAGGGACTAAACTGTAAAATTTTGTTTTAACTAGAAATATTAATTTTGAGTTAATTATGTAAACAATTAAACCACAGGGACCTAAGTGTAATTTCTTAAAAAAAACACAAAATCCAACTCCTGACTTTCCGGTCGCCGGCCGGCGAAGCTCCGGCGCGGCGCCGGCGACCCTAAAACCACCTTAAAACGACCATAAAACTCGAATTTAAAACCGCTAAACGCCTCATTAACCTGATTCAAACATGTTCGAGCACTTTAATTCGAATCTAAGCATGGTTTTAATGGCATTCGAACCCGAAACCGAAATCCATCAAAACTCAAAGCCGTTTCTACACTTAATCGATGTAATTATTCAATTAATCGGGCCTATACGTTCGTTTAATCATTTCGAAATCAATGGTACAATCAATTTCACTTGAAACGCAAATTACACACCTTAAATCGATTTGAAACACCCAAGACCAACTTTAGAGTCGTTGGGAATCTAATCATCCAAATTGAGGCTATAAATCAGAGGGTTAATGCTTGAAGCATCCCCTTTTAACCTCTAGAACACTCAATTTCACCCAAAACATACCCACACATCTATTCCCCATTCGCGACCCGTCGACCGGTTCATCCTTTTGGTTTCACAAATTCAATCGTAATCGGGTAACTAAAAAACAGGTACACACTCGTTTGAATCAGGGGAACCAAAGCCCCATAATCAATCCGATTACTAATGTGGTTTGGGTGATCAATTTGGGATTTGTTTCAAATTAGGGTTCTTGGTGAAAATTGGGGATTTCATTTGAAATAGCTTTTGTTGTTTGTTTTGTGTTTCAAGACACAAATTAGGGCTTTGGCCCACCGATTAAAACACATGAGTGGTGGGCAGGAGGTCCAGGGTTCGAACCCGGGCACCTGCAATTATTTTTTAAAAAGCTGTTTTAATTGAATAATTAATTCCATAAAGTATTGGAATATTATTAAATTTATACAAAAATCATTTTTATAACTATACTAAACCAAAAACTTAAGTAAAAAAATTTTCTTATAAATTCTTAGGAATTGAACTTAATAAATCCTTTAATTTTACTCTGGAAGTTATAAAATTTTTTATAAAATATATTTCCAAGCTTCTAAATTGTATAAAAACCATTATGAATCAAATGGAAATATTTCTTTTAAATCCTTAAGAATTTCAATCTATAAAATTATTTTAGAATATATTTACAAGTTTTAACTTGGATAAAAAAATTTATGGTGAAACAAATATAAGGATATATGTACTAATTATTTAAATTAGCACATCATAAATCAATACTAATTGAGGATTCTTTTATAAGCACGTTTACTATATTATTACTACTAAATCTTTAAAAATGTTTAGTAGTTAAATCGCATCGTCTTCTCCCATATAACTAAGTGAAATATATATATATATATATATATATATATATATATATATATATATATAGATATATATATATATAACACCAAATTATTAAATTAAGAGTCTCGACTATGATTGAAACTCTAGCTTTCGTGTATCATCTTTTGACCTTATTAATTAAATTCTAAATCTTGAAACGTACATCTTTAGGTCAATTGTGAAGACATCGTTGGAATCACCTTATTCTTATTTTTCCTTGTACACCTTATATCATGTGAGTTTTCATACCTCTTTTTATATTATTTCACACTTTTAGGGTGAAACATGTTAAACGTATCATAAACACACTTGTAACCGTGTTTTTAATCTTGTATCACTTGTGCAAATCATCTTATTTTATTATGGTTATTTGAAATCTTGTAACTATCATGTGATGACCCTTGTAAGATACAATCATTAACTATTGCTAGCCTGGCGACGTCATAGATCTATGGGCCTGACAAGCCTATTTGGTGTTAAAGCCGAGGTATTGCCGGCTCCTAGTGTCGTATTCTTGAGCACTATGGGAACCAAGTACACTTAGCTAATCGTTTAATCTTGTAATGGCCATATTGTTAAGGTTTGATTGTTATATTTGTTCATCCATCTTATTTACTTTATTCAATAACCTATGACATGAATTGTCATCTTTGATATATATCTATGTATGAAAATCTATGGAAACTCCCCAACATATTGTTGATATTATTTTTTAACATGTTTCAGGAAATGATATTGCTTAGCTTGCTTTGAAGACTTACTTACATCTAGGATTGGACCTAGATTAAAATAAAAGACAATTGTTATCTTTTGACGTTAGAAATCTTATAAATTGTTACATGTTGGAACTTATGTTATTTCTTGATGTATGTCTTGAATATGGTTATTTAATGATATTGTCATTTTAAATTAGCGTTGTGTGGCATGAACAATCTTAACCCTCACATCTCGACTTTTCCGCCATTAAGGTTGGGGTGTGACATACCCGATCACCCAAGTTCAAGATAATAGAACCGTGTGCCTGTT
The DNA here is from genome assembly GCA_025506505.1 of Flaveria sonorensis. Classification (NCBI taxonomy): domain Eukaryota; kingdom Viridiplantae; phylum Streptophyta; class Magnoliopsida; order Asterales; family Asteraceae; genus Flaveria; species Flaveria sonorensis. The sequence continues at coordinate 66,652,360 of CM046423.1, forward strand.
CGAGCATCTCCTTCTTCTCTCTGTCTGAAATTGTGTTCGGCAACTTGGATTCTCCAACCAAGGCATCCACCACTCGTTGATGAACGAGCAATGCCTTCATCTTCAGTCGCCATAACCCAAAATCATTCTTCCCGTCAAATTTCTCAATCTCAAACTTTGTTGACACCATCGTTACTGCCGAACGATCTTTGATTGAATCTTGTTCCTCAATTGAGCCTCTAACCATGCTCTAATACCAATTGTTACAAAATTGAGTACAAGAACACGTAATTCAACAACACCAAGAAACGAAAAAGATGAAACTTCAAGAATTCAAGAAAGAACTTTATTCTCAAATGATTACAGTAATGGTGATTATGATTGTAAGTTAGTCTAAGTTGTTACACAAGATCCCTATTTATAGCGCTAATTGACCAACTAACTATAACGATCAAATTACACACTCAACAAATAATTGAGAATTTACATTTAGGACCCCAGACTAATACTTCCGAAGCAGGAAGTATCCTTTGGAATACTTCCGAAGCAAAACTCTAACACTTCCAATACTTCCGAAGCAAACATATCCTTCAGAAGATTCTGACTAAGCTTCGGAAGAATCATATTAAGCTTCGAAAGAATCAGATTAAGCTTCGAAAGATATACTAACTTTGAAAGAAACACTTGTTTTGCTTTTATATCTCACAGAATTTACACAAAACAAAGTCAACTATATATTAAAATGTATGTTTTAAGTTGTAGTAAGCAAAAATTCTTCTTGTCTTTTTCGAAAACATGATATTTTCTTCAGTGATTTTTATCCTCGCATGTGAAATACCAATAAAAAGTGATTGAATGAGTTAAGTGATTCTGATTGGAATAACAAAACAAATTACTTTGATGTGTTACCTATAGTTACAAATTTAAAAGACATATGTTTTTGGTGTTTGAAATTTTAACGCGTTCAAAGTAGTTATATCTAGATATCAACAAATCTTAATGTTTAATGTGGGGATTCAACTCAGTCTTGAATGTCTCGGTTTTACCAGAAGAAGACGACTCAACACATGTAAATACTCTAGATATTGACCTTATTTGATGATTGAAAATTAGTATAAAATAAATGTCTTGATTTATTTTTTCTTATCCTACAAAACAAATAGAGTGAAATGAGTATTCATGCATATATAACTTAGTAAATATAGATTGTATCTAATGATTTAAAATTGTTTGAGGGGTATAAATAGAAGAACTATAGGGAAAGAAGAACATTTAGATTGAGATTTTTGGTGTGAGTGTTATATAATAGATAAAATTATATCTTGTCCTTCTTTCATACTTATTATAGTAGTATGAATAATATATTAGATTTGTTAGATGTTTGAAAATGTTAAAATTATTAAAATTTTATAGGAGTACTTAGATATTATATATTTCAAGTGAGTTCATTTATAATCGAGTTTCCAATAACTGACATCTCAACCAATATTTTTTAACTACATACAACTATAAACATATGTAACAACAAACGTGATAACTAATATTTAACATTAAATGACTTGTAACATAGTGATAATAGGATGTATAACAAATGCTTCCCTCCTCGTAAAGAGAGGAAGTGCATTTTTTTATTTTTATCCTTATAGTAGAGGTGCACAAACCGGGTATTGGGCCATGTCGGAAACCGGATTCAAACCGGGTTGGGCCCAATCGGGTTTTTTTGTACCCAAGTATTGGTGAACCCGGGTACAAACCCGGGTCGGGTTTACCATCGTCAAAACCTTAACCGGTATACCCGGGTAGGGTAGGATCGGATTCGAAACCGGGTCCAATACCGGCTTTAGTTTTTTTTTCTTCTTCTTTTCTTTTCTTGTGTGTGTGTCGAACACCGGATCCAATACCGGGTTCCAATTGGGTTCAACCGGGCCGGGTTCGGGTCGGGCTCGTTAAAAAACTCAAAATCTAAAACCGGTTCCAACCCTACGGGTTTAAACGGGTCCAACCCGGGTACACCTTCCATCGTGTACAAACCGTACCAAGATCCGGGTCGGATCCAAACCCGATTTTTATGCCCAACTCTACCTTATAGTATACACACTTTATTATATTATTCATATAGAACGTCACATTAGAGTTCAAAATTCCATCCCATTCCTTTTTCTAGAGTGGAGGAGTTCATATATGTTTCTCATCTCTCAACCTTTTTATTGTTTAAATTTAATTATATATAATAAAATAAAAAGTTGTAATATTAATACTGAAAATCTTAGAACATATTTAAAAGGATTAATTTTATATATATCCTTACAAACTTATAAAATATCATATATATCCAAATTAAACTTTTAATATCATATATATCCCTACAAGACATAATAAATATCATATATATTCTACAAAACCTTTTAAATATCACATATATTCAAAGCATATTCTAAATACAATATATATGAATAAAATAATCAAAGTATCATATATTTGTATTAATATATTTTATGCATATAATATAAATTATAACCAATTTATCCTTTATTTTCTTAAAACTTTGTTTTACACACTTTAAACTCATCTTTCTACTATATTTTTTGTCGTTCTTTTATGTTTTTATTTTTTTGATAAAAGTTTGTATGTAACTGAAAAGAAGCTATAAATAAATATAACCTACATTAATACGACCTATATGAATAAAACTTTATTGTTAAGGGGTTTAAAAATGATATTTAATCAAGACGGCCGGGAAAATAGGTATAAAATTTAGTAAAAATCACTATGAAATTTAGTAAAAGATATAATAGAAAATGCTATAAAAATCGAGTCACTTATAAAAACAATAAAAATTTGGTTGTAAAAACACAAAAACACCCCGTAAAAAGATGAGTAAATATAAGTAAATATGAAGATTTAAAGTTTTAATAAAATCCAAATGGTTATATAATGAATTATTTTTATGCAATATATGAAATGGATACATATAATATTTTAATTATCTTAAAAGGATATATATGATAGATAAGTTTTATAGGGACATATATGATATTTAAAATTTTGTTTGGATATATATGATATTTAACTAGTTTTGTAGGGATATATGTGAAATTAATCCTATTTAAAAAACATAAAAGAGACATTTCATTTATAAAAGTATACATCAAATAATTAAAAAAGATACACATAAGTAAATAAAAAAATAAAAAGCAATTTATATCTCAAATCCCTATTGTTAGGCTATTTCTCGTTGAACACCTTACTCGTCTATGGTTTGCGCAAATGATCTGGCGATTCTATAATGAACCTCGTATCTTAATTTTGTGGTTTACTTTATTTTTTCTTCATCCTTGATTCACATCTTCTTTTCTCGAATATGTTTTTATCCGCGGTGTTTTCTTTGTTGTGACAACTAAACTCAAAGATGATTTTAAGGAGCTTTTCCCATTCCACTAATGATTTTGCCATCAGTGTCTTTGGTCTTCTTTGCGGTTTTGGCAGCTTCTCATTTTCCTTGTCCTTGGCGTTCAATTGAACAGAAACGTATTTCCTTCCGATGACCTTGGTGCTGAGTCGGTGGTCCTCGCTTGTTTTGAAGACGAGTTACCAAGCTCCGCACCTATCGAAAGAATGTGTGGTTGTTTATCATGCGCTTTAAACTTTCCTGCACTACAAGGTGCTCAAAGCCTTTCGGTCCAAGGAGCTTCCTAAACTTCTTTTGTGCTTCCTTGAGTACATCTTCATTTGATTGCCTGTTTCGTTTGTTGTTGAAGTTGTCGGTGTTGATTCCAACAAACTTTATGACCTTGTCATTCATGTCAAAAGTTTTTGTATGAAACTTAAGTTGGGAAATTAGAAATTTGTGAACAATTGGTAAATTGGATGGGATTATGCGTGTATTAGGAAAATTATGAGGAATTTTGTTTATTAACTTGGAGTGGTGGTTGTGTGTCGAGTTTGCATTATTGGGTTCAATCCAAATTGCCTTTGGGTGTAGCTTTTGTTGCCTTTGCTACTGCTTGAATCTATTGATTTTACAAAGAAAATAAATTATAAAATAAAAAAGAGTTGGGTGTGAAAAAGATATAAAGTTTGATTATTAAGTAGATGTGATTTTTAACTAATTTTTTTTATATCAAACAACTATATCATTGCTACAACCCTTTAATGATGAAAATCAGCTTCATCATCAGGTTAGACGTATTTCCTAAATTTTTGTCGGTACTAATGAGATGGGGGCGGTGTTCCCGTCGTTACTAATCAGCGTTAGACCCCAACCCAACTCTACTCCCACTACCTTAAACTTTAGATTTTAAGTTTTCATAGTAGATAAAATACGTAAATTTAAAAATAGTATCAAATAGTATGTAAGTTAGTCAGTAAAAAAGTAATACGAAACATCACATACCATGAGAGAGCGAGGACTAAATATATATATATATATATATATATATATATATACATATACATATATATATATACATATATACATATATACATATATATATATATATATATGTATATATACATATATATATATACATATATACATATATATATATATATATACATATATATATATATATAATTCATTACCCATGATCCTTTGTCGAAGTGGCTTAAATGATGTACCCAAGACCGATTAAAAATGGGGAGATATTGTATTTGATTATCACCTAAAACAAAAATACTATGGTTTGAGCAAGGGGATTTGCCCACTTGTGGGTTTTCTCCTAAATGAAGTGAAAGTGCAATCTTAACCGAAAAACAAATGGATGTTTTAAATTGATATAACATGTATTATTCGAAACATGATCGTATATTTACCGTTAAAAAATGTATCATAATCGATTAATTTAATACCAACCCCTTGAGCACAAGGGTGTAAAACAACAATAAAAAAAAACTTAAATCAAACCAAAATCAATTTAATGACTTTTTTAAATGATCATGACAGCTCACGCTACTTCAACATTCGTCATCCCCACCTCATCTTCCACATTCACATCTCCCCCGTCTTCCCTCTTGTGACCCGGGCCCACACACATTAAACCCCACCGAGCCTCACTCCGAACCTACACCCATCTCTTCCAATCCTACCTCCGAACCTACTCCCGACCCTGAGTCCGCTTTCCGAACCACGCCTCAAGGCTTCGTCTTTCTCGGGCATTTTAATGTCCTTCATCATTATTTTTTTATCTCATCATGTGGAACCTCTGTTGGTATAAACACGGACGGTGAAATTTGAAGTTGTTTTGAGTTTGTTTGAGGATTTTTGGTTGAAATCTCGTTGGATCGTGCGGTTTGAATCGATTGATCTTGATCGGTTGTTTGTGTGGTGGATTTTGGTTGATTACTGACGGATTTGAAGGTGTTTTTCGGTTTGATTGTGTTTGGAGGATAGAGGTTGGTGTTGGAGGTAAGTACTACTGTTTGTTAACATTGAATTTTGGTACTAGCGATTCGTTTTTGGTGAATTCGTTTGATGTGTGTTGTTTTACGGGATTTTGGTTGATTACTCGCGGATTTGAAGGTGTTTTTCGGTTTGATTGTGTTCAGGTGATGATAGCGGAAGAGAATTGAGTTTGGAAGATGGAGATTGCTGTTTGAGGTGATTACTACTGCTCGTCTTTTTTTTGATGTTTTTTAGCTTTGAATTTTAGTACTACTGTACTACCGATTCGTTTTTGGTTGAATTCATTTGATGTTTGTTGATAATCATGAATCAAGGTTTTGAATAGTTGATTTTTACCGGTTGCGTAGTTTTTAAATTTTCGTTCATTACAATCGACGATTGAAGTTGAATTTCGCGTTTAGAACTGCTCGTTGACGTTTGCTGAAACTTGATTCGAAGCTAGAGGTTGCCATCTGAAGTGTTAACTATGGTTAGTCATCAGTGAAGTTTTTTGATCGTTTTTAGGTTAGAGTTTTACCCACGGCTCTTCGTTTATCCATTGAATTAAGCTAATGTTTGCTGTTGATGATGAATCAAGGCTTGGAGTTGACTATTATCGTTGTTCGTTCGGTCATCAATGCTGGATTTACTGTGAAGTTCTGGTATGACGTAACCTTTGTTTTGATTATTTTGTTATTATTCTTCAAATTTTGTTTTGTAGTTTCTACAATTGATTTTAACGTGTTTTGTTTTTCTAATTTGTAGAAGTGATTGCAGAAAATTAAGTGAGATTGACCTTAGTTTTGATCGAGAATTCTGAACCAAACCATGGCGCAGAGTAGTTGGGAAGCCGATAAGATGTAAGCACTCATCATCTTTTTTGTTCTAGTTGTTGTTCATTAATGGAGTATTATTATACTCTTTAAAGCTATACTTGTGAATTTATATGTCTTTATTATTTTCCAAGCTGATTTGGTTGATCAGAACATTAAAGATTAGTTCAAGCTATTCAATGAACTCAGTTGCTCTCCATTTACAACTAAAAGTACTCAATTTAACTCCCAAGGATGTGATCCGTGAAGAACAGAACTTATTGCAGGGACTATAATTATGTCTGTAGTACATAGTTTAAATTGATTTACTCTGTAAAATGGTTTAATAATCTGTTGCAATTTTTAATGTAATCGTCCTTGACTGCTTCAAAATATCCTCTATCATCTCTGATATTATTTTCTGGTCAGGGTTTTGCGTTCTGTTCTGATCTTAGACATTCAAATCTAATAGTTTCTGAGCTAGAATTTGCATATATGTTCTATATTATTTAGCTAAGCTTCAATTTCATACCCGGCGTTCTTTATATTACTTGAATATAGTTATTAAGCTTTAATCCATTTGACACTAAAAAGCCTAAAGTAGGAATTTTTTGTTGCAGACTACTAAACTTAAAGAGGGTGTACGATTGTAATTCCAACTTTCAACTACTACTTTGATTGTCACGACTTCAATAAATAATTTTTAATGGAGATTCACTCTGATTTAGATACCCTACATGTAAACACATTTTTTCTTCTTCTTCTTTTGCAAGAACATCGTTTGTTCTCCTAAATTATCAAATGTTGTACTAAAGTTGGAATAGATGGATATTACTTCTTTGTTCGCTTGCGATTAGGCTTGGATGATTTTATTTTAATTGTAAATTTACCCTTTTTGATAGGCTGGATGTTTACATCCATGACTATTTGTTGAAACGGAAGCTGCATGCATCTGCAAAAGCTTTCATGACTGAAGGCAAGGTTGCTACAGATCCTGTAGGTAAGTTGTTATGGTCCCATTGATGATTGGGGTTTATGGAATTGATTCCCTGTTTGTTGATCTTGGAGTACAAGTCAGGTGGATTTAGGCCATCTAAACATGAATTTGTATTTAGTACGTGCATTAAGCATTCAATTAACATGAACTGCAATTTAATTAAACGTAGATATCCTGATTTAAATTAATGTGCAGCTATTGATGCTCCGGGTGGATTTCTGTTTGAATGGTGGTCTGTTTTCTGGGACATTTTTATTGCAAGGACTAATGAGAAACATTCTGAGGCAGCTGTAGCCTACATTGAGGTTTTTTATTATGCTCTAAGTTATATACTTATATATTTATTTAGTTTTATGGTCCTTGATGTTTGCTTTTTGTTATTTTTTTCTCATAACTTTTTTTTTATTTTCATTCTCTTCTTTTTGATACGAATAACAGACACAACAAATGAAAGCAAAGGAACATCAACAACAGATTCAAATGCAGCAGATGCATCTTATACAGCAAAGAAATGCTCAACTGCAAAGAAGGGATCCTAATCATCCTCCAATTGGTGGGCCCGTTAATGCTATGAGTACTGATGGAATGATGGGAAAACCGTCACCCAGCACACACGGTATGAAAATGTTTGAAGAACCCATGAAGCCTGCTCATTCTATGGATTCAGAAACATCTCCAGCTCTTCTTGATGCTAGTAGGATGGCCCTTATCAAATCAGCCACTAATAATCAAGGGTACAATTACTTCTCTACTATTAATTCTCATTTTATTTTCTTTTATTTACAAGTTTGGTTGAATTATCATGATGTCTTGTATTTGTACTTCATCCAGACAACTAGTGCAAGGCACCTCACCAAATATGTCTACAAGTTTGCAGCAGATTCAAGGGAGGTCTCCGTTGAATACGGTATATTCTTGATGTTTTTTTAATTCGTGCGTGTATATATATGTAAACTTTTCCTTTGTTCATGCTTGGGCTCATAAAAGTGTAAAAATTTTAGGAAGTTAAACAAGAAGTTAACATGGGTAATGCACAGAAATCCTTGCCCACAGACCCTTCATCAATTTATGGGCAGGCCATTTTGCAGTCAAAGTCTGGATTGGGTGGTACAGGTAATCTTATGATAAATCTCTTCTAGTGGACTTTTAGCTTGGAATAAAGTGCTCTTAAGAATACTAGAAGAATGATTTATTCTCCCTACTGCATAGGGCCACATGGGTTGCTAGACATCTTAAAATTAATGACAATATCTTTTGTATTATCTTATTTTCATAGCTGTTATTCGATGTAGATTCCATCTCGCTGTTACTTTATTGTTCTGGCGGACTTGTCTTGAATGAGTAGCAATTGACGATGTGGATACTTCAAATAATTTATTCTAAATGGAAGTTCACTTTATTTATTTTCCTTTTACCTTTTCAGGATTGAACCAAGGTGTTACTGGTCTACCGTTGAAGGGTTGGCCTCTAACTGTAAGTATTTCTTTGTCATTTTTCTTGAATTTTTTGTGAAGTTCATTTTCATATTTCACCTAATATGTTGACTTACACCGCAGGGAATTGACCAACTACGCCCGGGTTTAGGTTTGCAAGTACATAAACCCAATATGCAAAACCCAAATCAGTTCTATTTGGCATCTCAACAACAGCAAGTATTGGCCCAGGCCCAAGCCCAAGCCCAAGGCAACCTCGGAACATCACCAAATTATGGATTTGTAGGTGGTTTACCGAGGGGTAATTTAATTATGAAAGATGGTCAAGCCACAAGAAACGAGGGATCTGTAGGTTCCCCTGGGCAAATGAACTCTCCCAAGGTTAAACTTCTCTTTTTAGGACCCCATGAATTATTCCACGTGCTAGTTTTTTATAACCCAATTTGTGATTTTTTTTAATTTTGATGGGCCATGGGTAAAATAAAAATAGCTAAAAATGGGTTGTTGGCTGTGTCAAGGTGTACTCTTAATGCATACAAACTACTGTCTGCTTTTTTAAAAATATTATGTGTTGTATATATATCTTTTGTTATATTAATATGCAAAATCTTTCTTTTTTTAATAAGTGATGCGGGTCAACCCGGCCCATTCATATTAGCTGTTTTGACCTATATCCTCACCAATCCAATTCGTCACCTCTATTGTTGGTGTTCCCATGATCTTGCAAGATTGAATATGTCATTTGTATTTCTTACCTTTCCCTGAAGCAATAAGGCGATAATTTTGCCCATAAATGTTTCTAACAGATGAAGTTGCCACAGATGCAGCAATCTTCTTCACAACAACAGGATCAGTTGCAGCAACAGCAACTCCAGCTGCAACAGCAACAGGTGGTTCTTATTGTCAGTTCCTGGAGGATTAATTAATTGGTTTTATCTATTTTTCATTCTTCCAATGTTTTGAATTAATTACTCTGTTTTCTTCAATTTTGAGCAGAACAATAGAAAAAGAAAACAACATTCTTCTTCTGGGCCAGCTAACAGTACAGGTACAGGGAATACAGTGGGCGCGTCACCAAGTTCTCCAGCATCAACTCATACTCCTGGTGATGGTGTAACCACATCTAGCAGTCTGCAGCATGTGAACAGCGTGCAGAAAAGTATGATGATGTATGGTGCAGATGGAACAGGTGGGCTTGCTTCATCAACAAATCAGCTGGTAAGCCCTTTTCATTTTCCACATATAGCTTTTGATCTTACTAGATAATATCAACGTCTATAGGATAAAATTTGCATTTTATCTGCTGTGCGCGGCCTGATTCCATAAGACACTTGGAGAAACTTGATTTCAGCCAGTATGCCTGTTTGTACATTGTATAACATATATAGTAGAGGTGGCAATTCTGACCTTATCTGTAATGGGGCAAACACTTGAAAAATAGCTTAAAAGGAAACATGTCAAATGGGTCGGCTCAAAAGTTGCTCAAAGCGTATTTCTACTGCTTAAAACAAAATAATCATTTTATTACAAAAAGTAAGATCATTGTTGAGCATTGAGATGAAATATATCTTGTAATCATATCCGACACTATATATCTCTCATAAAAGAAATAATGCTAGAGCAACCTAAAAATCAATCAGAGGCCACATGGCTTGAGTGTTAGAAAAGGGCCCACTTCCTTCCATCATCATGGATTCATGCCATGTGAGCATTTGGTTGATCTGCAGGTTGATTTTTAGGTTACTCTTTTATCATTTTTTGGGAAAAAAGGTGTCAGGGGTCAACCCAACCCGATCCATATGAAAAGTTATCCATTTAAGCTCGGAACAACTTATACCCATTACCCAGATGATCTGCACATTTTCCTCTAACAATCTGTATTAAGATTCTGATGATGATTTGTTTACATGAAATACTCCATGATCCTCAAATTCTTTCTTCATAATGCAGGATGACATTGAGAACTTTGGTGATGTTGGTACCCTGGATGATAATGTGGAATCTTTTCTACAGCATGACGCAGGAGATTATAGCACATTAAAACAGACACCTACAGAGCACAAAACCGGCTCTTCCAAGGGTACGTAATGATAACATTTGATGCACGAATGAACCATTTCTACCCTCATAATATTTAAACCCGTCTTACAGGTTTTTCTTTTGGGGAAGTTGGTTGTATTCGAACAAGAAATAAGGTTACATGCTGTCACTTCTCTTCAGATGGGAAGTTGCTAGCTAGTGCGGGGCATGACAAAAAGGTAAGAACTAGGATTGGGGATTTCAACCCATCTATGTGAAAATGGGTTGATTCGGGCTTTATGTTAGTGCTAATAGGTCAGATGGGTAAACTTAAAAAGACACAACGAAAATGTGAACGGGTCAAACAGGTTATACTTATTACATAATAATTGCTTATTGAGTTATATCCCCCTGAATTATTTCATTATAGAAAATTGGATCATTGTAATAATATTTTTTTACAATCATATTTAATATATTATTCATGTATAAGTTCAAAAAGAAAGAGACAAAACAATGTGTCGAGTCAACCAACCCAACCCAACCCAATCTGCTTTGACATGTTTAAAGATCTACACATTTTGACGTATTACGTAACCCCCCATTTTGCCGCCTATAGTATATGATGCTTATACTGGATCATTTTTCTAGCTGTTTGCAATTTTTATTAAAGCATTAAGGCAGTTCAATAACTAATTGTTCTGTTCAGGCTGTTTTGTGGAACATGGATACCTTGCAAACTGAGAGCACCCCTGAAGAACATCAATACGTAATAACTGATGTTCGGTTTAGACCAAATTCAACTCAATTAGCAACTGCTTCCTTTGATAAGTCGGTACGGATATGGGATGCAGCTAATGTAAGTTTTCTCTTCTAGCTTAGTTAAATGCAATGTACATCAGAGTATGATATGTTTATTCAATATATGTTGGGTTCTGAGATGCATTACATTTGAACATAATGTTGCAGCCAAGCTATTGTTTGCATGCACATACCGGCCATACATCGCATGTTATGTCCTTAGATTTTCATCCAAAGAAGAATGATCTTTTCTGCTTCTGTGATAGTAACAGTGAAATTCGCTATTGGAATCTCAGCCCGTTTCTCTGTGCTCGCATCTCTAAGGTTTGTCTGGAATTGCATACAACTGATTGTTTGTGATTGTATATTTGTATTGTTAAGTTCTGGAGGTAGATAACGAGTGGGCTGGTATGGGGTCGGAAACTGGTAGGCTTTGGTGTGGGTTATAATGGTCAGGTTGGGTTGACCTGTACCATTGTATGTCCAGCAATATTTTCAAATTTATAAATAATTGTTGGTTGGGAGTTTATTGGGATGAAACTGAAACGCACCAGAACCGAAAAATTAAGAATATTGGAACTAAGAAGGAGACCAATCTGAACCTGTCTAGTACCAATTGTTAAAAGCCATTTAATCCCATACCATAACCATAAATCAAATAGAAACTGGTGTTTAATAAATTGACAAATTTAAATATATACGTCGTATCAAGCTTGTAGATAACAACTAAAAAAAACCATTCTGTTAAGGTTCGAGAGTGAACCACCCTGATTATTATAAATATCCCGAACTAAGACCGGTTTTTTAAAAAGTCTTAACAAGAACTGAACCAAACATAGATGGTACTGTTTTGGTTCTTTGGTTTTTTATTGTTAATGTATATAGAGGAGTGCAGAACCACAAAAAATGGTCCATGAGTGACCTTTTACACCATCACTTGTATATATAGAGGAGAGAGTAACATAAAAAGTGACGGTGTAAGAAGTCAATGGTGCATTTCTTTGTGTTGCATGTGCTTCAATGTTATAAAGGTGTTGCATCACTTCTATTATTGATGCTACACTTATAAAACATTTTTGCATTGATGCACCTCTTATAAAACATTTTTGCATTGATGCATCATTACATCATTTTTGGGTGGTTGTGCCTTGGTTTTGATAGGTTTAGATAATTATGCAAACCCTCATTACATGTGTCGAGCTCTCTTCCGCTAAAAAAATTTTATGCATGGATTCACTTTTTACCAATAATCTTTTTTTTTTGTTATATGATATTCCTACAGACAAACACTAAGACCTTGTAAAACTCATAGGACAGATAAATTTATAAGTTTTTTTTTAGTTGTGAAATGATTATTTGGTGAATGGTTTATATAGTGCGAGTAAATTATAGTATTTGGCTTAATTTTTTCTCCTACTAAACCTTAACTTTTTCTCCTACTAAAACGAAGCTCACCTTCAAACCATTTCTTATGACTGAATTCATCAAACGTTACAATAAACTCATCAATACAAATATAAACACTATAATTTGATGTTACATTGATATCTTGATTTCTCTGGAAAAAAGTTCCTTTGAAATCCACTGGATATCTACTTGCCTGATTGAAGGTGGATATGCTTATGGATGGATGGACTGAAACTAAATGGATATGGATGAGGAAAAAAGTAAATGGGTAGTATGGATATGACTCCAGATTATCCATATCTGATCCATTCGCATCCCTACCCCTAATTAGTGTTTTAAGTATGCCCACAGAAACTACACTATTACATTATTAATCTAACTTGGACAAAGTTTATAAGAGGTTTTAGGCATCAAAAATACACTTTGGTTGATTTTCGACACATTCAACTCATTTGACCAACTTTCATATGGCTAATCTTTTACTTGACTAAAGGAGATGATACAACCTGATTTGACCCATACACAAGTTAATGGGTCAAATTTACCACCTCTTTTAAATTCTTGTATTTTCATATCTCACACCATTCCTATTGGCAAATGTAGCAACCGGGCAATGCACAAGTGCGATTCCAGCCAGTTACTGGACATTTACTGGCAGCAGCATCAGATAAAATTGTCTCCATCTTTGATGTTGAAAATGATAGACAAACACATTCCTTCCAGGTATCAATTTGTAAGAAACTCACGCATCAAGTTTCCGTACAATAAATTCAGTCATACATGGTATTTGCATAAATGAGTTTATCTACAATTTTAATCCTTGTCTTGTTATCAGACACATTCAGGAGTAGTTAACTACGTATGCTGGGACTTGAACGGGGAATATCTAGCTACTGTTAGTGAGGAATCGGTGAAAGTGTGGTCATTGGCTTCCAGGGAGTGCATTCATGAGCTCACTTCAAACGGAAATCAGTTTCATTCCTGTGTTTTCCATCCAAGTTATTCTACTCTTTTGGTTATTGGTGGAACTCGGGTAAGTACTTTTCTTTCAGGCGTTGCATTAATTATTATTTTTCTATGCTTCCTTTCATCCACCTATTTTTTTTTAAAAAAAATTGGTGCTATTGCTTTAAAAAATTTAATGGTTGAGAATGAATTTGTAGATTCAGTAGACACGAATATAGGATTCGAATCCAGATGAAGTTCTGACCATCTGTCAGAGAAAAAAGAACAAACGGGTCTTGTAGGATTCCCAATCAATTCTTCGATTTCTTCCGGAAGCATATGATTAATCATATGCTTCTCACGTTCCGTAAATAGCCGGGACATTGAGGAATATCCAGAAAGGCATTTTGCTTTCAATCATGTAGCTATGAAAAAAATAGATGAGGGTGGCAAAATTGTTTGGTTGGGTAGCGGGTCAAAGTGTGTGATTTTTATTGGGGCCACAATGGGCCGGGTTGCTTTGACCTGCATCAACATTTTGTCCATTTGTTTTCAAAATTTATAAATAACTAATGTGTTATATATCATGATAAAAACCCAAATACAGCAAAATTTCCCATTAATATGAGAATGGGTTAATTCGGGTTGTAATTTGTTTATAATAGGTTAAATGGGAAAAATACTGAGAGGTCATATCGGCTGAAATTAGTATGAAGGGTATTCAAATGCTCAGAATCTCCTAACTGGTTTTTTAAAATTATATTATTATTTTAAAATTTTTGTTTTTTATATTCAAGTTTAATTATATATAAAACTAAAAGGAAGAGCAAAATGTCAGTGAGTCAACCCCACCTGACCCGTTTTAATCCATACATTAAATACACGCGTCTTGACCCATTTTGTTCCCAAAAAACTTGTTTTGACCCATTATTCAACTCTTCTGACCCACCCATATTTTCACCTTGGTAAAAACCTTACTGTTAAAAATAATGATCCAGTTTTTAATAAAGGATTTAGGAGACTTTTAGTACCTGAATACATTTCAGTTTACTTCAACTAAGTCACTAAGATAAACATATAACCCAAATTGACCCGTGTTTTAAATAAAGGGGTCGAAATTGTCAACTTTATAAAGTATAAAGTATAAACAGCTGCTAGTAAGAACCAATTCTTGGTTAAAAACCTGTTTCTCTAGATAAATGAGTCAAAATTAACATTTGCCCCTGATCAACCGATTACTTAAAGCTCTCCATTTTTTACTCTCTTTATCTTTCTCAGTCATTGGAGCTGTGGAACATGAGCGAGAACAAACGCATGACGGTTCAAGCTCACGACACCATAGTAGCTTCTTTAGCACAATCACCTGTTACTGGAATGGTTGCCTCTGCAAGTCACGACAGTTCTGTTAAATTATGGAAATAAATTTAAAAAAAAACAGTTGTTTCATCCGTTAAAAGGCGGGTCATACCCCTATTCGAATATTCGTTATGGAGTTATGTTTACACCTTATATAAGTCTTTATGTTTCATCATTGATTTCCACCACCGATAGATTATAGCCGAGTTAGGAGTAACGTTAAGTGTAGCTTGTATATCTCTAGTAACTGTTCTTGAATTTGTAATAATTTACCATTTGGGTTTTCCGAGTCTTTTTGTTATTTCTTGAATTTATAAACTCATGATTTATTGTTAAACCGGGTTTTAAGACCTGGAGTCGACCAATTTCATCTTAAGAGGCTCCTCAGGTGACTTTAAACTCGAACGACACATCTGACTGATTCTCATTTTAGCTAATTTTTTTTATTTAAACCGTTAGAAATAATAACTACAACTCAAATCAACCTGATCGTAATCAAGTTGGTCAAAATCTTGCCTGTGTTATTAGATGTTCTATGTTGGTTTCTTCTGTTCTATTTCACTTGTAGTTGTTATCACAAAATATATTACTTGATAACTGGTTAAGAATCATCAATGGAGTATATCATAATAACATCTATTAGCCACCAACCTAATATAACCATTACTGTAGAATATAATGCAAATGATTGAAACTCAATTTACAAAAATAGTTATTAAAAGGGTTTAGATTCAATGATCACATTACCTCATTATCTATCTATATGATAGGAAACTCTTAGCTGCAGTAGTTTACAAGAGTTAAAGCATTATGTACAACTATTTACTGCATTGCCTAAAGTGACATGAGAGTGACCCCAAGGTACTACCCTTTGCTGCATCTTTATACAAAGGATACCACACCCACAACACCCTCAAAATAGCATCTAATTTAGTTAACTTTAATCCTTTAATCACTTCAAAAAGGGTACTTCCAAAATTCTTCAACAAATTTCTTAATTTCCATCACTTTTAGCTTTAATGGCGTCCGGTGGGTTGAATTTTCTGTAAGTTCTTGAAAATCTGTCATCGGAATCCAAGAATCTCGCCGGAGACGATGAAGTTAGCGTTCATCCAATGGTCAAACGCTCTGCATCTGCATTGAGTACCAAGAGCATACAATTGTGTATGTAGAGTTTGGGTAGTGAAACATAGAGTGACATTAGCGAAAGTGCCAATGAATTTGGTGTGATTGCAATGAGTAACGTGTGACATTAGAGGTTAAAATGTCGGAATTTTGACCTGAAAACTCACCGGAGTGACTTTCTTC
The DNA here is from genome assembly GCA_025506505.1 of Flaveria sonorensis. Classification (NCBI taxonomy): domain Eukaryota; kingdom Viridiplantae; phylum Streptophyta; class Magnoliopsida; order Asterales; family Asteraceae; genus Flaveria; species Flaveria sonorensis. The sequence goes on from CM046423.1 coordinate 66,668,797, forward strand.
CAACGTTGGCCTCCATTAGTGGCTCCTGAAGGTGCGATGAAGGTAAAACACCACAGGGAAGTTGGACGGTTGATTATGAAAGCTGTGAGATATAATGAAGGTGGAACAAGTTTACAAGGTGAACGTATATGTGGGGAGGCTTTAAGATTTCTTTGTTGAGGGTTTGTTATGTGAATTATGAAAGTGAAGGGGGTGCAATGGAAGAGAGCGAAGAGGGATTGTTGTATAAATTTTTTCATGTCTTGTTTTTAAATCCGCATTTGTTTTGTTGTTTTTTTATCAAAAAAAATTTCAACTATTAAGGCAAAAGAGTTGTATCATCTGGGTTTTTTTTTTTTTTACTTTTTTTTCCATTGAAGAGGTAGCTGTTATGATATGATTTTATATTTACGTTCTACTGTAACAGTGCAACACGCGTGAAGATCACAACTAGTTATCCTAAATAAAGATATTTTTTACTTCAACGTACAATTACATTACATTCAATAACTAATTTGATAAACGATTTGATGAGTCGAACTATAATAAATGATTACGTTAAATACCTATATCAATAAAAAAAACTTTAGCCGGATGGAGATTGGAGGGTCAATGAACCCCTTTAGACTCCATTCTAATTCCGAGCAACTAAATTTCCGGTTACCAAGACGTGTTGAAACATATTTATGAAATATTTTATTGTAACTAAACTGACTACTTCCCAAGAGAGTGGCGATAGACGATTACTTACATAGCGGTCGTATGTGTAACATAAAGCAAAAGCTATAATTATTTTTGCGATTCTTGAAATTAGTTATGCATTTAATGGCTTATTAATCGGTTAGTTTTTCATAATTTTCCTTGTCCGATTGTCTTGTTTTTTAAAAATGTGACCAATAATTGGAGATGGATATCAGGACAAAGATAAAAGCGGTTATGATCTTTGGTGATTGCAATAAAACATTTTCAAATCTTCATGGCAAGTATAATGAGATGCATATCACACAACATCACGGCTTGAGTGGGTCAAACCTTTCACAAACCGACATGTTATATACCGATTGCTATTTACGAGAACTCACGAGAACCAATCAAAATCATTAGTTTATCTAGAAAACAAACATTGTTATATAAATTTATATGTTAATTTACATGTATTCGCATATTTAAAAAGTTTAGACATGTGCAAGCTTATCATTTAAACTAGTGTAAAGTTTTGTGATTTACACGTGTGAAAATATAAAATGTACGAATGGATGTAAATTAACACAATATAAAATCATATAACGATGTTGCGTTTTTATAATAACCTAATAATGTAATTAAAAATCATTCGAGCTATGACTGGGTGATAGAGACTCTTGCTTGTTGGGGGAAGACCGAGATTCAAATCCTCACGTGAGCTAAGTTAGGATTGGGTGCAATGTAGGAGTAGATTAATAGAAGTAGATATATTTAGGTGTGTTGTTATATAAAAATATTGTAGTTAAAATAATGATTTTGATTGCTTTTGATGAGTTCTTAGGGTTCTTGTAAAATTTAGAAGTTTCTATTTGATTTTTAATATGATAAAAATATATATAATTAACAATTAATAAATTTGTTAGATAAATTTAATAAGCTATACATAGAGGATTCATAGTTCATCGATCAACAAAACTTGCAGGATCTAAGTATCGCATAGCCATTTCAAATTTAAACAATTTGAGAGTTTAATCGGATAAACTCAATCTCAAAACTTGCCTTTGGTGGTAGTTAACATTCATGTTTAAAATGACCTTAAAATTTCCTTTTTTTCACACTGAATTTCACATGTGAGATTTTGGAATAATCAACTTTTAAGTTCGACCCCAGACAGATGCTCTGCTTCTTGAACCCTGTTTTCAATAGGGTATTGTCCCCTTAAAACCCCTATTAATTATAGAATTTGTCCCTACTCTCTAAGAACCAGTGAACTTTAATGACATGAATCATAATAATACAAACTAGTGTGGATTTTGCACCTTCATACTAGATTGATTAATATTATGATTACATTGATTATCTAGTGGATCCAATTGTACTAAAACATCTAACACTATATGCAATATCAAATTCTTTTATAACTAATAATAAGTTATCTTCTTCTCTTACAGTGATCGATGGGTGTTGATGTGGGTCCATCTGAGCTTGAAATTGATCAAAGTGAAGGTTAAAGCGGCCAACAATGGGTTGAAAGCAAAGGGGTTAAAAATATAAAAGTAAAGACATGGTTATTTCAATTACAGTGTTATAATGTTTACTCCTCACAAAAATGGTGTGTTTAAATTATTACAAATGCATCTACAAGATTGTCACCATAGTAGTTGAATGCCTTCCATAATCTGGAGCTAGTGCAACCGCCTCAGAGGTTTGATATGAAGAAAGTGATAGTGTTAGTTGCTCTACCCACCATTATGTTCCTGTTTATCACATCTTCACAAGCGTCTCTAAACCTATAAGTTTCTTTCAAGACCTTAAGCGACCCAAAAAGTCAGAGACCCCTTATAAATTTTACATTTTAAATTTTATTTTTATTTGGGCTAATCACCAGCAATAATAAGATAACAGGTTTTCTATTAGTGGAGTTAACTTCTTATACGAATATTTTTAGATTAAAGCCCAAATATTTATCACAATCCCCGTATATAAATGGTTTTATTAAAAATTTCAAGGCTCTATACAAATTGGAGGTTTAAAGTTAAAACTTTAGTTGCTTTAGGCTTAAGGCACCTATGCACATCTATTTTCTTTTTCCTCTATCTTTTACTTCTTGCCAACCTTGTCTTGATGAACCATTGATTTTGTTTAGTTCTTTAGTCATCCTTCTACGATCTTCATTAGTAATACCCGCCCTCGATGGTTCAGCTAGTCATCCTATGGCCATCTGATTAACAAATTTTCTCTAATGAGGATTGGACAATCGACTTCAAAGTTTTTTCTATTAAAGTGGTTATTTATATACATATATAATTTATTTAATATATTTATTTATGTTAAGTATATCAATTTTAACTTGGACACATTTAGAAACATATAACCTGAATACAACTTGTGTTTAATTCTAATATTAAACGAGTTAATGAGTGGTCCCATTTAATTTCAGCTTTAAACATGAACCACTTAATTAAAACTGTTTAAACATGTGAGCTCTAACACAAAAAGTTCGATAAAAATGTTAGACCCTAACAACCCATAAACTAATTATTCTTTTATCGTATAAACAAATTAGTTTATGTGTAAACTAATAATAGAGTTATTATTTTTTAAATAAGTTAAAACACAAAAGATAAACAAATGTAAAATAAAATAATTATATGTCTTTAAAATAGAAAAGGAAAACATTATACAATACTCCTAATGGATTATAGTTTCCCCTCATTCTCAAAAGTATCAATGGGTAGGACTGTTATGATAACAAGTTACCACGGTATTGAGTTGATTGAATATTTTTGTAAGTGTCATGATTTGATAAGTTTTTTAAGATATTAAAATCTTTGTAACATGCATTTGTTATAAATTAGGTGGTGATGTCCAGTGTAGAGGCGGTTACGTAGTAAATTCTGGTATTTAGATATCGAAACGTAGATATATGGAAAAAAATATGTCGTGACGTTATATTCAGAAATCAAAAGTTATGTTGATATAAAATTGAATTTTAAAAAGACAAAAAAATTTAATAAATTAAGAAGTAAAGTTATATATATTTCATCATGAACATGAACATGGACTAGGAGGACAAAATGAAACAAATACTATTGTGAATAAACTTTTCTTAATTTGTTTTTTCCGCTGCAGTATAGAAAATTACAAACGTGTAAATAGTAAGGGTGTGAATGTGTGATGAGATTTACGTAAAAGTGAGTTTTTGCTAAGAAAATAAAAACTAAAAAAAGTCATTGATGCACAAAAGTGATGCGTAAAATATGGCATCATATTTATACAACGATTAATACTTTAATAGTTTTATATTACTCTCACACACTTTTTTTCAAAGTTTATATATTATTATATAATATTATATAATACATGCTAAATGTGTCTTGTTTAACTATTCATGAGCACGAGCGCCCTTCTCTCTCTAATCAGTGTACCCTATTTTGTTCCACTTCTTTATTCATTCAAACTACTCCGTACAACACTATTATTATATTGAATAGTTAATTGCTAATTTTATATTAGTTTTGTTTTTGAACGACTAATTATATCATACTTGTCTGGTCATCCCTTCATCACTCAAGTACGGAACTTAGGGCATTAAATTGTCATGTTTTAAAGGAAAACCGTACATCAGTTTATTTTAAAAGTTTTGCACATAATACAACCTTCAAGAAGAAGTTTATTTTAAATGAAAAACCTTATGATTCAATTTGAAATCTTTTTTTTTTGTTACAAGTGAGACTTGAATCCGAAACCTCTATCTATCTTAATAAAATATTGGGTAACTCATCTTAATCATTTGAGTGAAAGGATGATTAATAGCATATATTAGTTAATTGTACTAATACACCTTACTTATTTGTGTTATTTATTGTTGCTATAGGTTAGTTATTAAACCTTCCAATTCTCAAAAAAAAACTCGATTAAACTATTGTAATAGAAGATCATCATGCACCAAATGAATTTTTTTTTTATCTTGGTGTAAAATGTTGTCTCTTCTTTTAAAGGTCGAGAGTTAAAAGTGTCAAAATAAACAACAATATAATATTAAAAAGTGATTAGATTACACTTATAAAAAGGTCGTCATGCACAAAAGTCATGAGTGTAAATGTACTAGATAATTCCATTTTGAATTTTCTTGAATATTTTCTGGTTAGTTTGGGTCGAACTTATGAACACACTTAGTCATACGGGTTGCAACAACTCTTTTTTCTCACGTTTCTTGGTCTAAAATTTTTATTAATAATTACAAAATATATAAAAAAATTAGACACTTCTCTTGACAAATCAATGATAAATTTACCACAAACTAAAAAAATAAACCCTAAATACTCCATTAATAAATACAGATTACTGATCTGGTTGTCGAGACTCGATCAAAAATAAGTTATTATATTGGTCTTAGCTACATTTATTGTGTAAGGGTAAGTAAGGTCGTCTCCACAGGGAATATGTGAAAAGTATTTAACAATATGACTCAATTAACTTAAAGACACTAACTTTAATATTAAAAATTGAAACTTGGGATGAAATCAAGAACGCTATTGCCAAAAGCAACAAACTTTGAAATAAATTTGATTAAATATTAAGAAACAATCATTTCCGGGTTTTCAATTCCGCAAGATCCATAATTGATACTTTCAAATTAGGGTTTGTAAGAAATAATACTTCAAGATCTTAGCTTTTGATTAAAGTGATAACAAATAGACAATCTTTTAAGACTCGTTCATTCACAAAGTTACCAATTCACCTATATCACGTTGTCTACTTTTCTTATGAGCTCACGATGCAAGGAAACCGAAAACTGATAATCAAGTAAACAACTTTTTTATAAGTAAATCTTTTAAATCAATCAAAACATAATGCTTCATTCACTAAACCATTGTTCAATACAAAAAACTAATCAAAGCATACCAATTGTTTCACTTGACAAGAATTGTACTCCCGAAAGCAATCAAGAAAGAACTAGCCCCTCATGGTCTTCATTGAATCTTCAATCTTGATTATATGATGATCAATGATGATTTGGTGTGTGTTGGGAAGCTTGAAAGCACCCAAAATCACCTTGAATTGCTAGATTTCGGCTGGGAAAAGTTGTACTTCGAGTTGGGGTTAGATAGGTTTAAGTAGACATCAAGATCCACAAAATCCGGGTGTTAGTTGAAGACCGGCGTATGATACGCCCAGGGTTGGCGTATCATACGCCCACCTCACTGTTCCTACGCCCAACTTTCTGTTATTTTTTTCAAATACGCCCATTGATACGCCGCCCACTGATACGCCGGCCATACATTGACCGACCTATTATACGCCCATACCCGACGTATCATACGCCGGTATGCCTAATTTTGTGCCTTTTTTTGTAACTTTTGATGTTTATATCTTTAGTCATTGTAGTTTCATGTTTGGTTCCTTATTCTCCAAAATAAGCCTCCTTTAGCTCCAATTACCTATAAATCAAAACACAAATAACTTTAAACTATTCCACCACAATCATGATGTAAATGTGACACCCTAAATTTTCAAGTTAACACTGTTACCACTATCTAACCCCTTTCCGGTATTTATTTTAAACCAATTTTATTATGATTATAAATAATTAACCCTAAACTAACAAACTTAATTAACCTAAAATGCAAGATAAATTAATTAGAGGGACCTAAGATGGCTATGGCAAAAACTTAACCCCATGATATAACCCAACCCCCACCCACGGCTTCCCTCACATTCGCATCATCCACAACCGTGAGCCCTCTCAACCCTAGCAAATCCCTTCTCGACGGCAGCCTCCTCCCCCTCGGCAGCTTCACACCTCTCGTCGGTAGCCGCTACTCCCCCTTGACGACCCTCCATACGCGACACCCTATCCCCGGCAGCCTTCCCGACGTCAACCGTGATCCATTGTCGACTTTACACTCCGCGTGCAACTGATTAACTGAATCAACCCGCGCTTTATTCGGTACGTTTCTTTCCTTCGTCTCTCGCGTTCGATTTCGGGTACGGTTTTGGTTGCTAAACCCCTTGTGTTTTGCGTGCGGATTGTGTGATTGTGTGTGTTAATTGCATGGTTGTTCCCGCGTGTGTGTGGTATGTATGTGTGATGATGTGTATGTATGCGTTGTTGTGTGTGCCTGAATGTGTTGTTTATATATATACATGTATCAATTCACCATAGGACGTGTGGCAGTGGTGTGTGCTTCTGCCATTGTGTTCATGGTTTGTTGCGTGTATACATATATATTTTTCTCGATTGTGTGGGCTGCGTATATGTGTCTCTTCATGGGTGTGCGCATATTGGTGTGTGTTGTGCATGAGTGTGCGGTGAATGTTCTGCGTGGATTTCAGTGTGTTTATGTATGTATGTTTGCGTGTTAGGGTTCGGTTCTTGGCATGTATTTCTTGTTGATCTGGTTTTAGAGTTTCGTATTCCCATATGACTTTTTGTATGTGATTCGTATGCATGGGTATGGGGCTGTGTTTGTATGATGGATATGCGCGTTCGGTTGGGCATACGTGTGTGGGCAGTCATATGGTTTGGGCGCATGGGGGTATGAACATGGTTTGGGCGCATGGGGGTATGAACACAATGGCAGAAGCAATCGAGAACATGTTGATTTGTGTGTGTTCTTGGTAGTATGCACGTGAAAGGCTGGTAGTATGTTCTGCGTGTATACATATATATTTTTCTCGATTCTTACTATACTCTCTTTTGGGGGAGAGAAACATGTTGATTTTCATAAACTGTATGTTACATTAGATTTGTAATACTGCATATACTGGTGTACTATTGTGATACCACTACGCCTCATTCGGACCGTTAATATGGTATTAGCGAGGTGATTGTTAGTAGATCTACTAGGTTTGACAAACCCCGCCCAGGCTAGTCGCGCTAGCTTGACTGGAGGTCAAACAAGTGAATGGTTAGCCTGTTTTACTGTGCTGGTGTTTGGTACCCACAGCCGGGGCATACATTACATTATTACTGTCAGCTCAGTCGCGAATATCATTCACATAGTGACTTGTTATGGGCTAGCTACCTACTTATATGCTTTGATGTGTTCATGTGTATACTGCATGTATGCTTAGGAGTTCTTGGTAGTATGCACGTGAAAGGCTGGTGTAGGTGTGTGTTCTTTATTTTGTGTGGGGTGTATTTGTGTGCGTGGCAGTGTAAGAATGTATGGTTGCTTGGGTGCATGTGTGTGTGGTTATTGTGTGTGGATAATATATATTATGTGCCTATAATATATATTATGTGTGTTTTTCTTTGGGTCGTTATGCATTGATGTTGTGTGTGTTCGTGTGTGAATGGGAATATCGATAACCGTCCCTGTAACCGAACCGTGAACGCGAAACCGTACGACCCATTGTTAATATTTAATATTTAATATTAATTACATAATAAACGTGCATCCAGGTTGTTCGGAAACTTAATCGTACGTGCTTTCACTTATTGATTTTTGCTGTGCATTTAAGGTGAGTTTACAGCCCCACTTTTCATACTATACTCTCTTTTGGGGGAGAGAAACATGCTGATTTTCATAAACTGTACGTTACATTATATTTGTAATACTGCATATATTGGTGTACTATTGTGATACCACTATGCCTCATTCGGACCATTAATATGGTATTAGCAAGGTGATTGTTAGTAGATCTACTGGGTTTGACAAACCCCGCCCGAGCTAGTCGCGCTAGCTTGACTAGAGGTCAAACGAGTGAATGGTTAGCCTGTTTTACTGTGTTGTGGTTTGGTACCCACAGCCGGGGCATACATTACATTATTACTGTCAGCTCGGTCGTGAAATTCACTAACATAGTGACTTGTTGTGGGCTAGCTACCTACTTATATGCTTTGATTACTAAATTTGGATTTCATTACTGATTCTTACTGTTTTCTGTTAAACCTGTGAACTCACCAACTTTGTGTTGACACTTTAGCATGTTTCTTTCAGGTTCTCAGGATGCACACGATTAGGAACATCTCATTCATGCATTCATCTTATGGGTCAAATGAACATTTCTTTTTCTCTCATGAACATTATTTCATTGGTTTGCGCGTGTTGCGCCATTTTAAATTGAGATTAGTTATGCTTCCGCAACTATTATTGTGTTTACATTAATAACTCTGTCTTTGGAAATTTCAAACGTTAACAACTAATTATGTTTTGTAATTGACGTGTCGTTTGGTGTAACTAGTGGCTGAGATCCTGGTATATCACACGCCTAACGGTAATACCCTGTTTGTGGAAATTGAGGGTGTGACAGATTGGTATCAGAGCCTTTGCTTATAGCGAACTAAATTGACATTGTATTTTATTAGCATTGCATTTAGACTATAGCCTGATGTCTTAGTTACACGCATATATACACGTTTAGCTTTGTTAGCTGGCCAGGTTTGCTTTGCCTTGCTGGATTGCTTGCTGTTGCTCATTCCCGTGAGCAGTTCTTTGAAGGAATGGCTTCTTCATCGTCTGCATCTTCCTCTTCTCCTTCTCGAGGAAAGAAGTCTGTTCATTACGATTCTATACCTCCGATTACGGGTCCGTACAATTGGCCTATGTGTCCTAATAGTAATGAGGAGTTTGACGATTACCAACCGTTCGCACTACCGCAGTACCCACCGATTCATAAGTGGGAATATTATCCTCTGTATATGACCCGACTAGTTCAGGAGAAGAATGTTCCTTCACCTCCTAAAAACCGGCCCCGTACTAGGTCTACTCCGGCTAGGAACCCTGATATCCCTACCTTACCTCCCCTACACTGTCCTCCCGAGCAGGCCATGGCTGCTATGGCAGCTACTTTGCATATCGAGCGTAAACGAGTTGCTGATCTGTGGGACGACAACCGAGTGTTAAAGAAAGCAATACGGGAATCGACCGAGGAAATCAAGGAGTTGAAGAGACGGTTCAACATACTAATGGAGTATTATAACAAGCACGTGGACCGCGTCACTGGTTTGTTCGATCGTGTGATTAGCGATGAGGTGGACATCGCTGCTAACAGTCAGCGACTTGATACCCTTGAGGGTCAAGTCAATGCACTGAACGCAATACCAGAGCCTGACGAGGAAGACCCAGGGGAAGAGCCAGAAGAGAAGCTGGAGGAGCAGCCCGAGGACGAGCATGAGGATAGCACCGGATCTGTCGATTCACATTGATTTACTTTCTTTATTCATCCTATTCGTTTATTAGACTTTTGTTTATTCCACACCTAGATGGGAAGGGTTGTTTCCCATCCGAATTATGTTTCTGAATTTTGATATTTGGTTTGATTAATTGTAGACGTACTTACAATTTATTTTGCCAGAAATTATTATTTGAACATTTAGTTGTGTGTGCTAAATTCTTTAATTACTTATGATTAAATGAAGTTGATATGTTACATATTTACTTATTTTTGTATGTTGTGATTGTTAAGAATGTCTGGACGTGGACGTGGTCGTGGTTCCATTAATATGACACCAGCGGAATTGGCCGCTCTCATAAATCAGCATGTGGCTGATGCACTGGCGAACCACAACCCTAATCCTCAACCCGCTCCTATTGGTATGCTAAACCAAACTCATTCCTGACATTAACGTCCTGTCAATCTTGTCAAGCTATAACATTCAAATAAATTCCAAAGTCCTGATCTAAATCTGTTGCAGGTCAAGCAGTCTGTACCTTTAAGTCCTTTATGGACTGCAAACCAAATTCATTTACTGGAGCGGAAGGAGCCGTGGGACTCCTGCGGTGGTTCGAGAAGCTCGAATTAGTTTTTGAAATGTGCAATTGCCCGGTGGCAAATCGGGTCAAGTACGCTACCGGCACCCTAAACGGAGCTGCCCTATATTGGTGGAACACCCAGGTGCAGATGTTGGGTGTTGAGATTGCTAATCAGACTACTTGGGAATACTTTAAAAATCTGATGAAGGAGGAATACTGCCCTCATGATGAGGTGCAGAAATTAGAAATGGAGTTCTGGAACCTCAAAATGACAAGTTCTGAGATCGAGGCGTATACCACTCGTTCTCATGAGCTTGCTACACTGTGCCCCAACATGGTCAACCCTCCTTCTTTAAGAATCTAAAGATATCTGCATGGATTGTCTCCAGAAATCCAGGGTATGGTTACTGCTTCCCGACCAAACACCATACAGGAGGCGATCAGACTGGCCCATAGATTAACTGACCAGGCTGTCACGTATGGTAAACTACCTCCATGTGGTTCTGCGTCAACCACTACTGATAGTAACAACAAGAGAAAATGGGAAACTTCTACCAATGGAAAACAATCTTCATCCTTCACTCCTCAGCAACAGCAAAACAGGAAGTTCAACCAAGCACAACCTACCAAAGACTCCGGTAGTTCTGGTGGCTACCATGGCAATCTTCCAAAATGCAACAAATGTAAGTTTCACCACAACGGCCAAGCACGAAGAATATTTGTGAGAGGTGTGGAAGGTTTGGGCATGCTGCCAAGAGTTGCAGAGTGAACATCTCAATAAGAGGGCCTCAACAGCAACAACAACACAACAATAATCAGACCGGGTGCTATGAATGTGGGCAATATGGTCATTTCAAGAGGGATTGCCCAAAGATCAAGAGAAATGGCGACAATGCTACTGTTGATAAACCCAGAGACAACAGCAGTGGCGGAAGCGGCGGTGGCAAAGGCAAAGCTTTCGTCATTGGCTCAGGTGAGTCTCGTAATGACCCTACTATAGTGTCTAGTAGATTTCTTGTAAATGGTTGTTATGCCTCTGTTTTATTTGACTCTGGTGCTGATAAGAGCTATGTGTCTAACAAGTTTAGTAAAGTACTAGGGGTAGTACCTACTGACTTGAACTCTGAGTATGCCATAGAAATAGCAGATGGTAGGATGATACTACCCAAGTATTCAACAAATGTAAGCTACGCTTATCCGAGCACACCTTCGATATAGACCTTATTACTGTCACACTTTGTAGCTTTGACGTAGTAGTTGGGATGGATTGGCTGTCCAAGAACAATGCGGAGATCATCTGCAAGGAGAAACTGATCAAGTTACCCATCTCGGGTGATGAGATCCTTACGGTTGAAGGCAACAAAATTGGTGCTATGGTTGGCATCATCTCATATCTAGAGGCCCAGAAATGCCTTCGGAAAGGGCATTTTGCTTTACTGGCACTAGTTACGGAAAAGAAGGTGGATGAAAAGCATATCGAGGATATTCCGGTTGTTAGAGACTTTCCAGAAGTATTTCCAGAAGACTTGCCTGGCCTTCCTCCACACAGGCTAGTAGAGTTTCAAATTGAGCTGGCACCAGGAGCTGCTCCGATCGCTCGGGCGCCGTACCGTTGGCACCGAATGAATTACAAGAGTTGTCTAAACAATTACAGGAATTGTTAGACAAGGAATTCATACGTCCCAGCTCTTCACCTTGGGGAGCTCCAGTACTTTTCGTGAAAAAGAAGGATGGAACCTTCAGAATGTGTATTGACTATCGGGAGCTGAATAAGGTGACTATCAAGAACAGGTATCCACTTCCACGCATTGATGACCTATTCGACCAATTGCAAGGATCAAGCTACTATTCCAAGATCGATTTGAGATCGGGTTATCATCAATTACGAGTTCGAGAGGAAGACATCTTGAAGACGGCATTCCGGACTCGCTATGGACACTTTGAATTCGCGGTCATGCCTTTTGGGCTGACCAATGCCCCAACAGTTTTCATGGATCTGATGAACCATGTTTGTAATCCTTATTTGGATAAGTTTGTCATTATCTTCATTGATGACATACTAATATACTCTCAGAATAAGGAAGATCATGAGAAACACTCGAGAATCATTCTGGATCTATTAAAGAATGAACAACTTTATGCAAAGTTCTCAAAATGCGACTTCTGGATACGAGAAGTGCACCTTCTTGGGCATGTGGTGAATGAAAGGGGTATACATGTAGATCCTTCAAAGATTGAAGCAATCAAGGAATGGCCGACACCAAAAACGCCTACTGAAGTGCGAAAATTCCTTGGTTTGGTGGGCTACTATAGACCATTTATCGAAGGATTTTCAAAGCTGGCACAATCTCTGACTGCCCTGACTCACAAAGGAACCATCTACAAATGGGGCAGCAAGGAGGAATCAGCATTTCAGGCGCTTAAGGACAAACTCTGCAGCGCGCCGATCCTAGCGTTGCCAGAAGGGAATGATGATTTTGTTGTTTACTGTGATGCATCCATCCAGGGTTTGGGATGTGTACTGATGCAACGCAACAATGTCATTGCTTATGCATCTAGACAACTCAAGATGCATGAGAAGAACTATACAACTCATGATCTGGAACTAGGAGCTGTAGTGTTTGCCTTGAAGATCTGGAGGCACTACTTATATGAAACCAAGTACACGATCTATACAGACCATAAGAGCCTCCAGCACATATATGATCAGAAAGAGTTAAATATGCGGCAAAGATGGTGGTTAGAATTGCTCAATGATTATGACTGTGCAATCAAGTACCACCCGGGTAAGGCTAATGTGGTAGCCGACGCCCTCAGTTGAAAGGAAACACCGAAACCCCATCGGGTGCGCTCATTACAAATGACCATCCATTCCGATCTACCAGTGCGAATCAAGACTGCTCAATCTGAGGCCTTGAAAGTTGAAAATCTGAAGGCAGAATCCATGCGGGGCATGGAGAAACAATTAGACATAAAGACCGATGGAATCCGTTATTTCATGGAATGGATCTGGGTACCAAAATATGGGGATTTACGAGAGCTGTAATGGATGAAGCTCATAAGTCACGTTACTCAATTCATCTGGGTTCAGACAAGATGTACCAAGATCTGAAGGAGTTCTACTGGTGGCCGAAAATGAAAGCTGAGATTGCCACCTACGTAAGCAGATGCCTAACTTGTTCTAAAGTTAAAGTGGAATATCAGAGACCATTCGGTTTACTTCAGCAACCGGACATTCCAGTGTGGAAATGGGAGCAGATCTCAATGGACTTTATCACAAAGTTACCTAGGACTCCCAGCGGATGCGATACCATTTGGGTTATAGTAGATCTCTTAACAAAATCCGCACATTTCCAGGCAATTCGAGAAACTGATCGAATGGACAAGCTAACTAGAATTTATTTAAAGGAAATAGTCTCTCGGCATGGTGTGCCAGTATCTATTGTATCTGATCGTGACGCTCGATTCACTTCTTATTTTTGGCAGTCTTTGCAACGATCATTGGGAACGCGGTTGGATATGAGTACTGCGTATCATCCGTAAACCGATGGTCAGAGTGAGCATACGATCCAAACACTGGAAGACATGTTACATGCCTGTGTGATCGATTTTGGCAGCAGTTGGGAAACTCATTTACCATTGGTTGAGTTCTCCTATAATAACAGTTATCACACTTCAATCAAGGCCGCACCATTTAAGGCACTATATGGACGTAAGTGCTGATCACTTGTCTGTTGGGCAGAAGTTGGAGAAAGCCAACTTACGAGACCTGAACTTGTGCACGAAACGACTGAGAAAATCGTGCAAATTCGTAACCTTTTGGCAGCGGCACGTGATCGACAGAAGAGTTACGCAGATAAACGCCGTAAACCATTGGAATTTCAGATTGGTGACAAGGTACTTCTGAAAGTCTCACCTTGGAAAGGTGTAATCCGATTCGGGAAACGGGGAAAGTTGAATCCACGCTACGTGGGACCATTTGAGATTATCAAAAGGATTGGTCCAGTAGCCTATCAGCTGAGTTTACCTAAGGAGCTCAGTGGAATACACGATGTGTTTCACGTATCCAATCTGAAGAAATGCCTAGCTGATGAATCACTGATTGTACCCTTGGAGGGACTGGAGATTGATGAACAGTTACGTTTCAACGAAGAACCAGTTGAGATTATGAACCGAGAAGTCAAAACCCTAAAGCGTAGCAAGATTCCTATTATGCGTGTTAGGTTGAATTCGAAGCGTGGACCAGAGTTTACTTGGGAACACGAAGATCAGATGAAAAAGAAATACCTGCAACTGTTCAATGATCAGGCATCCATTTCCTGAGGTATCATACCTAAGATATCTTCTCTCTAAATTTTGAGACGAAATTCCTTTCAACAAGGGGATGATGTCACAACCTTGAATTTCCAAATTCTTATCGCTTCTAAATTCTCGGAAAACCCTACTTATTATGCTATGCAGATCGCTGAAACTAGTGCTTCTGTGAATCTGGTGTTCTAATTTTCGGGACGAAAATTCTTTCAAAAAGGGGATGATGTGACACCTCAGATTTTCAAGTTAACACCTTTACCACTATCTAACCCCTCTCCAATATTTATTTTAAAAATAAACCAATTTTATTATGAGTATAAATAATTAACCCTAAACTAACAAACTTAATTAACCTAAAATGCAAGATAAATTAATTAGAGGGACCTAAGGTGGCTATGGCAAAAACTTAACCCCATGATATAACCCAACCCCCACCCACGACTCCCCTTACATTCGCATCATCCACAACCGTGAACCCTCTCAACCCTAGCTAATCCCTTCTCGACGGCAGCCTCCTTCCCCTCGGCAGCTTCACACCTCTCGTCGGCAGCCGCTACTCCCCCTTGACGACCCTCCATACGCGACACCCTATCCCCGGCAGCCTTCCCGACGTCAACCGTGATCCATTGTCGACCGGACACTCCGCGTGCAACTGATTAACGGAATCAACCCGCGCTTTATTTGGTACATTTCTTTCCTTCGTCTCTCCCGTTCGATTTCGGGTACGGTTTTGGTTGCTAAACCCCTTGTGTTTTGCGTGCTGATTGTGTGATTGTGTGTGTGGTATGTATGCGTGATGATGTGTATGTATGCGTTGTTGTGTGTGCCTGAATGTGTTATTTATATATATACATGTATCAATTCACCACAGGACGTGTGGCTGTGGTATGTGCTTCTGCCATTGTGTTCATGGTTTGTTGCGTGTGTATATATATATTTTTCTCGGTTGTGTGGGCTGCATATATGTGTTTCTTCTTGGGTGTGCGCATATTGGTGTGTGTTGTGCATGAGTGTGCGGTGAATGTTCTGCGTGGATGTCGGTGTGTTTATGTATGTATGTTTGTGTGTTAGGGTTTGGTTCTTGGCATGTATTTCTTGTTGATATGGTTTTCGAGTTTCATATTCCCATATGACTTTTCGTATGTGATTCGTATGCATGGGTATGGGGCTGTGTTTGTATGATGGATATGCGCGTTCGGTTGGGCATACGTGTGTGGGCAGTCATATGGTTTGGGCGCATAGGGGTATGAACATGGTTTGGGCGCATGGGGTATGAACATGGTTTGGGCGCATGGAGGTATGATTATGAGTGGGTGCATGGATGTATGAGTGTGGATATAAGTGTTAGGTGTGTTCATGTGTATACTGCATGTAGGCTTAGGAGTTCTTGGTAGTATGCACGTGAAAGGCTGGTGTAGGTGTGTGTTCTTTATTTTGTGTGGGGTGTATTTGTGTGCGTGGCAGTGTAAGAATGTATGGTTGCTTGGGTGCATGTGTGTGTGGTTATTGTGTGTGGATAATATATATTATGTGCCTATAATATATATTATGTGTGTTTTTCTTTGGGTCGTTATGCATTGATGTTGTGTGTGTTCGTGTGTGAATGGGAATATCGATAACCGTCCCTGTAACCGAACCATGAACGCGAAACCGTACTACCCATTGTTAATATTTAATATTTAATATTAATTACATAATAAACGTGCATCCAGGTTGTTCGGAAACTTAATCGTACGTGCTTTCACTTATTGATTTTTGCTGTGCATTTAAGGTGAGTTTACAGCCCCACTTTTCATACTATACTCTCTTTTGGGGGAGAGAAACATGCTGATTTTCATAAACTGTACGTTACATTAGATTTATAATACTGCATATATTGGTGTACTATTGTGATACCACTACGCCTCATTCGGACCATTAATATGGTATTAGCAAGGTGATTGTTAGTAGATCTACTGGGTTTGACAAACCCCGCCCGGGCTAGTCGCGCTAGCTTGACTAGAGGTCAAACGAGTGAATGGTTAGCCTGTTTTACTGTGTTGTGGTTTGGTACCCACAGCCGGGGCATACATTACATTATTACTGTCAGCTCGGTCGTGAAATTCACTAACATAGTGACTTGTTGTGGGCTAGCTACCTACTTATATGCTTTGATTACTAAATTTGGATTTCATTACTGATTCTTACTGTTTTCTGTTAAACCTGTGAACTCACCAACTTTGTGTTGACACTTTAGCATGTTTCTTTCAGGTTCTCAGGATGCGCACGATTAGGAACATCTCATTCATGCATTCATCTTATGGGTCAAATGAACATTCCTTTTTCTCTCATGAACATTATTTCATTGGTTTGCGCGTGTTGCGCCATTTTAAATTGAGATTAGTTATGCTTCCGCAACTATTATTGTGTTTACATTAATAACTTTGTCTTTGGAAATTTTAAACGTTAACAACTAATTATGTTTTGTAATTGATGTGTCGTTTGGTGTAACAAGTGGCTGAGATCCTGGTATGTCACACGCCTAACCGTAATACCCCGTTTGTGAAAATTGAGGGTGTGACAGTAAAATCAAGCATTTAGATCACTTAAACCTTGAATTATTACCACTCGATCACATCCCCACACTTAACCTTTTATTTGTCCTCAAACAAACTTATTTGCACAATTCACCTTACTTAATCAAACATGCTAAATTATCATAACTTTGTATAAGTTAAGGTCATAATGCATACTTAGTTTTAAACTTTCATCATGTAAGATACACAACCTAACATGTAATATCATTCATGTTTTAAACTTAGAGTCTTTAGTTGGTATAACTTCACCTTTTGCTTCAAACATTCATGCATTCACATTCCTCACAATGAGCACTCCTCTCGGTTTGTTTTGTGGACTAGTGATTATATAATAGTATATCTGGGACTCTCAAACCAAGAATATACATTTTCATCATAAGCTCGTATATTAATCATATCGCCATCAATTAACACAATATAATGCATAAATCAAAAGGTCTTTCATGGGTTATAATGTTAGGCTAGGGTTTAAGGTGGGATAGAGTAGGGACTTTAGAGTGGCTAACGGGTAATGGAATCCAAGTTAAACATGCTAGATGTCATGTTTATCAATTTCTATCCTCTAATAGCAATTATATCATAGAGTTCTCACACTATTTTTGTTGCTTCATATTTTAATCATTTTGACCTCATATTTAGCTTTTTCTTTTTTCCCTCTCTTTTTTTTTCTCATATTCACAACCAATCATACTATTATTAAACTGTTACTGAAACAACACTTCTAAACGTATCATGAATTAGACTTCATCACCCTATGGTTTCATAAAAAGGCTAAGGCTTTGTAGGCTTATTGTGTTGGGTTATACAAATGACAAGTTGGGGCTCAACATGGTGTCTAAAGGAAATTTATCAAGGTATGGAATTCAAAAGAAAAAGTTCAACAAATGGTTCATTCCTAATGCCTCTATCACCTTCATGCACATATTGGTTCGTGATCTTGACTCGCATTAATTACACGAAGTCTAACTTAAATGCATATTATGGTGTCTCTCATTATGCAAAAATATAAAGCAAATCAACATATGCTATGAATTACTCAATTAGGCTCAAATTCTCATAGAAACGGTGGAAAAGGTTTAAAAAATGTGAAGCACGTATGTCATCCCACCATCCGGTTCGTTATGTCTTCTAAGAATTCTACCTAATTTTATAAAAGCTCATGATGGGAGTGGCTTACTATAATTTCAACACAAGCATGCCAAGTGATCTATACATGCACAAACAGGTGATAATTAACCATGTATGAAAAAAAAATTAGGTCTCATACACAATTAAGCTTATTAGAAGATTTATTTTTCAAAAATGTTCAATTTTTTCAATTGTTCCCTCATCCCCACACTTGAGATACATTGTCCTCAATGTATGGTAGTCACAATTGGTATTTTCATAATATAGGGATGTAGATTCTTAATTTCATTCCTATTATTGCTAATCAAGATAATTCATTGCGAAGGGAGACTAGTATGCTATATCCTAACATATGATCAATCAATTTCAACGAAAGCATGAAAATAATATTGTTCAAAACCAAAGTAGTGGAAAGAGCACATGAACCTGATCATTAGTGAGAGCCTTCATTAACCGACTTGTGCCTCTCCACACTTGAGTGCTTGCGTCTCGTGATTGACTATCAAAACAAAACAAAGCAAACCAAAGAAAAAAACAAAAACTAATAAAAGAGGTAAAACTCACTTTCGTAGGAATCACGATTGCATTTAGCGTATGCAACAAGCCTTTAAACCCCTCGGTAGACCCGAGTGGACGAGTTGTAGTCTCGTGAAGGTTTCTAATAAACACACCCATAAAGTTCTCGGGTTGCCTCCCGTAAGCACTAAGTTTTAGGTCTTCAGCCGGACCTTACCTGAGACCACTTATGGTGGTCGTATTGAGTGCTTCTCTCCAAATTTCTCTTTAAAGAGCCGCTTCTCCCGACTTGATAATTTTTCTTGTCCGCGCCCGCATTGGTCAAACATCTCTTCTTTGACCCTTAATTGCACTTGATCCGGTGGTTTACCCATCTTTACCTTTCGTCTCGGATTCTTCTTCCTTAATGGCTCCACCTTTACATTTTCATCCTTTTCCACATTTTCAAGTTCAAACCTATCAGGGTCAAAGCCATTTTTCTTGGTGATATCCTCGCTTACATGTGAAATGTAAGGAGGAGCACACCCGTTAGTAGCATTTGTTACAAAACAATCATTATTGACTACATATGTAATTGATTTTGAAAACACGTTAAAGAGTAACTTACGGTTTTTGAATGTCATGTCGATAATTCCATCTTGGCAATTGATTAGGGTTTTCGCTGTTGCCAAGAATAGTTGACCTACTATTACCTTTGGTTTCTCGTTTGTCCTTACTGGTGCATAATCAAGCACTATAAAGTCCACCGAGTAGTAGAACTCTCTAAGCTTGATGATCACATCCTTAACCATCCCTCAGGGTTGTTTCCATGTCAAATCAGCAAGGACCACTGTTTTATCAGTTTCATGTAATGGACCAAAGTCATATTGGTCATATAGACTCCCAGGAAGGATGCTCACCCCGGCTCCATAATCCAAAAGTGCACGCTTGATTTTAAATTTCTTGACTTGAATGAGAATGATTGGTACTCTCGGGTCACTTCCTTCTTCTTCATCTACTTCCTTATCGTGACCTACAACTACTTGAGGAGTAAAGGTTAAATCATAATCAATATAATCAGATTTAGAAAGGATACTAACCGAATTGATGTGCATATTCTTTAAACTTGATGCTTGATGTTGAGGGTTCTTTGTTGTATTACTTGGAAGCTTCCCCGGTTCTCGTTAGTTAATTGTCCAAGTTACTTTGCAATTGCCTCATTGGTCTTTTCTTGCACCTCTCTAAATTGCTTAAATTCTTTCATCTCCTTTTCAAGATCTTGAATTGCTGACAAAATTACATTGTTATTGCCATTGTTAGTAGAAGCACCTTGTTGATGTTGTTGATTCCTTTGATTATATTGACCGCCTTGTTGGTAGTTTCTTTGATTGTAGTTGTTCCTTTGATAACCACCTTGATTGCATTCTTGTTGTTGGCCTTGATATTGGTTGCTTCCGTGATTTGGTACCTAAAAAGGAGGATTCAATTGATTAGTATTGTTACCATATCTAAGATTTGGATGATTTCTAAGACCGGGATGATAAGTGTTGGAATTCATGTCGTATGTCTTTCTTTCTCCTTGGCCTTGTAATTGATGTACACTTTCACTCTTCCCCAAATTCAAGTAGCATGTGACCGATGTATGGCCGATGTCATTGCACATGTCACACACTTCATACTCGCTAGATATGTTCGCCACGCCACTCTTTCCAACTTTAAGGCTTGCAGTCTCTCGTTCTGGAACCGCAATTCTATCCATGGCCACATGATCACTCACCATCTTCACGTTTGCACCCCTTCACCTCCGCCTTGATTGTGCATGCTTCTCGGAGATTACACTCATCCTTTTAAGAATATCCCAATCATCATCCTCATGGTTTAAGGTGAACGTTCCTTCACTTGTGGAATTTACATCTCTAGCATCCTCCGGTGATAGCCCATCATAGAATGCTGAAATCAACTCCCACTTAGCTATGCCATGATATGGACAAGTTCTTAGCATCTCTTTGAATCGGTGAAAAGCTTCATGAAACTGTTTACCTGATTGTTGTGTAAATCCTCGAATGGCTTGCCTTGCATCACTTGTCCTTTGGGAAGTATAATATTCATCTAAAAATAATTGTTGCATTTGAACCCATGTGTGAATACTTGCGAAAGGCAGGGATAAAAACCACTGCTTGGCTTTGTCTTTGAGTGTAAATTGAAAGAGGACCAACTTAACTTCATCCGGTGAGAAACCTTGGCCACCTATGATACTACAAGATGCCTCAAATTTTGATATATGCAAATAGGGTTCTACGGTTGCCATACCATGGAAGTGAGGGAGAATCCCCAAACATTATGGTCGGACTTCAAAATATCATCCCCTTTGTGTTGGTGAAACTATAGGAGATGAATTAATGGCAATGGCGGAACGAAAGTGACTATCCAAACCATGTGCTGGTACATAGTGTTACGCTCCTAGATTAGCAGGTATGCCATTAAACGGTTGACCTCCAACGTTGTTGCGAATGGGTGGTTGAGCATAACCATCCTGATTCTAATTTGGTTGATGGTTTTGATAACCCGGTTGGTTTCCATAGTTTTCAAAATTTTGTTGAACCGAACCTTCCATATCTTCTTGATATTCAATCCAATCCTCCACGTAATTAGTATGATGACTACCTTCCATTGAAAACCGTTTCTCATTAATATGATGACTACCTTCCCCATTATAATGAAAACTTGGATTACGGATGCAAACATTAGGCATTGGTTGGAAATTTACGAGGAGGGGTTGGTGTTGTACCCCTTGATTCACAGGGATCGGCCCCTGAGGTTGAGGTTGCATAGGTTGTGGTTGAGGTGGAGGATCATCAGGTGGAGGGAATACGGGTAATGGAATATCTCCCAAAGGTTGGTTGGGTTGTGGTACTCCTTGGTTTTCTGGATTGTTCATCATTCTTGACTGGTTACTTTCGGGTGTTCTTGAAATTCTGCTTAATATCCGATGAGTTGTTGCTGCTGATGATGTACCTTCTTCCGATCTTGTTTGACCACGAATTTGAGAAGTCCTTGAAGTTGATGCTTTATGAAACACACGATTCGCTTTTGTAGCCTTCTCGATTTCTGGATCAAATAGCAATGGTGAGGTCCTTCCTGAAAATCTTGTATGCATTAATGTAATGGTTACCTGCAAACAAGAAAACACAAAATACCTCGCGTAATAATGAACAAGAAAACGAATAAAAAGACAGAAAAGTAAAATCTTTTTGGGTTTTCGAAAGCAAATAAAAACTATTAAACACTAAGCGCACTAATTCCCCGGCAACGGCGCCATTTTGATCTGGTTGTCGAGACTCGATCAAAAACAAGTTATTATATCGGTCTTAGCTACCTTTATTGTGTAAGGGTAAGTAAGGTCGTCTCCACAGGGAATATGTGGAAAGTGTTTAACAATATGACTTAATTAACTTAAAGACACAAACTTTAATATTAAAAATTGGAACTTGGGATGAAATTAAGAATGCTATTGCATAAAGCAACAAACTTTGAAACGAATTTGATTAAATATTAAGAAACAATCACTTCTGGGTTTCCAATTCCGCAAGATCCACAATTGATACTTTCAAATTAGGGTTTGTAAGAAACAATACTTCAAGATCTTAGCTTTTGATTAAAGTGATAACAAATAGACAATCTTTTAAGACTCGTTCATTTACAAAGTTACCAATTCACCTATATCACGTTGTCTACTTTTCTTAATGAGCTCACGATGCAAGGAAACTGAAAACTGATAATCAAGCAAACAACTTTATTTATAAGTAAACCTTTTAAATCAATCAAAACATAATGCTTCATTCACTATACCATTGTTCAATACAAAAACTTAATCAAAGCATACCAATTGTTTCACTTGACAAGAATTGTACTCCTGAAAGCAATCAAGAAAGAACTAGCCCCTCATGGTCTTTACTGAATCTTCAATCTTGATTATATGATGATCAATGATGATTTTGTGTATGTTAGAAAGCTTGAAAGCATTCAAAATCCTTGAATTTGCTAGATTTCGGCTGGGAAAAGTTGTACTTCGTGCTGGGGTTGGATAGGTTTAAATAGACATCAAGATCCACAAAATCCGGGTGTTAGTTGAAGACCGGCGTATGTTAGGCCCAGGGCGGCGTATCATACACCCACCTCAGTGTTCCTACGCCCAACTTTCTGTTATTTTTTCCAAATACGTCCACTGATACGCCGCCCATACGCCTACCGACGTATTATACGCCCATACCCGGCGTATCATACGCCGGTATGCCTAATTTTGTGCCTTTTTTGTAACTTTTGATGTTTACATCTTTAGTCCTTGTAGTTCCGTGTTTGGCTCCTTATTCTCCAAAATAAGCCTCTTTTAGCTCCAATTACCTATAAATCAAATCACAAACAACTTGAAACTATTCCACCACTATCATGATGTAAAATCAAACATTTAGATCACTTAAATCTTGAATTATTACCACTCGATCGATTACCAAATAAAATATTGATATGACATATAATACAAAAACATGGAGTGATAAATATTACGAGAGACTAAACAATATATATATTTATATCTTCTAGATATTGAGTTTTCTAGTTCAATACTATTTTTATTACTTTATAATATTTTATGTCAGAGAAATCCTTACTTCTTAGTATAGAAGATAAAGTTGTATTTAAAAGATACCGGATGATCGAAAGTCATTTTCTTTTGAGATAGTAAGAGGGATGGTTGTGACCTCTGAGGTGGAGTAACAAAAATTAATATATGTTCGTAAACGTACATATTGATGGTAAAATATTTTACTTTTTAACTGAATGTTATAGTATAAATTGTGTATAGTATATGTGTTGTGATTATAAAAGTAGAGTAAATATATAATAAATTGTGTCTCTATAGGTAAGAAAACAAAAGTTAATTTATATCCTTCACATGATATTTCGACTCAAACAACTGCTTATTATACATATCTAATATGTACATTTACTATTCATAGAATATTGCTAATTTGATGAGTTAATGGAATGTAACAACTAAAGTGGAGGAGATGTAAGATTAACAGTTAACACATCTTTCTGTGTGTAGATATACGTCCACTCTCTCACACACACTTGTTGTCACTTCCCAATTTAAAAAATTATTATTCGTCTCTCAAAGAAGGCTCGTTCATTGGATACATTTAGTCATTCTTTATTTAAAATTTAGTGTTAGATAAATCAATAAAGAATGTATTTAGCAATAGGAAAAGATAAATCGGTGGTAAATAATAAAGAGAAAATTACTTAAATAACTGTTTAACAGGTCAATTATTTTTTAATAGCCATTAAATTTTAATTTACAAAAATTTTTCACCAGCTAGACGTTTTCACATAGCAATTTATATATCTGTGATTTACGATAAAGACATTTCGTATCATTAGGTATTGCTGGCGAAAAATACACACTCATGTTGTATCGCCAAAATGAAAAAAAAAAGAAGAAAAAGAAAATTAATATCGTCAAAAAGAGATACCACATGGTTGTGAATTGTCGAAATTAAAAAAATACAGTATATAAAAATACAAGTATCACTGATACATATTTATCGATAGCCGGAATACGCCCGGTGTCCTGAATCGTCGATACCGTTGCCAGCAATACACCATTTGTCCCGAATCACCGACGATTTGTCCCGGAATAAACCCATCTTCACCTTTTCCCCATTAATTCTCTCTAGCACTTTTTTTTTTCTTTTTTCCTTTTTACTTTTTAAAAATGCAAAGTTTTTTATTTTTGCATGGGCTTTTTTTAATAATTATGTTTCTCTTGAGGTTCACGGTTTGAGTTTTATCTATGACATATAATATAAAGTTTTTTGTGATGTGATTGAGGAGTAGATTTAGAGTGTGTACGCTTTGTTTTTTAAGCAGTTTCATCTGGGACGTTAACCCTTTCATTATTTATTAATGTCTCTTTTACCCATGATAAAACGCAGACCACAATTCCCGTAAAAAGCCAAACCCAAAAGAGACCTGCGGCAACGCGCAATCTCAGATGCTAGTTTAACTTTAACATTGTAAGTTATTGTAGCTTACTTTTCTTTTCCCGAATTTTTAAAATAGTTTTTCTATTATTTATTTATTTAAACAAAATGATGAATTTAGCAAATTTAACATAATAATAAGTTAATAATACATCTTTTAAAACAAAATTGTATTAGTTAAGTAATTAGTTACTTAATTACCTAGAAATATAAAAATAAACACTCAACTTGAATTGCAAAACCGTTAAACTTATTATATTATATTTATAAGTGAAATTAAAACTAATTAAAATATTTTAAATACTTTAAATATTTTTCAAAAATTCAAAATTTGATGTGTATACGGGAAAACAAAAAAAAAAGTAACTAAAAAAAAGTTGAAGGTGACGATATGATGGGTCTACAAACTAAATCGGAAAACAGTTGATCAAACAGCTATTTTTCAAATTTTGACCTGCCAATTGGTTACTTATGTTATTTTCACAATAATAAACTACTCATCAAAGTAGTTATGGTCCAAATTTGGAAGTAACTCTAAAATGTAATCAGATCATGTAAAGATAAAAAGGTATTTAAAATAAATAAAAAGTAAAAAAAAAAACTATTTAACTAGAAAACTGTTTACTACAAATACCCTCAAAGTTGCTGTTAATCTCACAAAAAACCCTAACTTTTTTACATTACAAATATTTCTCCTCTCTCTCTCTAAAATCTAAATTCACCATCTTCTTGTTCTTGAGAAAAACTTCAAACAATCTTCACCACTGATTTCTACAATAATCAAGAAAAACATCATCAAACTGCCAACAGAGTGATTCAATCATTCAACCATGGGGAAATACATGCGAAAACCCAAATTCACCGGAGATACGGTGGCTGTAATGGATGTTTCACATTCATCTCTCGGGGTTCGAACGAGAGCCAAAACCCTAGCGTTGCAGAAGCTTCTGGAATCAGCCACCACAACGCCACAGTCGCCGTCGCCGGAGCAACCTCCGGAACCGTCGTATCTTCAATTACGCAGCCGGAGGCTGCAGAAGCCACTGGCTCAACGGCTGACATGCTGCCGGAGGCAAAACCCTAACCCTAGGGTCGTAAGTTGTTCGGGTGGGTCTCGTTCGGTCGGGTCGGGTTTAGTGAAGACCCGAATTGAAGGTGGTGGTGAAACAGAGGAAGCTTCTTGTGGGGAAAATATTATTGAATTTGATGGCAGAGAAAGGTATTGTTTCTTGCTCTGTTTTTTTTAATATTTTTATATATTTTTGCAGCAATTCTAATATATATTTTTGAGTTAAGTTAGGTTTTGGCTCGAGAATTATTTTCATTATAAACATCAACTTACCTAAAAAAATATTATTTGTTTCAATTTCAGTTTAAAATTTTCATTATTTGTTTCAATTTAAATCAAAGATAATAAAATTTTTGGATTGAAATTGAAACAGCTTATATGAAACTTTTAAACGAAAACTATAACAACTTATGAAATTTTTGAATGTAAAATAATGTTTCTGATATTTTAGAGGAAAATACTTATTTTTTTCGAACTTTGAGAGGAAAGTTGAAATTAATTTTATTTTTTTATTATATGGTTCGATTATATGCGGAAATAAAGTTGTGTTTTTGATCCTAATTGGTGTTTTGTGATTATTAGGTTTTTTAGTTTGTAATTGGTGTTTGGTTCTTTTTTATAAGGAAATCTTTTGGGATATGATAAACCATTTTGTATGGGTTTGTGATCCTATGTTAGATAAATTTTTAAAAAATGTAAAGTTGTAAGAATTTTGTATTCCACCCTTTAGGTTGATTAAAAAAGACTATGATTTCAGAGTACCATATGTGAAAGTGAGATTAGCACGGAAGTTATGTGTTTGAGTTTTGTGTAAACGAGTTGCGTCTGATTTGGGTTGAACCTATGAACACATTTAACTAAACGAGTGGTGTTGGGTTAACCTGATGGGTTTGTGGGTTAACGTGTTTAACTTATTTCGTTTTGTACTAAAATTTCAAAACGTGATTTATGTTATAACTTAAACTAGTCAGGTATAAAAGGATAAATAAGCTTTAAGCATCACGTTTATACTTTAAACGTAATTATTTTATATATATTTATATTTTTTGGGATATTTATATTTATATTTTTTAGGATATTTGTAACTTTAAGGAGATAATATGCCAGAAAATAAAATTTCTGGTTAAGTTCTTCGTTTTTGTTAGCCAACCGTTACCGTTCAAGGTCACGTGTCTAGTTCAGATTCGTGTCGAGTTCGACAGCCAGCCCACGGAACAACTTAATTAACACGGATTGGCTAAATGCACCTTCTATTGCTAGGTGTACCTTTTATTGATTTGATTGATTTTGATCCTACATGCGCATATTAGACCTTATATACACCTAGTAAACGTGTACATAGGGTACGTAATCAACACCATACGTTTCTCCATGCCATTTCGACTTCCTCAAGTCGAAAACGACATCCTTAATCTCTTCTTTCATCACAGTTTTTATTCTAAACATCTGCTGATAACATTTAACCGAAGTATCAAAACAAATTGATAAGATGATAAACATATCCAATTGTAAAATTAAGTGTCGGCAAGCGTTATAAACATATTCGTATTGTCGGCAGTCACATATAATTGGTATCCAAATTTTAATTTTGTTTTGTATAGATGGTAAGATGTAACAATTTATGAAATAATAATAACTGGTGTTACTCAGATATCATCTGCCCCACATGCTATCATTTAATATCAATTCTTTTCTCTTTCCAAATCTGGCTAATTTCTGTACCAGGTAAAGCTCTTGTTGCTTGGCTATCAGGAAATAATGAAATTTTGTCTTTTTTTTCAAGATAAAAAGTGTTCTGATAGGGGTGTTCACGTTCCGGTTTGACTGGTTTTGATGAAAAGTTTTGGTTCAACCGCTAACCATGGTTTTACATAACGACATAACAAACAGACAGGGTTGGGTGGGTCAGTCGGTTTTAGCAGTTTGATGGTTTGGCCTTTTTTTATTATCAAAATCGTTAGTTTGTATTATAAAATCTAAAATGATAAAAAAAATGTTTGTGAAGATAATTGGTTGTTATACCGTCAAAACCAAACCGTATGAATCTCAAACAGGTTGAACGGCCGACGTGCTTTGGTCTGGTTGGTTTCGATGTGGTCCTTTTATACAGTTTGACTTTTTCAGTCAAATACTTAAAATGAGACTTTAAGAATTTCAATTTCCATCACTTAAAGATTATGCTTTTACCCACATTTTAGAAGATTTTTAATTTGATTATTGGGCCTTGAATGTTCATAATTAGATTATACACAAGTTGCATCAAAGCTGAGCCGGGGTAGTTTGGTAATTCTACATACTTGCTTCTCAAAATCTGAATACATATGTGTTGTAGCAGGAGCACTCGAGAAAGCACTCCATGTAGCTCAATAAAGGACTTTAATGTCATTAGCACACCTGGTTCTAGCACAAGATCTAGAAGTCTAGAAGTTTCTATTCAGATATCCAATAATTCTATCACAAGAAACATGCCTTTGGCATGCGAGATCGAGGAGTTCTTCGCGGTTCATGAACAAGAACAGTGTAGACGGTTTGCTGACAAGTAAGCTACTTTAACATCTAGTTCTAATTCGAAATGGGCGGGTCAAATGGTTGGATAACAGGCCAAAACAAGTAACTGTATAGGGGTTGAAACAGGTCAGATAGATGGGTCTGAAATACATGTTGGCAAAAGTTTCTATTTTTATTGATAGCTCATGTGTAAAGTATGATTATTTCTTTACTATTTAAGTAATAAGCTATTCTTTTAAAGATAATAAGGATTTGACTCGTTCTTAAGTAAATGGGTTGAAATAGATCACCAATTTTCTGACCCATCTGACTGTTTTACTTTTTTGCCTGTTAGGGATTTAATGTACTCAAAATTAACTCCCTCTTTCAAATTTTTTTAAGATAAAACGAGTCTAGAAACAGATGTATTAAGACATGTCGTGCCGTTAAATAAATAAATAAACAAGAGGCATGTCGCGTGCAAATTTTTTCTTACCCCTTATGTCTCGGTGTTACGTTAGCCAAAATCTTTATGTGTGTGTGTGTATATAGAGTAAGAAACGTAAGAACCAATTTCAGGTAGAAAATTGTGAGAACCGTATTAACACTTGTATATATTGTTTTAGCTGTGATACATAAGACGGTCATATAGCCGCTTACCTCTACCTCTTTTTAGCATCTATTGCGGTTTTCCCACTTTTCTCCTTAATATTGGTTCTGTAGTTACGCACTATGTACGTGTCTTTAAGTATATATTATTTATGGACTGTACAAATTCCTTTGATGTAGGTACAACTTCGATTTTGTTAATGAAAATCCACTAGAAGGATGTTATGAATGGGTAAAAGTGGAATCTCAATAAGCAGGATGGATATATTACATTGGTGTAAGCTTGGAATAAAGGGTCTTGGTGCATTTCCGCTTTTACCCTTGGTTCTCGATGTAAAGGAAAAAGAGATGAAAATAGTTGTGTAATTTGTCATTGTATTACACACTAACCTTGTAGGGTAGAATGGGAAGAACAAATTTGTAACATTTTAGGTTTAGTTGTTTCATCTTTGTCTTGATTTTCAAGTAATAAATAATTGCCTCTAGTTACATTATAATTTCAAAAAAATAATCATCAAATCTGCATATTGTAGAATCTGAACACACGATAACTTAGTTAAAAGTACATAATTTACCATTAAGATATCTCATTGGTGGAAAGTTGCTAATTCCAAATAAATAACTCACATACTAAAAATCATAACAAACGTCTCGACCAACGTTGGTCTCGATGGAACTCACTCTAAGATTTTGGACGCACGCTCGTCCGTACAAAACACTATCATCTGAATCAACAATGTTCCAGTCCTAACTATGGTCAATCCAAACCTGAAGACATGACTAAATATAACTTGACATGTTCATACCTTGTAAAAGGTACAACAAGCTGCAATACCTCTCATAGTTTTTAACGGACAATCTAGGCTAACAAAGATCGTACTTGCTAGAGTACTAAAAAACACTTAATGTTTAACGACATTCGATAATCAATAGCTGCACTTATTATCATTTAACTATCATTAGTTATATATATTTAAGTCGCTATAACTATTATGTTTACATTGAGTGAGCTCAAACAAACGAACATTCATTTATATTATGAGATCATTTACATGTCTGAAATTGTGACAATCATACTTTTAGCACTATAGCAACTGTTTATGAAACAAAACTGAAGTTATTGTTGATAATATATATGTTTTTGAACAATAAATCTACACAAATCCTATGTTATACCATCCAACTACTCCCTACAAGACTCGAATATGAGTTTACTTTAAAAATCATTAACTCTTACCACCGAACATGTGCTTGATAATATAGGATCTATGAAAATGTACTTGTACATTATCTATCTATAAAATAAATACATAAAAAATAAAAGAAAAAACATGAATTGGAGGCTCATTTTCAAGATTTCTGTAGTTCACGTGAAGAGCAGTTCTGCACCAAGGGGTACGGTTTTAAGATCGTTAGATTTGGATACATCAGTTAGGAGAGGTAGCTCTGATTTCTTTTATATATAAAACTAGTTTTAATAAACCCGTGTAATACACGGGTTGAAAATATAAAAACAACATAATTTATAAATGTATAAATATTTCGTATGATTAAGTTACTTATTACTATAACAATGAAAAAATAAAAAGTTACATTTATAACTTATAAGTATCCGAATACTTTTTTGAATAATATAACATACAACTGACTCATGTAAAATTAAAAACCAGTTGTCTTAAAATCACACTAACATAAAATATATATAGATATATCAATAAAATTTTTTTTATTTTAGTTTTTTTTTAAATTGAATCTTGTTTGGCTATAATAATATGTATAGTTCAAAACAATATGATTACACAATAAAGTTTATAATATAAAAAATTAAATTCAAAACAAAATGAATTATTACTATTAATTGAGTTTCTTAAAATAAAAAACTTGACTAAATAATATATTAGTTTAGGCGGAAAAATCTTTTTGATGAGTAACATTAGAGTGCCATGTGGCATCCTAGTTACTCTTTTATTATATATATATATATAGATATAGATAGGTTTGATTTTGATATATTTACTAATATTTACTTCTCTAGCATTGCGATGGACCGATTTTAAATAAAATTTATATAGAAATGTAAGCATGTTGCAACGGTAATTTCGGAATTTATAAACCATAATTTTACCGTGGAAAAAAGACAAAAATATACTATATTTGACTTAAATTTTAGATAAAATTTATATCGAAACATGTAAAAGAAACAAGCACATCATAACGGGGTACTCGGAATTTTATATAAAATTATGTTTTAAAAGTTTTTGAAGAGTTGTAACCTTATGTTTGAGAAGCATGTACCCAAGTTAGTTTTGAAAAAAGTTTATCAAAACACATATAAAACTAAGAATTACAAGGACGTATTTAGAATTTTATAATATTAATATTTTTAATGTTATTAAAGAAAATGGAAATGTGTTAAAAAGGAATTATATTAGTAAAATAATAATAGTTTGAAGAGTTTTCACTTGATAGTTGTATATAATAATAGAAATTTCTAACCTATCAAATAAATAAAGAAAAAGTAGTTAAAAGAATGCGTCCAAAGTTAACCAATATTCAAATGCAAACAAACTAGTTAGATTGTATTCTAAATGATCCAGTTATTTAAACCAATTTCTATTTTTATATAAATTCTATAGATCATTTAATCTTAATTTAAAAAATCTAAAAAAGAGTAAAAAAAATCCAATTGTTCACCATCGACACTTTAATATTAATATACTAGCCTATAAACCCGTGTGACACACAAGATGCGAATAATAATATTATACGTAAAAATGAAAATAAAAACATTGTATTGTTCCCTGGAAAAAAATAATTGTATTACATAAGAAAATGTATGTATTGTTCAAAATAAAAAACGTTGCTTTTGTATTGTTACCTGCTCATCAACCACTATCATTTCAATAGAGTATGTCTCCTTTGGATTACGTTTACTCTTTTATTGCCATACTCTGACTACATGAACATGAATTGTAAAATTCCTAACCTTAATATCCAGATCTCTCAAAAACGTGATTTGCTAAGAAGCCATTTAACTGTAATGAACACACAAACAAAGATGTTAATAGTATGTGGTTATGTTTATCAAAATTAATGTTTAATAATTAATAATACAATAAACCTCTGCAATACGAAGAACTCCACAATACTTCCTAAGATTGTAATCTAAATAAGGAAGACAATGGTTTAGAATGTCAATTTATAAACATAGGTAATAGGTAATCAATTATATTTGATATAAATATCAAAGGTTGTTTATAGGTAGATAGGAAATTTGGAATTTAAAAACTTAACTTTTATAAGGGTGTTGAGATAAAAGTAATGTTGATTTGAATATTTTATAAAATATATCATATTTTCGGTAATAACTATATTGAAATTCAAATTTATCTAATTTATAAATTTACCATATTTAAAGTATTCGTTTAAAATTTAATTTATTGGTTTAAATTAAAAGATTTAAAAGATGAGATAATTAACGTGCACCAAATTAAAGTTAGTTAGATATTTACGGAATTTCAAAGTTACCAAATTAAATTATTTAGATAATTAAGGAATTTCAAAATTGTTTAAAATAATATAAAAATTAAAATGGAACAGAATTATATATTTTGAAATTTTAAATTAGTCACATATTTAAAGATGTTTGAAATTTCTAAGCGATATTTTGAGCGTGTAATTAAACAATACACGTAACTAATGAAATTCATTATTATTAATTAATAAATGATACTTCATACAGTTAACAAGTTAACTGTAATTTCTAATTCTATCTATATTTTAAATATGTAGGTAATTCTGAAAAGGTTGTTATAATATAAAATATGACTTTTTATAGACCAATTTAATAAATTTCAACTACTTCAAATAACAAAAAAAATAACAACTTACCTTATATGTAGTAAAACATTAATAAATTGAATTTAAAATTTAAATTTTAAAGATAGATAATTATGAAAAAGTTGTTACACAACAACCATAAATTATGTAGGGTATTTTATTAAAAAAGATAAGAATAGTACGTCAAAAGTAAAATATAAATTTAACAATTCAAAAAAACAGTAAGAATATGTTAGTAATTATATAAAATTTATAATTAAGTTTATTAAATTGTAGTGTCATCAAAGCATTATAAACATTTTTATATAACTAGCTGTAAATTATATTAAAAGCATATTATACCGATATTATATGATTTTCTTGATTAAAAAGGAACATGTAAAAATATGTTGTTTGTAATCAATTAGACTATACTATAAAATAAGACTTTAATAGGACAATTAGAGTTACTAAAATTCAATTCAACTTACTTAATATAACAGAAAGAATAGCAACTTCCGTATATAGAATATAAATTGTATCAAATATTCAAATTTAAAAGGTAGATAATTTTGAAAAAGTTATTATAGAACAACTATAAACTTCATACGATATTTTATTAAAAAGATAATAATAGTAAATACAAATTTGAATATGGATTTAAAAAATACGCATGTCAAAACAGTAAGAATATGTTAGTGGCTGTATAAAATTTATAAAAAAGTTTATTAAATTATACAGTAATTAAAGCATGCATCAAAATTTGTATAAAAAAATAGAAAAATCATATTGGAACCGTCATGTACAGATATTATATGCTTTTCTTGACTGAAAACCAAAATATAAAAATGTTGAGGTTATTATACAAAATGTATTTTTGTTACAAAGTGTGAGAATATATAATGAGGCTAAAAAAATCACAAAAAATTTATATCTCACAATCTAAATCGAATTTAAAAAAAGTACTTCGGAGTCTCTGTTCTTCTAGTCGTCCTCTTTCAGAAAGAAAAATTAAAAAAATTAAAAAAAATTCATTATGTCTTTTATGACACAATGATGTCATTGTCTTTCATAATGACACAATGACGTCATTGTGTCTTTCATAAATGACACAATAAAAAACGTTAAAATTTTTTTTATTTTTTTTATTTTGTTTTTTTTTCTTAGTGAGGACGGCTAGAAAAACAAAAACTCCAAATTAATTTTTTTAAAATTCGATTTAGATTGTGAGATATAATTTTTTGTGACTTTTTTTACTCATTGTATCTTCTCACACTTTGTAGCAAAAATGCACTTTGTATTTGAACCTCTTTCATATAAAAATATGATATTTCAAAACAATTTGAAGTCGTTAGCTATTATCTAAGATGAAAACGCCTGTAAACCTAAACACCTGTAAAACATTTAAGACTGAGAATTTCCATTATGAAATTTCAGCATAAACATACAGTACAAAACCGATTTCATCGCAACAAATTACAAACCTAAACATCAATCTTATACATAATCAAGCATCCATTAATCCAAAGAACATCAGATAACGAACAAATTATAAACCTAAACATCTGTAAAACATTTAAAAACATCAAAACGATTACAATAATCTGGATTTGGGATGAAATACCTAGAAAACGTAAAAACAATTACAATAAAGTCGATTTGTGATGAAATACATACAAAAACCAAAGAACAATTCAAACAATTAAAAATCCTAAAACTTCGGTTATATAAAACCGCATTTTGTTGAAATAGGTTGAAGAGGATACTTGCCTTTGAAGACGAAGCTGAAGATCGTCGCATCTTCGTTACTCGTCTGTAAAATCTTCGGGTTAAACGTTGTGTGGTTATGATCGATCGCTACTCAAAGAATCGTGGGAAGCTTCCGTGGAAGAATTAGGGTTCAAAACATCAGACGATTAGGAATTGAAAAAGGGAATAAACACTTAAATAGGATCCATTTTATCGAAATGGATAAACGGGTATGTGAAAGATCCGCGTGAGTTTTTAAAGAGGAGGAAAAAGAAAGATTAATAGGGTGTCACATGACAAGTAGTGGTTTTAGAGGGTGTCATGTGACACATTAGAAGTGTGTATATTAATATAGATAGATTGTTATCATCGCCGTTGTTGTTATCACCGCCACCACCTTCATGCGTACCCACTAGGCACTAGCAAGCATAAAAAAATAACAAGTCTATTTTGATATTTTCCCACTAAAGCGACGCATTTTAACCGGCCAGTATTTTGATCACAACCCATTTTGACCCGAACTTGACTAATCCATTTTTTAGACCGGTGTTTTATCCCGGACTCGTTTTAACTTGTTACAGGACTGACTAATGTGGTCCATTGTACGGCTGGTACCTCTTTGTTATAATTGAGCTGGTGAAGTGGGGTTCAGTGTTGTCTTGCTTCAACAGTATGAGAAATCAGATGAGATAGAAAACAAGTCACATGTGTGATTGTGTTATAAATAAATGTGTGAATTGTATCCTTTCAAGTAATAATGACCTGAAACTTTTGTATGTGTTTCATGTGTCATCACCCATCATGGATTCATGGCTAGGGTAGGACATACAATATTTCCTAGACATTTTGTTATTTAAAAATAAACTCTAGCATAAAACAAGATATACTAATTAATATAGGGAATTTTAAAATTTTGCTTGATTATATATTTTATAATCACCAAAAAAGGCATTTGTAACTTCAATTCTCTTGTACCAACTAACATTATCCATTTCATACATAATGAATTTACTATTACTTGTTTGGTTGTGTGAAAGTAGACTTTTTATGAGATCATTTATTCTTTTGACTGGTATCACTCAGTTATTCTTATTATGAAGTTTTGTGATCATCCATAGTCAATACTCTCAAACAATGTTAGTTATATTTGAGACGAAACATTACTTATTACCTAGCATTTCTCTTATAAACATAAAAACATAAAAAATGATGTGATATCTGTCTAGGGTGTCACGAAACCACATGTGACCCCTAATACAAACCTATATTGTTTGTTTTGCTCACAATGAACTCACGATTAGTTTTTAATAGCCTAGGTGGAGACTTCCTTGCATCTTACCCATTTTTAGATCGCCCCCACCCGAGCACGTTTAATCATGAAATTTTATTTCATCAGTAGCCAATGCACTATATTAAACCTATAAGAACCGTAGGGTGTCAATTGATACTCATGAATTTCTTTATGCACTATATGCTGAACTGAAACCCCAGCGACACACTAGGCTTCTATGATACCCACACTAATTTTAACTAGTTTCATAATAAGTAACAAACACTTGACCCATCTAATCTAAATTAACAAATAAAACCTATATAAATAAGTAATTCCACATTTAATTAGTCGACACTAAATTTAACTAGCCCACATTATGTAAACCCATCTAAATAAGCCCAGATCACTTCTAAATCCCTAACTCCGTGTCTCCGTGATTTTTTTACGGCAATTACTATTACTACTATATTAACTGAGATTGTATTGAACGGTAATAATAATAATTAAATAATAATAATATATGTTTATTAAATTATAATAATTAATTGATAATAATATTTGTTTATTCAGTTATATAATAGTTATTATTATATAATTGAATAAACAAAGATTATTATTATCTATTGAATTATGTTTGTTTTTTGAATTAAATCTAAACGGTCAACTTTGATACGTCATTTTGACATCTTTAAATTTCTAAAGTTTTGGGTTTGCCCTGATACATTTTTTACTTAGAAAAAACGTTTACGTGTACATTTTTATAT
This sequence comes from Flaveria sonorensis, assembly GCA_025506505.1. Classification (NCBI taxonomy): domain Eukaryota; kingdom Viridiplantae; phylum Streptophyta; class Magnoliopsida; order Asterales; family Asteraceae; genus Flaveria; species Flaveria sonorensis. Next base: position 66,705,485 of record CM046423.1, read on the forward strand.
ACGTTTCGACGTTCGTCTATGTTTTGATGTAAGTTTTATTTAGAAATGAGTTTGGGCAAATATAAAACGTTTTTTTTTTTGACGGTATAAATCCAAGTTACTCTATGATCCAATATAAATCTAGTTCGAAAATATGTTGGAAGATTGTAATCTGTGTTCTTTATGTATGTTTTGACTTGGTTTACGTTTTGACATAATTTTGTTTGGAAAGAATGCGGGTCAAGTTTAATATATTTTCGTTCAACAGTATAAACTCAAGTTCCTTCACGGTTCTACATGAATTTAGTCCGGAGACAAGTCAGGTCAATTGTTAGTCTATACTTTATTACGTTGTATGCGAGGTTGCCGCAACGCGCTAGTAAAAAGCTAGTTTTATTTAAAAAAAGCATTAGCAAGATAGTAGGACCAAGATGAAACAAAACGATTACAAATGAAATTTAGACAACGACAATTTACACCATGAATATCATGCTTCAAGTGAAATTGATATAAAAAATAAAACACCCACGATGGAATAACTCTCCTTGATTGTAATTAAGAAAATATAACTCAAAATTTAAATACAATGATACCCAAGCATTGGTATTTATAGTCTATCTATTTTTTTCTATCCATACTTCTTAATTTGAATCTATCTCTATCTAAAAATTCAAATTACAATTATCTTATAGATAAACCAAAACTAGGTAACTAGATAACTATCATCAAAAAAAACCAACTCCCTCTTTCTTGGACAACCGACTTGTTCTCCGAACCTCGGGAATTAGATCGATCCAACAATGCTAAGTGTCCTAACTTTGCCCTATGTTTTATCCATGAAAACGTCGTGTATATTACTTAATCGATGATGCTTGATGCCGATATGAATCTTGAGTTAAAAATGAGACCATTATGTGCATTCCAAATCCCCAAAGAGTGGCCACAAATAGCATATACAACCTTCTTTTGCTTGATTCCCAAAGACAACTCAAAAGGACCTTGAAGAAGATCCCTATTAGATGTGCTATTATTCATCTCAATTCGTACCCATATGATCAGAATATGCTTCCAAACTGAAGCCGCAAAAGGATAATGAACACCCCTCTCCGATAAAGCTTCTTTAGTTGCAATTCGCCCTCCATGGAAAAATATTGATCTTGAGAGGAACCCATGACACCCACGTTAACGGATTAAAGTCAGGAAAAACTCTATTCGTTTCTAAAATGGACCGGAGGGGACTTAACTGTAAAAACTCCTGAATCATCCCCCAACCATTGATTTTTGACCCGTTAGATGATCCACCTCACAAGAATTTCCGCTTGAAACTCTCAATGGTATTAATTACTTGCAAAGGGGCTTTAAATGATGATAAATAATACAATGGAAGGCTGCCCAACACCACCTTTAGAAAGGTTGTGCTTTCCAACGATATAACATGTGAATGACAACTATACGAAACTATTTTGTGTGATCGACAAAAAATCGACAATATGCACATGTGAATGACAACTATGTGAAACTATTATGTGTAATCGACGAATTGCTACAGCCTTTGTACTTTACTTTGCCTTGGACCCTCGAAATAGTTGAGTCATTCGTGGCACATTTCTAGAGCTGACAAATTATAACATGTCCCATTTGCATGACCCCGACTCTGATACAAAGTTAAACGGGTTAGTGTTTGGGGTAGATGGATCGACATATTATTGACATAATTAGAACGTGTCTAAACTAGTTTAGCTTGCTTGACCCACTTATGACACGCATAGCAAGTTTATTTTGTCATGTTAATTGTTAAATAAGTTAATAGGTCGACAAGACACATTTATGACCGGCTTATGAAACGACATAGTTTCATAAATAATTAGATATGGATTGTGATTTTCAGTAACACTTATTATATCAACTCAAATATATCCTGTCATTCAATTCATGCTCGAACTATTTATATTTAATAATGTCAAATAATGTCCATATTATCAAACCGGTTACATTATCTATATATTAAACATGTATGTGTTATTGTTAAACGAAAATAATACAGTTAGTGTTTGTCGTGTTTGGTTAGTTAAATGAATATTTGTGAACAAGAAAATTACTTAAACAAGACAATAAATATTGTAAACAATGTGTTCTTAAAAAAGCAAGAGTTTTCTTTTGTTTAATTGTGTGGGTTACCAATGTGGAGTCCTTGAGTTCTGACTCCATTTAATCAGTGTGCCTTTGAATTTAAGATTCATGAATTCACCTCATTATAATTGTTTTCAGCTGACATGGAGTACTATTACTCATTATGCAAACATCTGGGTCTGGGAGTGAAATATCAACTTACACACTGACTCTCTCTCTCTCTATATGTACACACATACACACATATATATATGTATATGTATATATGAAAATATTTTAAAACAAAAACTTATACATCTATCTAATCTACTCCACAATGTATCATAAGACTTAGAGGTTGCTTGTTTCAGCTTCTTAATGTTCAAATGTCTGAATAATCCAGCACTTAATGGTTCAGACTGTTTGTTTCGCAAGCAAGCCTCTGAATGGTTAAACATTATACTAATGGTAAATGGTTAAGACCTCTTATTTGAATTGGTCAGACATTTGTCTTTAAATAGTTAAGCGATATACTAACTCTTAATGGTTCAGACATTTTAATGGTCCAGCACTTTCAGACCTCTTATTGATTCAGTACTTAATCATTAAGGAATTATCAAACGGCCTTTTAGTCCCCAACCTTTACTTTATGTTCTCAAGTTTAATAAATGAAAGAACAGAAATAAAAGAAAACCAAAGAAAAAAAAAGAAGAGAAAGATATAACGTGTTTGTGAGTGGTTGTAAAAGAAGACATCACATTTATCATAGGTCAATGCGTCCTACTAAAAATATAAAAAAAAAGTTGACATAGTGAGCTTACGCACCGTTATATGGGTTAACACACCACGTACTTTGGGGACGCGGTAATTAAACACATAGTGTAAACAGATCATCAAGCATTGTATTCGTGGTTTATCAATGGTTTTTAAAGAAATTTTTTTTTAGTTTCAAAAAGCATAAGGTCAAACTAAAGTAAAAAAACAATGTTCAAGCAAAAGCTAATGATAATTTTTTTAAATAATAAAATATATAAAAATTATTAGATTTAAAACTGATTAAACTATATTAAAGTGTGAGATTTTGATTATATTTTTCAGAGGTTGGCCACCCATCACTTTTAAATATTACGGTTAAACTCACTCGCATTAGTCCATAGGGAGACAAAAAGCACGTTTGTTTTGAGCTTTTAGGCTCGATTATCAGTTACACGTACGATCTCGAATGCACATGACAGTTGATGATTATAAACTCTCGGCCAATAGTTACACACCTAGTAATATCTACACTACAATGATGAGGTAAACACGTGAAAAGAAACATAACACAGCCAAAAATGAGCTGCATAAAGTAAGATTTATCACTATAATTTCACAATTTTTACTGCAATCTTTGGCTTTCAGTGTAACTTGTCAAACCCTATTTGGGAATCAAAATAGAGCCTTTAGATCGGTTGCATAGACCAATAACTTACAGATTCTTTTGTGTCACAGTTGTCCATTTGTGAACCACTTGCAATGTAACTTCAAGTCTTTTATTGGTATCATGATTCATGCAGAACCCAGCCCTGAAAATGTAAATCATAATTAAAGGTCAATGCTTTTTTGAAATGAGAAAAAACATGCTATGATGACTTGTACAATCTGCAGTAAAAGTTGTTTCTTATGGGGCCAGCCATATAATGATTCCAGTAGCAATTATATGGAAAGATAACTTGCATATTTTAATCTTATAAAAACATTCACATCTCATTCTTTATCTTCATCTTTATAATTACACCAAAAATCTCTATTTTTTCTCTTTCTTTTTCAATTGAATAAAAAAATTTACACAATTATCATTATTTTTTTCTTTCCTCCACTCACAACCACTTTCAAAAATATTAAAAAAAATTATAAAAGTTGAACAGTGTATTACCAAATTTAAAGAAGAACGGTAATATTTTATCACTCATCCACTCACAATCATACTATATAATATAATAAATACACTCATATAAATATAAGAAACTGGATGTGAATGCTCTAATCAAGAAACACCAAACTCTGACCAAGAGATATATGGATGAAGGCTTAAGATTATTTAAGTTGAAATTTAATTACATTGTATGTGGGTTAGGTTTCTTACTGGTATTAGTTTATCTTTTTTCAATTTGTTTTGTTTGTTATTAGTAAATATTTTACTCATTTGACCCATTTTCTTTTTAGGTAAATTTATTGTTTGAAATGTTGGATTATTATTGTAATTAATTTCTCATTGGGAACACTAACTGGTTATCAAACAAAAGGGGGCGAAATGTGTTCCGGGTCAACCCAATCATACCACTGCAAAAGAAACAATTTGACTATATAAAAAAATCAAAGGGTTTTAGGCTTCGAACTTTGAAGTGTGTATCAAGTACTTTATGTCATCTAAAAATTTAATAAACCGCTTTATGACAAAACATTCGGTACCAATCAAAAAATAATTGACGATACACTAGTTATCATATATGTCATAAAATCAATTATTATTTGTATGTAGAGCTTAGAAATCACTAACAAACATTTTATCAACACCCAAACTGGGATTCCCAAGCACACACTTCATCTCCACTAAGTAACTAACCAAGAAGTGAAAGCAAGGGCCTTCGGTGTAATTAATGAAATAAAGGGACCAAATTTGTAACTTTTGACATGCCAGATAGACGAAAAATATAATTTACTCTTAACTACTTTATTAAGAAAATAAAAGGGTTCAGGTTTTGGTGATAAAACATAATTATGGTTTGTGTTTGTGCATTTGTCAAGAGACTATAAATTCTAAAGTTTGAAAAACAAAACATTTATCCCTCTCATTTAGTTTGGTGATTTGCTAAATCCCAATGCTTCATCACTCGCATACGAAGATACCACAATTATATGATTTAAATTGCTTAGCACAGGTGTTTCAGAAGAACAAACACCCCATGCATCAAAAAGGGTAAGTGACTACACCTTCATTTACAAAGAAAATCACTAGTCATTTTCTGAGTATGTTATACTTCTATGGTCATGTTGGAACGATTCACACATACAGTCATTAGTTATGTGAATCTTTTGTCTCGGATTTACTAATAATAGTGTATCAGACATAACCTATATGTCTGATAATAATACAAGAAAAAAAAACAGTATTATGTATGTGCTTTTTGTACTCATCTATCCCTAAAAAAAACCTTTTTATCTCCCATAATAAGTGATGCATGTATCTACATGAACTATATCCGTGTATCTTCTTTTTGTATTCGTGTATAACTCATAGCAGGTATCTACTTCTAGGACTAAAAATGTGAACTTGTTCTTTCATGAGAAGTATAACACACTCAGAAAATGGTTGTTTCGTGATTTTCTCTTCCCAATGACTAATTAATCATTTTGCCTAAAAATTTCACGCTTTGTAAAGGTGTTCAGTAAATGATAGTATATTAAGAGGAAATAACTTTCAAAAGTCTCATAAAGTCCTAGAAGTGACATGACAGTTTTGACCCGTATCTATATGAACTGCCTACTAGGGTTATCATTTATCTGACTGTCAAATGGGCAAATTAATAATACCTTAGAAGGAAACAAGGCCTATGGATCAAACTGAGCGAAAGTCGCCGAAATGTATTTTTAATGCATAAAACCTCCTAAATAATTATTTTAAAGTTCACAACTTCAGATTATTACTAAAACAATACAATTTGGTCATGAAATTGGACAAACTTTCTTTCTAACAAATATGGACAAAATGTGACCCAAACCAACCTGACCAGTTTGACATGCAGGAAAAATTAAATGTTTTGCTTCGTTACCCAACATGCCCATATTGTCAAATCTAAAAATATAGAAAGTATCATATGCCCTTCAAGAAGATGGTAAAATGAGTAAGAATTACCTTGAATTTTTTCCACTTTGATAGTCAAAATTGATCTGCCATCTATTCGAGAAAAGTTACGGGTTCCAAATTTTCTGGCTTTCTTGCTTCTAACATTTCAACTTCATATGCAATTGTATTCGGATCTTTTTGATTTTCTACTGCAATCTGTTTAAGTTTCTCTAATCGTATGGCGTGTAACTCATATCTGATGGTTAAGATAACAAAAATCTTCATTTATAACCATAAATACATATATCTAACGCATGCAAAGATTTTGTATTTGTTATGATAGCAGATTCAAGAGATGTGATATATTTATGTATATCCGTTCAACAATTGGACCATTTATGTGTGTGTGCGCTCGCGCATGTGTGTATACACATATACATACATATATAAATACAAGAGTACATAGACAAAGCAAGGTATTTAAACTAGTTATGCTTAGACTACCGGTACAGAAACTTTGCAAATAATGTTACAATGTTTATCTTCAACTCCAAGTTGCTACCAATATGTTAATCATGCCCAACTTACTAAAAATAATATTCATGTGTCATTTGTGTTTTGTATAGTGGCATTGCAAGAATGTCTGTAAGAAATATAATTCATGTGTGTTTTGTATAGTGGCTTTGCAAAAATGTCTATAAGAACAATTAATGAGGGGTTCAACTTTTTTTTCCACAATACGGCCTCTAATATTATGACATTATGACAATCAACTTCAATGTGTTTGGTGATTCTAGTCCTCTCATGGACGACTTGATTCTTCTCAGAAAGTGGTTTGTAGTTTACTTAACTCTCTAAGGAATCTTTAAACCCATGTCATCACGCATGACAGATCTCAATATGGTTCAATACTTGATCGGTAGACAATATGTTGATTCTCAGGTTCTCACTTCCCAAGAAACTAGATTACCATACACAATATCCAGCTGTTGTTCTCCTGGAAATAAGACTACTAGTGCAATACGCATCAGCGAGGCCATATTTTACAGTCTCCTCCATTAACAGATGCACCTACTGCACAATGACACAATAAGCATTTCCAAGTGCAGTGTGGCTTGGAGATACCTAGTAACACAAGGAGTTGCATTCAATGGCATGTGTACAGATCGTACCTAATTTGGCTTTGACACTCGCAAAAAAGATATATCACGTCAAGTACTTGTTTATATTATTTAGTTTCCAACTAGTCTCAAGTACTAAATATTAATTAGATCCTTCATAGGACTTCCTTCCTTGGAAGTTTTCCAATAACGAGCATCAGGCTTTCCACTAGTTTTCACCCTTACATACATGCTTCCGTTGAGATAGAAGAATTCCTTCTAAAGATCAAGACATTTTGAAAGGTATTGAAATCGTGTGTCCCATTCTATTGATCTTCTTCCTGTTATATACAGAGTTACATGCCACTATTATAGGCAACAGAATCACCAGATATACACAGAATATTACAGCTAATATATTCCTAAACTATCGCAGTAGATTGAGGGTTGGCCTGTTGACTTTGACCGTGCGATATAGTCTATTATACCCCCGCAGTCAAAACCGGAGGTGAACGGAGGTTGAGACTGGATCTAAAATCTTCAAACAGAATTCTAGGAAGACCTTTGGTAAAAATATCAGCTATTTGGTATCTGGAACATACATGTAGTACCTGAATCTGACCGCCCTGAACCTTCTCGCGAACAAAGTGTATGTCTAATTCAATATGCTTCGTGCGCTGGTGCTGGACAGGGTTACTGGCGAGGTAAATGGCACTAATATTATCACAGTACACGAGAGAAGCTTTGGATGGTGGATTGTGAAGTTCGAGAAGGAGGTTGCGGATCCAGCAGAGTTCAGATACAACATTTGCAACGCCTCTATATTCAGCCTCCGTACTTGAACGTGAAACAGTGGATTGCCTCTTGGATGACCAGGTAATGAGATTATCACCGTAGTACACACAATATCCCGATGTAGATCGGCGGGTGTCCGGGCATCCCGCCCAGTCGGCGTCCGTATAAGCAATAAGGGACGGAGACGTGGACCTGGTCATGTGCAAACCGTGATGTAGAGTCCCTTGAACGTACCGAAGTATTCTTTTTAAGGCATGAAAGTGGGAGATGCGAGGGTCATGCATAAACATACAGACTTGTTGGACGCGTAACTGATGTCCGGGCGTGTGAACGTGAGGTATTGAAGGGCTCCAGCGAGACTTCGATAGAAAGTAGGATCCTCCAAAGGATCACCATCGGTGGAGCTAAGTTTACCATTTGTGTCCACGGGAGTTGCTGCAGGTTTACATGATGACATTCCGGCTCGTTCTAAAATTTCTGAGGCATACTTGGATTGAGAAAGGAAGAGGCCATCCGGAGTATGAGACACCGAGATGCCTAGAAAATAACTGAGGCGACCCAAGTCTTTCATGGCGAATTCATGTGATAAACGAGCCATGAAGTGAGCACGCAAGGCATCCGAAGAAGTAACGAGGATGATGTCATCAACATAAAGAAGAATGAATGCCATGTCAATGCCATTCTTGTAGGTGAATAGAGAATGGTCACATCTGCTGTGAGCAAAACCCAATGTGGACACGTAGTCCGTGAAACGTTGGTACCAGGCTCTAGGGGCTTGCTTAAGCCCATAGAGAGATTTCTTCAATAAACATACATGATTCGGGTAACTTTTGTCACGAAAACCAAAGGGTTGATGCATGTAGACCGTTTCAGAAAGACTGTCGTGTAAGAAGGCGTTTTTGACATCTAACTGATGAATCGGCCAAGAATGAGCAAGGGCCATGCTGAGGACGATACGAAATAGTCGCTGGTTTGACCACGGGGCTGAATGTTTCTCCACAATCGATACCAACCTGTTGGGACCTGCCATCACAAACAAGACGTGCCTTGTATCTTTCAAGGGTTCCGTTAGAATTTAGTTTATGTTTAAAAATCCACATTGATCTAACGACATTCATATTAGGTTGACGTGGTACTAATTCCCACGTCCTATTTTCAATAAGTGCCTTAAATTCGTCACACATAGCATGATTCCAAACTGGGTTGGCTATAGCCTCTAGTGGGTTGCGAGGAATGGGTTCTATAGAGGGTGTGGCGGAAGCATGTAGGTTGTAGTTGTCTGAGGAATTGGCAGCAGTCATGGAGCGGGTTTGGATGGTACGGGGTAAAGGCGGGACAGATGGTCTAGTAGCCGGCTGTGGCGGCTGCTGTTGTGGGGCTGCTGGTGCAGCAGGTATATTGGGCTGACCAGGTGGACTGGTTGGAGTATTTTTCAAAGGCTGAGGTGGGGGTGGGCTGGTCAGGTGGCCTACGAGAGTAGTTTTGGACAGCAGATTGGGTTGGATTAGTTGCAGCATAGCGATTGAAGGCTGGTGGAGGAGCAGGTTGTGTGGTGGGTCGGCGAGAGTAGGTGTTGACCGGTTGTGAGGGGAAAGAGTGTGAGGCCAAGGGAGAGGGGGGAGCGGTGGAGGTGGGTGAAGGGTGTTCCCAAAAATAAGGATGGGTATCCGATTGTAGAAACTCATAAGATTTGGATGGTGGGGTTGTTTGTGAAAAAGGGCAGACATGCTCATCAAAAACCACGTGTCTTGAAATAATGATTTTGCGTGTTTTAATTTCAAAACATTTATCCCCCCGATGGTTAGACGGGTATCCCAGAAAAACACATGGAGAGGAGCGGTTTTCTAGTTTGTTAATAGTGGTGGTGGGAGTGAGTGGGAAACAAAGACAGCCGAACGTACGAAGGTGTGTGTAGGTGGGGTGTTTTTGGTAAAGAAGGTAGGTGGGAGAGAGGTAGTTTTTGGTTTTGGTAGGTAGGATGTTTAGAAGGTAGGTTGCCATTTGAAGGGCATGGTGCCAAAATGTGTTTGGCATGGAGAAGTGAGCAAGAAGAGTACGAACAATGTTATTTATGGATCTAATTTTGCGTTCGGCTTTCCCATTTTGAGATGATGTATGTGGACATGAGAAACGAAAGACCATCCCATTTTGGTTGCAAAAGTTCTGAAAATTATTGTTGGAATATTCGGTTCCGTTATCACATTGAAAAGATTTGATTTTACGCTCAAATTGAGTAGAGATTAGAGAATAGAAACTGGTAAAAATGGAGAAAACTTGGGATTTAGATGATAAAGGATATGTCCATAAATAATTAGTATAATCATCCAAAAATAAAATGTAATACCGGTGACCTCCCGTGCTTAGAACGGGGGAGGTCCACAAATCACTATGAACAAGATCAAATGGTAAATAGGTAAAAGAAGTAGAGGCTAAAAAAGGCTGCTTAATTTGCTTTCCAAGAACACATGAATGACATAAAGAAGTGTTTTTAACATTCCCACAAGAAATGACATTATTCGTCCTAAGGCGGCTAAGTATTTCCGGTCGGGGGTGGCCGAGCCGGTGGTGCCATAGGTCTTGAGATAAAGCTGCAAAAACGGAAGGTGAGATAGCTTGAGTATCGGGAGGGTGAGAGGATACAAGTCCCCGGTACTATTGCATCGAAGGACCGGAATCTGCGTCTGGTAGTCCTTCACAAGAAAACCAAAAGGGTCAAAAGTGATAGAAATATTATTATCGATACTGAAACGTCTTACAGAGATAAGATTTTTAATTAGAGATGGTGAGTATAGAATGTTGTTGAGTTTAAGAGGTGGATATGGGGGAGGTAAGGTTGTTTTACCAAGGCCATGAACTGATAGTTTGGAGCCATTACCAACCGTGATTTGATTTAAAGTCTTATTTAAAAAATAGGACGAGAGAGTACCTGTCGAGTTTGTCATATGAGATGTCGCCCCCGTGTCCATGTACCAGTTTCCATCAGGTGGGTTGAGAGACATCGTGTAGAGAGCTTGTTCGATGTCGGTGGGTGTATACGAGGCTTCTGAATTTGCATAATTGGATGCGGGTCGTGGACCAAGTATACAAGCATAGGCCTGAGGGGTGGCTGATCTTTGTGGTTGTGCTGGAGGTTGGGCTTGGGTCGTGGGGTAAGGACATGGCGGTATGGACCATTGAGGTCGCTGTTGTTGAGAAGCAGCCCACTGAGCCCATGGAGGAAACTGGTGCAGTGTTGGTCTAGGGGAGGGAGTCCAGGAGGTGCCACCACGACCTCGAGCATAAGAGCCACCGCGTCCACCACGGCTGCGGCCACGCCCGCGTGGTCCTCGACCACGGTATGACTCACCTTGGTGAGTGTCGCCTCGAGTAGCCTCGCTGCGGGTGCCTTCGTGACGATCACGATTGGAGACGGTAGTTGTTGATACATTTAGAGCAACATTAGAGGTAAGATTGGCCCGGCGTGTTTCTTCAAGAAGTAGCATTGACCGGGCTTTGTGGAATTCTGGCAGTGGATCAGACTGTTGTATAATCATGTTGATGCCATCGTAGTCACCATTGAGTCCGTTGATTAGTTGGAGGACTAACCGTTTCTCAATAATTTCAGAATCTACATTTGCAAGTTGATCGGCAAGGACTTTGAGCGCCTGGCAGTAAGAAGAGACGTCGGTGAACTGATCAAGTTTTGTGTTGTTGAACTTTTGTTCAAGGTACACCGCCCGGGTATGCTTATTATCTTGGAACAAATTGGCCAGGGCAGCCCAAGCTTTTGCTGCGGTGGTGTTCGGTGTGAGAATCGTGTGGAGCAGATCGTTTGAAATGGTTCCGTAGATCCATTGCAGAACGATCGCATCCAAGCGATTCCAAAGAGCAGCATCAGGTTTGGAAGGAGAATCTTTTGGTGGGACGATATGGTCTATCACCTCAAAGGCCCGGCAGTGGATTTTAAACAATTCAGACCAGGTTGTGTACTGGCTGGTTTGGGATTCTAATTTAACAGGGATGAAATTGTGGATGTTGGTCACGGTAACAGCAGGGTGCAGAGATGAGGAAGGGTTGTTCTGTGGGTTGTCACTGAGTTTGTCTCTGCCATGGTGAGGAGAAGGTAGTCGGACAGATAGGGAGAAAGGTAGAGGAAGAAGATTTTCGGCAGAATGGGAGGGAGAGGTAAATCAGAGTTTTCGTGGCTCTGATACCATGAAAGGTATTGAAATCGTGCGTCCCATTCTATTGATCTTCCTCCTGTTATATACAGAGTTACATGCCACTATTATAGGCAACAGAATCACCAGATATACACAGAATATTACAGCTAATATATTCCTAAACTATCACAGTAGATTGAGGGTTGGCCTGTTGACTTTGACCCTGCGATATAGTCTATTACATTTCTATCCCAAGAATGTAAAAAAAAAAAAAAAAAGACGTCCCAAATCCATAACATGAAATTAAGACCGTATGACATGTACTAGTTTTGAAATCCAGATGTTATAATCTTCAGTGACAATGGTGTCGTCCACATATACTACAACAATGATTTGTTGCCACAAGTGATATCTAAAAATACTAGATAATCATGGGAGCTACAAGTCATGATCTAATGAGTGTCTCAGTCGACATACTTTAGATGCATGATGCCTCCTATCCTCCCACGTCATAACCCCAATGGCTATCCATGTATCCCTCCCCCTTAGGGATGCCATCAAGGAAGGCATTCTTGACATCCAATTGATGGAGAAGCACTGATTAACGAAAACTAATGTCGTACAAATTTAAATACTCGAGATCTTTGTGACTAGAGAGAAGGTCTTGTTATAATCAATGCCATATGCTTGAGAATAATCATCAACGAACATACTAAAATATGAAAAACCACTAGTTGAAGTGACTAAAAAGGTCACCATACATCCCAATGAATGAATTGAAACAAAGCACTAGCCCAATTAGGCTCTCTAGGAGGATAGAGTCAACGAGTGTATCTAACTAACATGACTCGCAAGCTAAGTCATGAAAACCTTAAACTCTTGCTATAGTAAGCTTTAGAATAAAAGGTAGACAAGTGATAGAGATCTTGAGACTCTAAGCCTCCCCCGATCACATATGACTAGAAACAAAGACTTTGTATCCAATCTGTGCTAGGAAGAGATGAAGCATGTCCAGAAAACCCATGCTCAAGTCCTAGGAGAGTATCTAAGATGGGTGCTGATTAAGACAGATTATTGTTTATAATAAACTTTTTGGGGTTCATATTATTGTAATAATGAAAATCAGTTAAAATATTTTGCCAACCATGCCTTGTGATAAAAAAATATTTGTGTCAGCATGTAGTTTTCTTCTTAAAAGAAACAAAATGTTTATGGCAACTATTACTACAATACATCTTCCTTGTCAAGCAAGTGAGTGATCAAGTGGTCATAACAGATTCCAAAACTTCCCACCCCATGATCAATCTATACCGAAATCAATGATGGCTGAGATGCTGTTAGGAAATGGGATCGCAACAAAGTGTGGAATAACCGCTGAAGATTGATAACGAGATCAGGTGCTCAAGAATATAATCCAGTCTAAGCAGTACTAGTCGACAAAGTTTAAAAGTACGAAATAGAGCCTTGAGGCGTTTTCCCTTAGCGTCATGAGGCGTAAGCCTCGAGGCGAACCGAGGCGTAAGCCTGAGGCGGAACTAAAAAATAAATATAAAAATTATATATCTTATAGAAAATAAAATACAAACTAATTTCATCATCATATTCATCAAAAAGATCAAAAACACACATTAAAAAGACATGGAATGTTTGAAACTGATACAAAGAGTCTAAAACGTCAAAAACAAACAGTAAAACCCCTGAGGTGCCCTAAAGCGCAACTTTTCAAAGCGCCTCAGCCCCTGAGGCGCACAAACAAAATAACCCTCTGAGGCGTAGCCTCATACTCGTTTTTTTTTGGGCGCCAAAGCCATTTTTTTAAACCATGCTAGTCGAGAACATGAAACAGATGTTACAACTTCAGGTCTGGTGAACACATCTGAACAAAACGTGGGATAACCGGATTGAAACACAAACAAAATCTGAACAATAACATAAAATTGGGCCAAAAACAGAAACGTGTGTTCAAGCAAGGCAACCAGAAACGATAGCAAGGATCACCCAAGTAACCCCAATGATGATTTCCCAGCAAGAATATAGAATTCAACAGAAACTGGAGGAACACTGCAAGTTCTGATCTGTGATACTTGGATCAGAAAACCTTGAATGTTTCCTGGTGAAAACACAGCAAGAACAATAGCAGCAGAACAGTAACAGAAGAACAGTAACACCAGGTCTCCAAGCTTTGTGTCTTAGATTTCATGATGATGACAATGTCTTATATCAGGATCATCGTGAAAAGCCAACAACGGAGGCTGCACAAAGCAAGAAGAGAGCAGATACACCTTTTTGCCAAACACACAACAAGAATAGGGGCACTTTCTGTTGGCCAGAGTCTAGATTCTAGAAAGAACAGGGATTTTGGCGACTGGTCAAGCTCATACCATGAAATAGAGATTTAGAATATGATATTCATACGACAATAGAACCAGTTGTATATATAGTTAGCATACATGCGTGCTTAGTCAAAGCAAGGTATTTAATCTAATTACGGCCTGCAGTTATGCTTCTTTGACTACTGTCACAACATTACAACAACTTATTAACTACTGTTGCAATGTAATCTTGAACATATTACAAAATGATATCCCTTAAACAGGAATTAAAAATTTAAGATCACATGAATGGAACCAATATATAATATTCTAAAAAATATTAGCATAGCTAGGAGGTCAAGCGGCCTTCTAATGATTAGCTCATTAGCCCTTAAGCAAGAATTAGATCACTTAGCCATAGAAAATACAACTAGCCTTAGATTATGTAAACATGTGGGAATCAAAATGGAAATATTAAATGGCTAAACTGCATGAAGTTTAAGTTTTGAAAATCAATCAAAATTATAGTGTCCCTTTAATTATTTATCATAGGATTAGAACAATGTTAAACTCCTATAGAAGAAACAAACAACCACATATTAAAAGCATAGAAAAGGGTAGATCTTACTTTGCAACATGTTTCTTCACAAGGGTAAAATAAATTCTCCAAAATTGCCGCTCTTTCAAGTAGCGTGGACATAATTTAAATCTAAGTTGTGATAATTCCTGTAAAGTCAAAAGCACATGATATATTCAGTCCATTCATCAAGAAACTGAAGTCTCAATTAATTTTATGAACTCATAGCATAGAGAGGATCCACAACACAGAACTAGCCAATTGGAGCTTCAACTTTATCTGATATATATACAGGAGAATAGTCATCACTCGTTTCATAAGTTAAAAGGGAGTAGAAACTTATGCCTACTGGCTTCTTGTTAGTTATTATTTATCACGAAAGCAATCATTTTCCATTTCTATAACCTACTGTTATGTCTGAAAGCTCCTCGGTACAGTCTACAACGGCTACGGTTGAATCCAACATAATTATGCTATATCACTTGCAGATCATGCATCAAGAGTTATAACTTGCACAAGATTTAGGCATTCAAACGTCAAAAGAAAGTCTACCCCACAATATATCAAAAAAGGAAAGTCCAAATTTTAACTTCAAAAGCTACATAAATCATTTGAATTTTCTACAAAAAAAAACATACTTGACATCAGAGTCCTATCTTTAGCAAATACACAGAAACTTCAAAAGTATAACTTAGTCTATTTGACAAACAAAAGGGGTGTTTGGATCTTAAACGTTTGAGTGTTTGGCTAAACCTGATTATGATACAAAATTCCCATTATTATCAGTTAAAATAATCAGATTTAGTAGAACAAAACTAAAGACTAGTATAAACATCAAATCACCATCAGATTATCCGATTCTGAATGTAAAGACCAATTGCAATAGCATAACAACAAATCAACAAGTCAACAAGTAAACAATTTACCAAACCAAATAAAATCCTAAAACCAAATTTTAAAAACACAAAAAGCCCCAACCTTTACTTTCGATAGAACAAGGACAGCATGTTTCTCTTGCCAATCAGACAAATCCTTCTGCACAATCCCAGACGTCGATTCAGCTCCATCAATGGCTCCTTGTTCATCTAAATTTTAAATTCAATCACATACAATGAAATTATGAAAAACCCAGAGCATGAATGACGATTGGAGCACCTTGGAGATCGAAATTCTTGAATGTTTCGAGGGTGAACGACTTGAGGAGGTCGATTAACTCGTCGGTGATTCCGTACAACTGTTGTTCATCGTTTTGATTGCTTGTTGTTGTTGCTGGTGGTGATGGAGATCCCTTTTTGATACGTCGGAACCATGAATGTATATTCATCTTCACTGTTGAACTTGGGTTGTTTGGGGAGATTTCTGTAGTATGCAGATATTACGGCTTTCATCAAGGTGGTGTTTTGATGTATTTGATTGTTAAAAAGCTTTTTAATAGAAGCTTAACTTTAGCTTTGGTGAGATTTAAAATCATGATCTATTTTGTTTGTACTTATCTTTTAGATTTACAAGGTATTGGTTTGTTGTTGTTATCCTTTATAATTAGACTCCAACTCTTCATTAGGTATTGCATGTGTTATTTAATTATATTGTTATATAAAAGATAAGATTAGTATATTTTTATAGTAATTTTATATTACTTTATTGTATTATATATTTATATAAATTATACATTTGTTCAAGCACGATCAATGTTTAATTTCTTTTATGTTGAAAAAAAATCCTAGTGTTTTCTTTTAATATATGTATGGAATTCAATTGTGTTTTGTTTTAACGAACGGTGTTGCTCTCCTCTTTCCTTCTCAAGTTTAAAGTTATTCTTCAAGAAAACAATAATATCTATCATTGTAGAACAAACAATCAAATTGTAATTTTGTTTTGAAGTATTTTGATACAAGGATGGCAGTTGTGGATTAACATGACATGAACGCTTAAGTTGGTGGAATTTTAAGTGAAAAAAAAATTATACGAGATCAATAGAAAACACTTATATTTGGCTTGAAGATTCACTACATAAAGTTAGACAGCTCTCGTCATAATTCGTAGCTAACGAGTTATTTTAAAAAAGAAAAATTGGGGTGAATAAGTAAATAAATGAAGTAATGAATGAAGAGAATTATAAAAAATAAGAAAACAGATAGCATTTAATATAGTAAATTTTGATAGAATCTTATATCGTATCACAAAACTTATTGTCTGATGAGGTACAAACAACTCGTATTAATTACGTGCCATATGATTTCTATCGTTTTATACAAAATGTCTCGCAACACACTCTGACTAACGTAACAGGCTCTGTCATTTTTTTGTCGATTAACGACTACCTGTATGGCTTGACCCATATGGGTGGTGGGTCTATGCGAGTCGTATCACTGGTGTCTTTCAAACGATGGTGGTGTGGAGTTGGTTGAAATATATTATTTTTTTTATTGATATTTCATAACGTTGGATCATTTTCATAAAAGCATAGTTTTATAGTTAGCACATGTTTGTTTGTGCTTGCACAATTACTAGATTCAGTTTGGGTTTCTTCCCAACACACGGGAATTCCACTAGTTAAAATAAAAAAAATCAAGACTTCGTAAATACATCAGCATTTAAGAGATACCAATTGATTGATTAGATAGATGTACTTTCACATATTAGTATCCAAGTTTCTCAAGTGTTATGTTAAAATCACACATTATTCTTTTACTCTCCTAACATCACACG
The DNA here is from genome assembly GCA_025506505.1 of Flaveria sonorensis. NCBI lineage: Eukaryota > Viridiplantae > Streptophyta > Magnoliopsida > Asterales > Asteraceae > Flaveria > Flaveria sonorensis. Next base: position 66,723,034 of record CM046423.1, read on the forward strand.
ACTTTCATTAATTGTCCCAACCTTGTGAAATTTTCTTATAAATGTTAAAATCTATAAAACTCGTCACCTAAATAGAACATATATGAATCCTAGCTTCTTTTTAGCGATTTTTTAGTTAATAGAGAAGAATACAAAATCACTCAATAATAACCAAGTTACATTAGTCAGATGTCCATCTAGAAGTCAGTCAGCAAATGTAAAATTTACATACAAGAAATATCCAGCCAGATGCATTAACTTGTATAGAGTCTGGTTCAGATTCAGAACCATGAATGATGGCTGATTCGGTTTCTTGACGATCAAATATGTCTGTATTTTCTAAATGAATGTTCTTGAGAGTAAGATCTTGCTAAAAGAAGCTAAAATTGTCTCTTTAACCAGTTTTTGCATGACCTGAAATGTAAGCAGGAAGTAATTGTCAAGAGAATTGAAAAGTTGAAAACCAGAAAAATGGACCCAATTACTTATAACTGGGAAGAGCGATTTAGGCTATGGTAAAAATCCGTATGTTGTACTCGTTGAATGTAAGAAAGTGTATTTTTGATACTTACGAACCTTTCCAATAGTTTTATGATAAGAAATTAGATTATTATCGTAGTAACATAGTTCTTGTAATCATACTAACGATAACCATGTGTAGAAAAATAGAAAATGGGAAAAAGAATGTTTGCCAAACTGACCCAACATGTTTTTAACTTGCATGAAAACTTGTATCAACCAAAACCCATTTTGACCTGTTACGCACCTGCCTGTTTTGTCACCTATGAAACTATCTGAAAAGTGAAATTTTAGTCACTTTCTCGTATGAAATCCAACATTATAAGCTCTTCCTGTTTACCAATTTATCTTGCTCACTAGATGCTAAAGATTTAAACTTTCTAACTTTTATTTATTCAACAATTCAGCCATATGTACTTATTTTGATTTTATTTTTTTCAATAGGTTATCTTTTACACATTTCATGGTCTCCAGTTACATCAATTTTCTACTTGCTGTTTGTATTATTCATGGCATATTTCCAATCCAACGACATTAAGACACATTTGATGTTAAAATTCAGAAGTAGCCCAACTTGTATTTTAAAGCAAAAAGTGATAAAACGTCCTAAATCCTTTTACCATATCTTAAGTTTTTATTGAAATAATAAAAAAACCAATTCATATTTGACACAAAACTGTTTATAAGAAATTATTATAAAATTGGACAAAATGTGTTACGGGCCAACCCAACCCGACCCTTTTTCACCCATGCGAAGAATTACCCATTTTGACATGTTACCCCACCTGGTTAACCTGCTCAGTCTTATATTTAGATGATGAAATAAAGAATCTATTTCTCACCTTCATGATGATTGCCAAGTAGAAACTGCCACCAGGGTCAACATTCCAACCAAACCATAATTCACAATGCTGTCAACATTTTTGACACCTTGAAATTTATCAACAATGGCATTCCACAATTCCGCATGAGGACAACCTCCAGTTTCCACCATCTGCACCATTCATTCATTGAACAATTGGAAGATCAGATGAACTTTTTAGAATTCTTTAGATGGCAATTTCGATCATGTGGGTGGTGTCTGGTGTGTCATCTCAAATAGGACAAATAAAATATTTTACCTAAAAGAGGGTCAGGACAGATGGGTTTAAACAAGTTCAAAGACACCTAAAGTCAATTTCCAATGCTAAATCGCTTTGTTCAAAGATTTAGATTGGTCTCGTAACATTATAATTTTGTAATACACGCTCGTTATTTATATAAAGTTTAATTGAACAAAAAAAGTGTTAGCACATCAACCCAATTCCCACATCAACCCAATCCCCACCCATCACATCTAACCATTATAAAAAAGACCAGTTTCATCCCGAGCCCCTTAATTCATAAAGACAAACTGGAGACCCTTACTTGTATAACTAGACGATCAAGTTGTTTCTCAGTATCTGTACTTGTTATTCTTTGAGTGTCCACATCATCAGACTGAACTGATGGCACATCAGATTTGGCATGGCTGCTGTCTTTACCTGAGATGGCTCTGTAAGCAGAATCCGTGTGGATCGTTTTCATGACTGAACCAAAGAAATTTGTCACAGGTACCTGATAAAACAATTAAAATTCAGCTACGTGCTTTGTAAATAATCACAATTGGCCTGCAACCCACTTTTTTAGTAATATGGTGACGTGTTAAAGGTCTCGTTTCAGAACTATGGAAAGAGTGAGGTTTGAAATTAACTGAAGCTAAAAGACGTCAACCATGAAAATAACTCAGAGTTTTAAGTACTAAGCTACCTGCACCAACATGGTTACATTGAAACCACAAGAGGAAGATTGGGAAGAACTAAACTAGCTTAAAAGGAAAAAATAGGTTTAAGAGAAAAGGTCGAAATGCACAAAACCTCCAAAAACAATTTAGCCTATCATATTTAATTGAAATAATATTATTTATGTAATCATATTTATACCAATTATACCAATTATGTATAGAAAATGTACATCTTGGACAAAGCGAGTTTTAGACCAATTTGTACCAAAATTACTTCGCACCCATTATGACTAATTATTATCCAATTCAACCAGCCAACCCATTTAGGGCAAAAAAGAACTCCATTATTAACAATTAAAAAAAGAAAGAAGAAAGTCTGAAATGAGATGAAAAATGACACATGTACAACTACCAAACCTTATCCACTGGTTCTTGGTAAAGGTCTGTTCGATAATATGCAGTTGACAGCAACAGATTTGGATTATATGAGCTGAAAAGACTGAAAAACAACAAGAAAAGGAAGAGAGATAAATATCTGCTGATGTAACCATACAGAACTTTCATAATATATATTTTTATATACCTGCTTAATGATGCATTGTCATACATATTTAGCCTCTCAAAGAAAGCTAAGGTATAAAACGTAAATCGATCCACAACGGAGACACCAACCTGTATCACAACAATTTCAACAAGATCAGTGTGACAAGTTAAGATATAGAAGCTTTGTTGCATATCAAACAGAGGTGTGGATTGGGTAGCGAGTCAAAACAGATAAATTTCTATGGGTCAGGTTGGGGTGACCACTTGACATAGGACACTTCAAGTTGAAAAAGTTGGTTTTCATATAAGTAATTAGTTTGTCAGAAATGATTACAAAAATCATATTATTTCAGTAATAATCTAATTCTCGATTAAAAAGATTTAGAAGGTTTTATGCATTAGGAATACATTTTGCATGTCTTTCAAACAGTTTGACTCGTTTCCTTTTTGTTTTGACTTGTTAGAGATAAACCATTGCACCAATCAAACCATTCAAAAGTAAATACGTCAAATTTACCACTTCTAAATTATCAAATTTATAAACTTTTCAAGTTATTTAACATCATCATACTCACATCAGAATCCAAGTGATGTGAATATGAGTTCTCCCCTTTCATGCTACTTCCAATAGCCAAAACACCAGGTGAGTGGAGCTGAAAAATAAGAAACAAACCAAATTGTGGTTAATACTCAGACAAACAAGAGCCTTGTAATATAAGAATGTGGCATGTTTCTTTAGGAACAGCATGATTAAAGATTTCCTGCATTTTAAACATATAAGTAACATCTACAAAACCTAAAAGCATCTTTAGGTATTAGATGTCACCCTGCCCAAAGTATTCAAGAGTTTTCATCAAGATCACCCAAGTAGAGGTGCCCAAAGCCTGCATTGAATGGGCCCCAAAAGCCTGTACCTAAATAGTCTAAAAAAGCAGGTGCCAAATAAACAGGTCAGGAAAAGCCTGGGTCTTAATCAAAATATGAAATGTCCGGACCGATGCACCAAGCCCGGGCCAGGATTTTTCACCTTTTTTTTAACTTCTTCACCATTTTTATTAATTTGAACTAATAAAAATGTTTTTAACAAAAAGATCTAATTTAACTAAGTTAAAAAATACACAGTTTCAAAAAATGACCTCAAATAAGTTTTATTCGTAAAACACTAGACATTGATAATAGTTTATAACGTGAAAGATACCAACTTACCAAGTCGGTAAGATTTGATTACTGAAATAAACAGGAACAACAGTCCTCTTCGAGAGGGACAAATCACCAGAAATACAAACCTCAATATTAAAATAATGCTAGACTCCTAAACTAGAATACAAAACAATTATAAATAAGACAACATTCTACTATAACTGCCCCACTAATTTCTACCCCACTATCCTCATTTTCCTAAGGAATCAGCTTACTGCTTGGACTGGGTCGAATCATACCCAGAAACCCCACTGGGGCTGTCCACATCAGTTGGGTCGACCCATTCATCAGTTGGGTCAACCCGTGGGTTCGTATCAATACTTCCCGCCCGCAGAAACGACTTGTCCTCAAGTTGGAAAGAAGGGAATTGTTGTGCCAAGCAATAAGCCATTCGATCATAGGCTGATCCACTTCATACGCCCATCGATGAACCAAAACTGATTGTGTTTGAAGGTCGACTTCCCTGTGTTTCAGATCTGCATGTAAACTTTCTGGTTCACCCTTTTCAGCCTTGAGAACAATACGTGGAGTGTCAATAATGGTAAGATTGGGACAATGGGCATAGTCGGCTCTCATTACAATCAATTTAGAAGAGACTGCAGCTTTAGTCTATTTGAACATTGCATTAGTTCTTGATTTAATGGTGCATGTAGTTGTAGTTGCTGATGATGATATAATTGGACTACCATATTCTTCAAAATCCTCTTCTTTTATAGCCAGGAATGTGAGGATGTGATGTCCTTGATTTACAGCTTCATCATCAGAAATTTTTTGATGTGCAGCGTTATCGTAAGCAACCTTCTGTTTCGTGCTTGTCTTACCGGAAAGACCCGTCGGTTCCACTTGAGTGGCTGCGATTTCCTTAACCTGAACCATCGATGGACCTTGTGGTTCATCCAGTGGTTTCTTGAATTCATTCGTTCGCTTTCCTAGCCAAGCTTCCTTGATCTCTGCAACATCACTCTTCAATTGCGACACTATTGACTCGATTCGGGATGCAATTGCAGCTAATTGGGCAGTGATAGGGTCGGTCTGAGTGCTGCTGCTCATCGGCTTGTTTCGGGTCTGCATTCTCTTTGCTTCTTCGATCACCCGGCAATGAAAGCAAATGATAGATACCGAGTCGGCACGAGTTGATTACTGAAATAAACAGGAACAACAGTCCTCTTCGAGAGGGACAAATCTCCAGAAATACAAACCTCAATATGACTCCTAAACTAGAATACAAAACAATTATAAATAAGACAACATTCTACTATAACTACCCCACTAATTTCTACCCCGTTATCGTCATTTTCCTAAGGAATCCGCTTACTGCTTGGACTGGGTCAAACCAGACCCAGAAACCCCACGCAGGCTGTCCCCATCAGTTGGGTCAACCCGTGGGTTTGTATCATAACGACACAGTAAGATTTAGCGAAAAACAAACAATTAGCAACGTTAAAACTGGTGTTCAGCAACAAAGTGCTTATCATCTTATAAAAAGTTGTTTTTGTTTATACGAACTAATTTATAAAAATAGGAATGTTGAAGATTTGATATTTTCTTTTCTTTTCAGTTACATTCCGTTCATAAGAAACAAATTTTGTAAGAAAAGATAACTGATATATAGATACAATATATGACAAATATGTGCTTAATGATCTATAAAAAGGACCAGGCTTTTTTTAAAAGAAAACCACAGGCTCTAGGATCAAAGGAGATTTGTGGACCTATTTAGCACTTTCAGGCCTGACTAGGCTTTTACAGACCAAGCATGGGATTTAGCCTGCTTGTGCGCCTCTATCCCCGAGTACCAGTTTATTTTGTTTACCTTGATTCCAGCAAAAAGTTAGCTGGAAATTTGTATAATGACAAAATGCCACTAAAGCTCTCATCACATCTACAGTTTGTGAATCTACTCAAATATATGTTTGACAATCCTTCTACAGTTTAATCTTTTGAGTGAAATTGAAGGGCGCTTTGTCATTATTACAACTCTATGTGATGATGTCTAAATTTAAGAGCATTTTGTCATTTACAATTTTCCTGCAACCTTATTTTTTACAAAAATAAGGTAATGAAACCAAATTGATACTTGGTGGGCCTCTAAAACTGTTTTAATATTTGCTTAACATACTCAGGTTGTCTATGTTTACATTATCCAAAAATATTAATATACATAATCCATGTCGGTATCAATTAAGTGTTGCATGCAAGAGAAAGAAGTCAATACAGTCAACAACCCAGTGTGCTGATTTTTATAATTCATATGGAGGAATCTATGTCACAATTGGAGCTTTGAAGTACTTTCTTTAAAACAATATTGCAATTGATGGATATTTGATATTATGAAGAAGCAAAACCCGAAAGTAAAAAACTCAGACCTGGGAAAAGAGTGTTGCAGCTTGACAAGTATCTACCATAATCAACAGTTCTTTGAACCTAAACATGAAAACAGAAGCTAACAAAGTAAGTAAATGACATGACACTCAAATGGGTTTAGTTTAATTTTATGATGATATGGACACAATACTGGCTGTTTGGTTGATGGTGGTTTAGAAGCATTGCCTAGTTTTAGCAGCTGAAAGTATATAAGGGAATTATTGTTGTTATCTGACATTTGGGATCTGAAGTCACAATAAGCAGTCGTTAAAATATTGGAAAAACAAATTCTGCTTCTGATTAACTGATAATTTAATCTTTAAGCGTTGATTTTCATTTCCAACAAAACTGGGCATCTAAAGGTCAACTAAAATCACACATTTATCGCTTCTTTTTACCAAATTTGATCACTTTTTTCACAGTAATGTCATTTTGGTCATTTATCTATTAATTTCTTACAGAATGATAATTTCTAAGAACTAAACATCTTATTTTTAGAACTTCATGAAGCAGAATCACACCCGAATGCTATTTTCTATAGCCATGTTTACTACTGCTGATTATCAGAGTTTATATATTCAATAACAAATAATCACTTCCAAAGCTCCCACCCACACACCAGGTATCTCACCTACGCTTTTCTCTCATTTGTTTGACAGCATCAGCCAAATCATGACTCTGAAGTTCTTCTGAATCCTGAAATTTCAAAAATTCATCTCCCCCGTGTCCTGTCATGTATAGCAATATGTGACTCCCTTCATCACTCAATAGACGTTTAGATCTTGGTACTGCATTTTCATGGCGGCCTGTTAAAACCCGCAAAAAGTTTTCAACTGTCACTTCGTAACCTCTATAGTCTACCTGCCACAGCAGTGTGCTAAAATTAGCATATCTTCTTTTAGAGCTGGCAAAATGGATGGACCAGGCGGGTCGGTTAACAGGACAAAACAGGTAGCATTTGGTATGGTAAAAATGGTAGTGTTGAGTGTTGACCCAAAACAATTTTACCCAGAAATTTTTATCTTTTGTACAATTAGTGTGCCAAAAATGCTTACATAATCACATTCTGGCATAAATAATCTAATTTCTGAATCAACAAAATTAGAATTTTTAAATGCAGGAAAATTGATGAAAAAACCCTATAATACACACAAAACTATTTGTGAATGATTAAATATATGGAAGTATAAAATTGGTGAAAAGTCCTATATATGAACTTTTGGGACTTTATTATGTAAAAGAAAACCTTTACATCATTTTTTAGAAGGTTAAATGGTTTAATCATGCCAAAAACTACTACTTTTTCCGGAGAAAATGCAAGAATTTTGATCAAGTTTTATTAGTTTATGGAATTTAATTATGCAAAAATTCAGGGACTTGTGTAAAAGTTAAGCAGAGGCCCATAGGGTTTATTCAACAAATTGTCCTTGAATATATATTTGGGTGACTTTTGACATGTTTAACCCATTTCACATGTTTTATTTATAGCCGCTTCTACTTCTAATATAGAAAACATAGGCTTGCCTTTTTAAAAGTTCAAGCTGTAAAATTTATTTGAGCAAAACTCACCTCAACATTATCTCCATACAAATTAAGCCTGTGGTTTTCATTATTAAAAACTTGTGCAGGATATTTGTTGCGAGCATTGCAGGCCATATCATCAGCTAACATAAGAATGATCCTCTCATCAGGTATTCCTAGTCGTTTCACGGTCCTGAATGAGAAGACCAAGAAATAGAATAAATTCAACACAAGAAAAAAAGTCTAAATATTTTTAAAGAGAAGATTCAATGGGCTGTGCACTACGCCACTATATATTCAACACAAAAATAAGATTGTAAAGGAACATCGCATACCTGTACAAGGACAAAGTGTTTGCCATATGCCGATAATTAAACCTACAGAATAATCACATTCTGTTAAATAAGGCAGAAAGCTGAAGAGTGCAAAATCATTAAGCACACGCGTAGCTCTTATTTACTTGTTAGTTGAGAACAAGCCCACCAAAATGAAAAACAAGTATAAATCTAATAATAAAAGTCATTTCCATATATAATGAGAGAGCAATACTGCAGTTAAAGAAGACAAAAATACATGAAAAGGATCTAAATGTTAGTTTTGCCACCTGATTTAGCAGTGGTATTCAAATTAACCTAACCCATGACTGAATTAGAAGTAAAGACAAGTTCTTAATATTTCCTTCAACTTGTTAAATGATATTGCAAGTGACACTAACTTAAAACTAACTTATCCCCCGACTTATTACTTGTATACGCATCTTTAGGTGAATCAATACATGCAGACTGTGATCTTAAGATCTGCTACCAATAATAGAGCAAACTTTGACAAAACATAGTTTCATTAAATAGCTCCAACTATTAGTTATATATTTAAATTACCGCTCCATCATGATAAATGGAAGGACCAAGATAAACGATATCAGTATTTTGTCACTGTCATCTACTGAAAAGAGCTAGGTTTCTGCTGTTATTTCAAAAAGGAACCTTCCATTCAATCTGGTGCATTCCAACAATGAACAAATGCATTTATTTGCAAACTGAATAGGTACAATGTTGCAGTATACCGGTATGTATTTATCGTTCTATTGCTCCCTTTTGTCATCATAAACCTTACAGTTAATTCTGGGCTCACAAGCATAATCTAATTCCAGTTGTATTGATAACAAAAACACATATACCGAGAACTCCTAATAATAGTAACAATTTCAATCTACAGATTACAAGTATATTATTCTTCAATTACTGCACCAATGTGAACGACAATCGCAGACCCTAGCACATACATGTCTAATATAAACTTGAAACCTAATCAGTCCCAAACCCTAACCCAACACAAAATCGGGAAATCACAATGGAATCAAAACTTCAAAGGAGAGAAAGGATAATAACCAGAATCGGGAGGTGCAAACGAGTACGGCCCAATTGTTGGTGTGCGCCGATGAAGATGTAGAAGAAGCAGCATCAGAGAAATGAACGATTGAACATGAAAGTAATAACGTAATCACTGCTATTGTTGATATGGATCTACTGTGTAAGTTGTCTGTATTTCGACTCGTCATCTTCTTCGAGATCTGCTGAAGTTTTCAGAATCTGTGTTTCACATGAGTCGCATCGGAGATCATCAGCGAACGAGTTTGAAAATTAGGCATCCATTTACAGAGCTTTGAGGACTACTCAGGTGACTCACAGTCTCCAGTTTCCTTAAAATAGTGGTAATTCAAATGTTATCAAGTAGTTGTGTGCAACCGGCAGAACCGACCGGAATCGAACCGAAACCGGTTGGAACCAGTAATCGAATAGCCTAGATCTGAAAATCGAAACTGAACCTGATAGTAATGTAATCGGTTTGCTTCTTAACCGGAAAATTGGTTTCGGTTTTTTTTAAGAACCTAAAATAACTTCTAGAATACTTAATGTGAAGTTCATATTCACGGTAAAGTAATCCTCACTCGATTTTTACATCCTAAACTATTCTGTGTGTTTTATTTTTAACTTCTTGTTTTTTTTATCTTGATCTTTACTAAAACACCTTACATGTAACTCGTGTTTTTTTTTTAAATCCTAATGTTATTGAAAGATGCGATCAAAAGCACATTAGGTTAACATCTATAAATCTTGCCCCATAAATAAATTAGTACTTTATTATAATTCAAACTTCTCATGGCTATCAGTTCTTTGGGTACATACCCGGGTTTCGAACCGGAAATTGTGTATGCGTATTATAGGAATCGAGAACTTAACCTGTATTAGTAAAAATCGGTTCTTGATGGTTCAATCGAGCCGGTTCTGATGGTTCCAATGTAAAAAAATTGGTTCTTGCTCACCCCAAGTTACGTGTGTTATATAAAGCATTTTGGAGTTTTGGTGTCTCTGACGTGACAATTGAGGTGTCCCTTTAATGTGTTAACACACTCGGGTTTTTGTCACCTCAGACCGTGTGAACCGATTGGGATTGTTCTGTTATTTTATTCAAAATAACAGTTTTTCAATACTTTTTACAACGGAAGTTCAATTAATAATATTATCATAAAATTATTCGGAAGTTCTTTAAAATTAAATCATTTATTAATACAAATTTATATCCATAATCACATGATCTAATGTCATTCTCAGTTTAATAATTATTTACATGTAAGAGGTTTAAATTTTCATATCAGCGACAATGCTGGCGAATAATGTTCATCAAACCCGAATCATTTTCATAATCAAGCATGAGAATATTAATTTAAGATTAATCAAGCCAAGTCCATAGGATGTAATACACATCAAGAGCTTTTGTTGTACACTGGTAATAGTTTATCATCGGGTCGCTCGTATGACCATCAATGCCTGAGGAGTCGTAATCATTTGTGCACCAAATCATTACAAGCCAATCAGCCATGGTTAGACATAGTACCCCCTTCAGTGTTCTAAATATCATATGTGTGTCACTTTTTATCAAAACACACGTATAATCTTAGTATGATACTTGTCTTGCATTTCACAAACATGCATTGATATATTAACTATCACTCATGATGATTTCAAGTATAAGTAATCTCAATGACTCACGTATTTCACTTTCAAAGACAAACGTATTCACCTTAAAGTCAAGTTAAGCTTTTCTTTATGATTCGAGGTTTCTTCTATATAGCTTAAACAACACCACGGTTTATCTCTTATGTTAGAAACATTTTACATATCTTTAGCGTGCTTTGAATATTCTAGAATTAATTTTTGGTTTTGCGAAAAGAGTCGGAAAGGAAGCATGCGCACAAAAATCCGAGGTTAAGTGTGTGTGATTGAGTGTGAAATATGTGAAGAATGAACTGAAAGCTCACCTAGTGATAGTTGGAGTCGGTCACGGATGCGGCCCATATCCATTGGGCGACGTGCCCGCATCGTGTGTACCCTTGCGTGATGGGTACATCTACTCACAATCTATTTGTATTTGTTTTATATTAAACAGAGAAGTGTGAAAAGAGGTACAACCATTTTCTTGGTGTAAATAATGGGCGAGGTGTTATGAGTGATGGTGAAATCGATGATGTATCATATACATCGAGCTAAATGGCGTATGAGTACACCCAATGACTTAATAGTTAATATTTGAGTTGTAGATGTTTTCTTATTATTTTATTACGTGATATTTTTATCAATCTACCTTTCTCGTGTCTTCATGAGTATAGGACATTCCTTAGATATGTTAGGTGTTTATGTTGGTGAAACAAGTAACTGGTCACAATCCTATGATTTGTGGGAGTATTACAAAGGTACGTCTTCGATTGTGCTTGTGGCATAATACCACCAGGTTTCAAGTTGGAGGAGGGGGGAGATGATGATCATAGGAAGATTGAGATGATCCCTGAGGGTATAATTTTTTTTCTATCATAATCTCACCTTAAGACTGTGTTTCTTAGTTTGTTTTGTTTTACTTGACTTATTGTTAACCCATAATGAAAACTCAGATATGTATGATATTATGATGTGTCTTTTGAGTTATGTTCTTATATGTGTTTATCCTTTTTTGAAGGTTTCCCGGTAGATCATTGCCAAAAAGCACTAATATTTGGAATTCTTGTTGTTACAACATAACTAAAGTTGTTTAAATAGATAAATCGAATCACGTAAGTATAAATTTGAACTACGCCTAAATTAGCACAAAATATGTATATGGTTTTTGTTGACTTGTAATAATTGAAATAATTTTAATTTAGATGTAATATAATCAAGGTTTAAGGTGGGTTTATCAATAAATAAACTTTGTTATCGAAACACTAGACTGAAGTTTGTTGTGTTTTATTTGGTTTTGGATTGTAACTTTTTAAATAAAACAATATCATCGTTAACTTTTACTATGATATTTTACTATTTACTTCGAAAGCGACCTCGTTTAAGGTTTACTGGTGCGAATTAACAAACCAAATAACAACTTAACCGTGAGGGTTTATCATGGTTATCATACGAAAAACAATTACCAAAACACTTTGGTGCTATTCATTGTTAGAATTGTCGCATAGTAATTCAATCTTACACGAGTTTTTTTTTATCGTTTAGTAAGATCGACCTTACTCGTGCTATCTCTTCCCTGCTATATCTGTTTCTACACCAGGCAACAACAGACGGATGCCTTTACAAACTCAAATATTTTGTTTGTTATTTTCCATATTTTGCTAATTATCAAAGAACTTGTAGGGTAAAGATAAAAAGGTAGTTGCATTTTTGCTAATGCAAGCATGTCGGTTAATGGTTCGATGAGTATACAACTCGACATCGGAAACGACACAACAAGGTTGTCATGAAACATCTACAAAATATATTTATATGGTAAAGCACATTCAAACATATCATAAATAAGTTTCATTTAGTAAGTATGTTTATATTCAGGCCTACTAAAACGTCATTCATAAAATTTCTTATGATACATTTTGTTAATAGAAAAAAAATGTCTCATGACATTTGCTTCAACATATCTTGACTTTAATATCGCTGTCTAATTTCTAGTCGGAGTGCTATTTAACACCTTGCAGCACATTTCTATATGTTTGTTCAATGTATGGTTTGAATCCGTTTTTTTTAAACGTACCACGTTTATTGCATCAAGCCTTGTTTGAAGCGCTCAACCCTTCACGCATATGAAATGTTGTTAAACAGTTGGTTTCCTCATTGTAGGTAAGATTGCAATAATGGTTACGTTGCTTGACAAAGTTTCACAAGCAACAACAAATAGTCCACTTTCAAAAGCCACTTGACAGCCTCTTTGAGATTTTAGAGAGCAGCAGATGTTTTTGAGCTTCATGATTAAAATAACACATCAAATACACATTTATTTGAAAGAGACGAACATAATCGACTATAAAACCCTCACATAACCGTCCAAAAGCGACTCCAATCACATTCTTAATCCGATTTCACAAAACGTTCCTAAAAAACTGGTTACAAACCGGATCGTCTTCAAAAACTCCAAAGCGTTCCCAAACTGACTAGTTGGACCGATTTTTAACCGATTATTGTCAAACCAATTTCAATATTACAAACCGTTTATACTTTCCCTAAGTAGTTTCCCTTTTCACCTCTAAAAACCGAAAAGAGCCAACCTAACATTCTAGACTTCTAGTTGTATACTTGTATTCTATATTGTATAACTAGCTTTAGTAAACCAGTGTATCACACGGGTTTGATAAACAAAATATTAACTATATTAAAATTTTACTACTAATAAAATGATACTCTAAGATCAGATATGATTAAAATTACGTCTAAGTAAAAACTATAAATAATAAAACAACAAATTAACTTTTTAAACTTTTTGTTTTAAACATTATTTTTTTTAAATATTTTGTTTCACGTATTAAAAAATGTCATTTTCAAAAATTTCCTTATTAAAAATCTCAATTTTAATTATTTTTTGTTTATATAAAATTATATTTAAAAAAAATTAATTTTAAAATATTTCGTATTTTAAAGAGTTTGATGTTTCAAAAAAACTTCTTCTTCTATAGAAAATTATTTCTTTAGAAATAATATTAATAAAAACACCTATTTATTAATTTATTAAAAAGTTATTTTTAATTTAAAAGTTAAATAATATTATTAGTAATTAAAGTGATTATTTAATAAGAAAGAGAAGTAGATAAATTTTGATGGGTAAAAATGTAATATTAAGGTATGTACTTTATAGTTACTGGATATATATATTGTGACATTGTGTATACCATTTACTCAAAGTCTTAGAGCCCAAATCACAAAATGGGTCGTCACCTGCGGCCCATCAACCAAACCCTAACCCTCCACCGTTATATACGACAATCTCCTCTGTAAAGCCGGAGAGTGACCGCCGCAGGAGTGTAATCAACCCTAGAACAATGGTGAACGGATCGGGGATCTGCGCGAAGGAGGTGGTGGTGGACGCACGCCACCACATGCTGGGCCGATTGTCGTCGATTCTGGCGAAAGAGCTCCTCAACGGCCAGCGTGTCACCGTCGTCCGATGCGAAGAGATCTGCCTCTCTGGCGGCCTCGTGCGCCAGAAGATGAAGTACCTTCGCTTCCTCCGTAAGCGGATGAACACCAAGCCCTCTCATGGCCCCATTCATTTCCGTGCTCCCTCGAAGATCCTCTGGCGTACCATCCGAGGGTAAACCTTAATTCTGTTCACGTGTTTTGAAATACCTGAGAATTTTTGTGTATAAGTGTATAATCATACGATATGAGGGCGTATGTGGTCGCTGTAGTTTGTTATACGTGTAACTGCTTAAGTACATTGCATATGTTTGTAACGATATACGTAACACGATGTTAAGTAGCTTTATTTTACTCACATGTCTGATGTGTTGATTTTGGGCTTCTAGCTGTTGCTAAATCAATCATGCAATACAAGTTTGTTAGCATAGGATCTGTTGTTTTGCAAAGAATCACACGTGACTGGTATCTTGATGTCAATTTGAGGTGGTATGTTAATCTTGAATCATGTAAGATTAGAAGATGAATTAGCTGATTTGTGTTACTATATGTCATTTTTAATGGTATTATTCTGAAATCCGAGTCCGAGCTAGAAAGAGTTGTGTGAAGTGAACTGAAACTGCTAAGTTAACCAGATAAAACTTTTCAAATTTTTTTATTTGAAGTTTAGGTTATTATCGTATAGCTTGATTACAATTTTAAAAATATAGACTTTTTTAGTAAGTACTCAATACAATAGTAGTTTACAAAAAGATGCATATTTTGCTTTTTAGCCAGCTTTGTTTTAAATTTCATTTTATGTCTTTGGTCATTTAATTCATTTGATTATCCCATTTTGTAATTTTAGTTCGCATATCAAGGTATAAAAGAGTAAAAGACTTTCTTAGAAGTTCAAGTATTTAAGCTTTCTTTTTGACTTTATAAATGAAGTACATCACTATTTATCACATGTTACCCACTTCAAATTGAGGCTTCATTTTGATTTATTACTAATTGTTTTGATTTTAGGATGATCCCACACAAGACCAAGCGTGGAGCTGCTGCACTTGCAAGGTTGAAGGTTTATGAAGGTGTACCTACTCCTTACAACAGGAAGAAGAGAATGGTCATCCCTGATGCCCTCAAGTAAGATATTATTTTTTAGCCCGATTTTTGGTTCTTTTCATTGTTTTCTGAAGTTTTATTGAAACAATTACGTTAGCGTAACATCTAAATCAATATTTTGTTACTCATATTATGATATTAATACTTGCTATTACAAATGTAGGGTATTGAGGTTAACTGCTGGACATAAGTATTGCTTGCTTGGACGGCTCTCGTCAGAAGTTGGGTGGAATCATTACGAGACCATCAAGGTAAATTTTTGTTGATTATGTTTTATATAAGTTAACCTAATTGATGCCACCTGGTCGTCGTATAGATCATTATGGTGGATATTCATTCTAGTTTTACTCTTGGGTTATGTTTTAAAATTATTTTTTATGAAATTATGTTTTATATAAGTGTACCTAAAAGTATTGCTTACTTACATGATTGTTTTTTTTTAAATGTTCTAGACATTAAATAAATTGTTTTTAATATCTTGTTTCCAGTTCTCTTATTCTTTCTGCATTTGGAAGTATAGTTTCTCTATATAATTTAATATAATTTATTTGTTTATTATATTATATATTATATGTATGTTTAATCAATAATACCTTATATAAAACTTATATAACTAAGGGGCTTGTTTTGGCTTGTGTCTAGTCAAGCTAGATAGCTTTGATATAAGCTTGAACTTGAGCTTGTTTTAGGTCAATGTGATTCGAGTTTTTAGCGAGTCGATTTTGTATAACTCACGAGCAACTCAACCTGTTCACAACCTTCAAAAATACTTTTTCAACACCATTAAATCCATTTACATTTCAAATAGTTTTTTAGACACCTTGTAGGATTTGTTGATGGTTTTTGAGACCCTGTTATATGTTATATACTGTGTTATTTTTAAAAAAATTTAGCCTGACTACATTGTTGTTATTTACCCGTAGGATCTTGAAAAGAAGAGGAAAGAAAAAGCTCAAGTGGTATATGAAAGGAAGAAGCAGCTTAACAAACTTAGGGCCAAAGCAGAGAAAGCTGCTGAGGAAAAACTTGGTCCTCAACTTGAAATCCTTGCACCTGTTTCCTACTAAAGGTTTTAAATTTAGTTTCTTGCTAGAAATTTTGCTTTGTATCGCTGAAATAACAGATTATTCTTATATTTTAAGGTTTGCAATACATTTGTGATGATTGGCGTTTTAATTTTGTTGTTCCAAGATTGGTGTTCTATTAAGACTCGAAATGAAGTTTTGCATATTATTTGAGTTTTATCGATTTTTTGGTTTTTTTTAGGGAGGGGGTTGCAACCCATTGAACGAGCCAAGCACGTACTCGGTTTGTTTTGATCTCAAGTATGGTTTGTTTAGAGCTATATTTAGATTCTGTATTTTATTTAATTATTTCATGTATATAATTTTCATAATTTATTTTTATATATCTTTAATTATACTTTACATTTATACTACACAACACAGTGTCACACATCATTCTGTTATATTTATTACGATTTTACATATAATAATACTTATGTTTAGATATGTATTTAGTAGATAGATTAAATAAATATATTAAAAAGCTAATTTAGACTTGTGAGCCGGTTTAAGTTTGATATTTGAAACTCGGGTTTGAACTTGATATGTGAAGTATGAGCTTGAGAAGTATGAGCTTGAGATTGTTTATGCTCGGCTTGATTTGAGATTTTAGACTAGTTTATAAGTTGGTTTAATTTGTTTACATCCCTGCAACCTTTCACCAAAGAGTATATTTTTGAATTTTTTTCTTTTGTTAATATGATAAGATTATAATATTGTGACTTGAATCATATAATAAACAATGTGTTATAACCGGATTATCTGGTTAGACTGGTAAGTGTGAAGAGTATACTTTTTGAATTTTTTCTTTAGTTGAAAACTTGAAATGATAAGATTATAATGTTGTGACTTGAATCACATGATAAACAATGTGTTCATAATTGGATTATCTGGTTGGACTGGGAAGTGTAAACGTTGTGGGTGCCATCGTTCTATGCATTTAGGTCATGGACTAGTTTGATTGGTGAACCGGCATGGATTTTTGATAAACATTTTTATTTTTTGGCTAGCGTACTGATTGTCTGATTGACCCAAATACCCAATGTCACATAAATTTGTTTGTTTTCAAAACATTAGAATCGAAGGCTGCAGGCAACAATGATTTTGTTTCACGTTGAATTGTTTGTTACATTTAATGTTAATTTTCTCCGAGTTAATCAAATCATGTTATTTGATTTTGAAAATTTTAATTTGGGTCACTTTAGAAAGGGTCCAACTTAGGGAATTTTTATGACTAGTGTTGTGGATTTCCTGTCTTTTGAATATGTTTGAGCGTCTTGGGTGGCTGATGTACCTTCTATTCGTTTTTTATTATACTATAGCACATTAGAGTTACATCATCATCCTCTCTATCTTTCACCCCTATCTTTCAATGTATCTTACATTCATTTTTCATCTTTCATTAGTTTATTAATTTTAGATAGTAACTAGAGTTATTCCTCGCTCTTCGCTACAGACTCACTTGGTATTGGTGTGGAATGGTGTTGGCGTGTAAGTTGCAAACATGCCACGGTATCATTATTCTTTCAATGTTACACTGTTTCAAAAAATATATGTTATCATGAGGAATGTAATTTGTTAGAAAGTTTTACTTTTTGTATTTCGGTATAACTTTGAGGTTTATGACACTGACTATCAATATTTTTTATTTTCTTAAATTGACCCCTAAGTTCCAGTATTGTAATTTGTGCTTGTACTTTTCATTTTTACCTGTAACAAAAGTTTTAATTGATTTTGCATTACTATGATCTTGACACAAAACAAGTTCAATAATAGAATGTACATAAAGCTTAATATCATATCCAAAAATTATGTATTAAATTTAATATTCGTTTAAACGAAACATAAATAAAACAGTAACATCCAGGTTTTAATTTGCATAGATACAGAGAGAACAAACCCTATCATATTTAACTGAAACAACAACATTTGAAAATTGATGTGGCTACAAATCGCAAATGTTTTGTGAAAGCGAGAAACAAATTTAGATTGACATCATGGATGCCACAATAAAACAATGACTATCTATTTTTTTATGGGCGTCATCATGGCCTTTAAGGTTGTTAGATCGGATTAACACGAAGCAACAACATAGCATGTGAACCGCGCATTGACAAATTAACCATTTGTTAGACCGTCAGAATGACAACAATCCGCTAGGGTGATAATAAAGAGGACAAGCCACAACAAGGGGGTGAGCAATCAAATAGCCAAATAACACATGGAACGTGCCTCGACATATAAGAAGGAAGAGTTGTTCATCGTCCTTTACTATTCATATAGAGTTAGCAGTAGAAGTAGTCGTAGCGATGTCAACGGCAAAAGCAGGAGCCATAGTAGTCTTAATAGTCGTGGTGGTGGTGGTGCTAATAATAATATCTACAACAATTAAAAATAAAAATAGTTACAACAATAAAAAAACTAAGAGTTAATTACACGGATAGACAGTCCCTAGGGTATGCACGTATTGCAACTTTAGTTCTCATTTTCAATAAATCACAAATGCAAGCTCGAACTTTGTATGGTATGCACACCAGTAATCCCCAACTCTAACAGAGGTTAAGTTTTTTTGTTAACTCAATGTAAAATTATCAATACCCTTAACTAAAAAATAAAAAGACCCACAATATTAAACAACAACCCCCCCCCCCCCCCCCACCCCACACACACACACACACACACACCATCTTATTCTTCTTCATCATCATTCATCCCTCTCCACCACCATCATCCATCTCCACCATATAAGAAATCAAGCACCACCAACGGTCACTGTCACTACCACCGGTCATTACCACCACCACCACAAATCCCAACCGTCACCAAAAAACCCCTTTTCTACTAGTTGGTTGCAAGATGGGATCTGCGATGGCGATGGTGAATGTGACGTTCGGTTTTCAGATTGCGATGACGATGTAAATGGCAATGGGACTGTGATGGCGATTGTTACTGGATCTGCGATAGGATGTTCTATGGTTGCAAGGAGTAAGAATGATGGGGGTGGGGTGTGGACCATGTGGCGGTGTTGGTGGTGGTTAGGGAAGAAGGTCTTAAGGTGCGATGGTGGTGATGATCGTGCAAATAGATGAAGATGATGATGGTGTGATGGATATAGGGTGGAGGCTACCGGATGGTGGTGGTGGTGCTCAACAGCCTCACCGTGGTGGTGGTGAGCTTTGGTAGCTAGTGGTGGTGGGAATTGTGCGTCGTGGTGGTTCCGGTGGTGGTGGATTGAGGGTAGAAGCAGCGGTGGTGGATTGAGGGTAGAAGCAGCGGTGGTGGTGTTGAATGTGGAGAAATAGATAAAAAGAAGTGTATTTTGGTTTTTTTAAAAAATTAACAAAGAAACTTAACATTTGTTAGTGTCAGGGACTATCAGCGTGTCTTTTTGTATGGTTCAGGCCCATATTCGTAATTTATTGAAAGTGTGGAGTATAGTTACAATACGCACATACCCCACCCTCAATCGGTGTAATTTACTAAAAAATTAATAGTAGTTACAACAATAAAAAATGTATTAACAAGCATAAATCAATTAGTTTTATAACCATCCGATGGCTAGATACTTAGCCGTTATACTATAACTATATAGAATTGTATTCTAAACATAAACCATTTTGTTAAAACCAAAGCACAACTCGTTAACATAAGTAGTTAATAAATGACTTAATAAATGACCGCCTGCAATAACCATAATACCATCACATATTCTGATCTCAATCGTGTTACGATTGTTACCACTTTTGCGACCATGACGTGAACCCCTTAATAATAGGTTGGGTGACAAACTCCATAATCATAAACTCTACGTAATAGATTTCATGCTTATAAACAATTATGAATATCCTAATCATATCGTTCCAGATATTAGTTGAAGACAAGTCTTTTAACATTTTGACGATGTTTAGTGTTACAGACCAAATGGAAAAACTCAACCCAAAAGACTAGTCTGATGGGTGAAGGAACCCATTTGACTTATAAACTCCACATCAATTGCCCATACAACCGATGTGGGACAAGTCCCATACCTTGCAATGGTTTTAGTCCATAACATTTAGGAACTCTACAAACGAATTTTTCTACGTATTACGTTTCGAATAGAGATTTTCACATAATAGAATATAAATAAAGGTCTCCTGATCAACGTGTTACTAGTTTTTTAGCCGCTGCACGTTGCGGCGACATTGGACGCAACATGATAAAGTATAGACTACAATCGATCCGACTTGTTTTCTCACTAAAATTATGTCAAAACGTAGTGTAAATCGAATTTGTGACGTTGAATGAAAACGTGTTATATTTGATACGATTTTTTTTTCAAATAAAATTTACATCAAAACGTTGAATAACTCAAACGTACATGATAAACATGTGAAATGGCGCAGTATATGACATGATAAAGTATAGATTACAACCGTCCGGTATCGTTTCCGACCTAAATTTATATCGAAGCGTAAAGCCACTTAGTTTTTTACCATCGAATGAAAACATGTTATATTTGATCTAACGCATTACCAAATAAAATTTACGTCCAAACGTACACCAACTTATAAACATACATAAACATAAGCACGTAAATATATTACATCTGACCCGACTCATTTCTAAATAAAGTTTATGTCTTTATAATCTATTCCATTACAACGAATGAGTTATGCATTACAGGTTTGTACCCTACAATATTAAAAGTTTACAATAACAATTGTTTTTTAGTATATAATATTTGACTAACACATAAAAAGTTAGGACATTTTGAAAATAAATTTAGGTAAATATAATGTGTATTTAATTGTTTTAAAAATAAAAAAAGGTTAAATTTAAACTCTCAGATATGTGTGGATCTCAAATATTAACTTAAATAAATTGGTATATAGTTTGAAAGCCACAGTCACCACTGGAAACAGAAACCCACCTTCTCACTTACCCTATTTTCCCGAGTTTACTTAACGAGAGAAAAAAAAAGAAAACATTTTATTTTTCCTTTCTTCTCTTTTCTTTTTTTTTTCTCTTCGTTTCCTTCCGATTTGGAAAGATTGTTTTTAACCCATATTTTCCTTCCATTTCCTTTTATTTCCTTTTCTTTCTATCCATAAGCGAACTCGAAAACACAACTTTTATGTTTTTTTTCCATTTCCTTCTATTAAAAAACCTCAGGAACACAACTTCTTTCTTATTTCTTTTCTTCTGTTTTTTTTTCTTTTCTCTCATTAAATGAACTCGGAAAGATAGCTTCATATCTCTCTCTCAACAACGATCCTGAAGCGTCTTAGGTCGTAACAACTTCCAACAACGTGATTATGGCGTTTATAGCTTGCAGCCATTGGACGGTGGCTGGGGTTAAGTCGGGTGGCGAACAACAGCAAGGGTGGTCCTGAGCTGATGGTGCTGGTAGTATCAATGGTTAACACTACAACTTTCAATTGAATTATTCTCATGCTACTCACATTTATAAATCTTAAACACTGAACCCTACATCTTTTGTTTTAATTTATGTCATCACACATAATCCTTTATGTGGTTATTTTATCCATCTCTATTTGAATTGTTATAATCATGGAGTTGATGGGTAAATTATATTACTTAAGCATCATCTATGCTACATGATTCGCAATTATAATTTTGTTCCTGTGGATCAACATTCAGTGTTACTAATTTCTGATTGTATTTGGCCTTGTGCATATGTTCTGTGAGTTCTCTTAATTTTACAATTGAAAGTTCTTAAATTAGATTTGTGCTATTGAAGGTTCTCAGATTAGTTTTGTGCATATATTTATGCAATATTGAGTTTATTTGTTTTTAGAACCAGCTGTTGTCTGATTGGGTGCCTTATTTATGATTGTTTGATTAATGATTATAAATAAACATTCCATGATTAATTGGTGCTTTACTTTGAGCTGTTATGTGCCAATTTTCTAAACTTATTCTATAACTTTAAAATATTACTGTGTTTTTTTCTTGCGAACATTGTACAGATAGGTTGCTATCGAAAATTTGCCTCAGACATAAGTGATTCCTTTTCTGATGATCTTAATGCTTAGTGGTGATGCTATAAATAAATCTCTAGGCAAAGGCAACCAGTTAATTATCAGAGTTTTATTAATAAATTTGCACATTTTAGGATAGTTTGTTTTTAATTTGTCTCTCGCTAATCTATTTATTGTTTTGTTTTCCCACATCTAAAGTGGAGAAAAGAAGATGCGAATAAAGAACATGTTACTCTGGTCGACTGGCCGAAGAGGGGGAGGAAGACCGCTGAACGGTACACCAAGCCTATTTAAACGCTTTTGTACTCCCAAACCATTGTCAGTTGGAAAGGTAAGTTACTATAGAATCCGTCTTAATGTTACATTGTTTTTCTGGACTTCAATTCAAATGCTACTTAGTTTTCACACTTTCGTATCAATTGATGCAAGGCTAAGGCACCCAGCTTAAGGATATTCCTGACCTTTATTTCTTTATCCATTATTATTTTTTAAGATCACTTAATTCTATTGTGTCTTATCGAACAACAGTTTGATGATGTGTTATTAATTGTTGTTACACAATTTTAAAGTTTTGTACTTTTCACTTCTTTGAATAATTAGTCTGCATTGAAGTTTTTCACAAAGCTTGTTCTGTTGCAATGTTAACATTCACAATTGCAGGTAGAATTCTTGAAACATGATTGTCACTATCAATGTTGCTATTTAATGGTGGTTTACCTTTTACTTTATTTGTCTATAGACGTAAATTGCCCTTACAAGTATGCAAATTATAATGTGGGATAGAGGCAAGTATGCTGTCATCTCATATTTTTCAGACCCTGTTACATGAGTGAACTTATTCGTATGTATGTTGTTTAACAATATTGGAAAATGAGCCCATTTGAATTTAAAATTGTTAGTTATTTAAGAACTGAGTTGATCATGATTGTTGTTCTGTTTTATCTTTTAATTGATTTGAGCCAATTTCAAATCTTAAAATCATTGAATAAAGCCTAGCAAGAAAAATAGATATATGTTTCTTGCTAAACCACTAATGATCAAGTTCGGCCTTTTACTTTCTTGCAACTAAGATTGTGTGAGATTAAAAATCATAAAATTATATAGATATATGGATCTCATTTACTTGATTTGAAGAGAAACATTATGAGATCCATAAGGTAAATTGTGTAAAAAATTAGTACATGAATGTTCGTGTTAACACTTGTATAATATTTGAAAGTGACTGTAATATCTTCTTGCCTTGGTGTTGGTTAAAGAAACAAAACGATCCTTTGACTCCTAATAAACATCAAGCGGAAGACGATACAATCCGGACTTTTGGCCTTATATATGGAAAAGGGGAGGTAATGTTACAAACTTACGGATAAACTTCAGCAACACTATCATTCTACTAATATGTACTTTGCACTTGAGGATTGATGTTTCATGGATTCTTTTGATACACAACATAAGAAATATGGAATTGTTTTTTCTTTTGTAGGTCAAAATTTTGAAGTCTCAAATTCAAAAGTGACAGAACATTTTTTACAACTTGATGTCCATAGTATTTCTGCCGGTAGATTTTATTTTAAGTTTAACTAGATTATAACCTCGTGTAATACAAAGGTTGATTAAAAAATACTAAATATTTATTAATGAAGAATTAGAAACTGTAAAGCGCTTCTTTGATATTAGATATTGTTAAAATTACGTATGAGTATTTACTTTGATTAGTTGATAAAACATTTTATTATTTTAAAGACTTTCATTCAAAAAATTAATTCTTTGAAAAAAAAATTCATTTTTTATTAATATCTCATTTTTAAAAAACCCCGGGTTTAATTTACTTTAAAAATATTTTGTTTTGTAACAAATGGTTTTATCTAAAATTTTATTTATTAAAGATTGATTTTAAGATATTTCATAATTTAATGTTCGATTTTAAAATAATTACCGATATCGGTAACAATTTTGTCCGGTTGGAAATGGTTCAATTTGTTAGGGCAGTGTACTTCCAACCCTCACTATTTATAGCCTGCACTACAAAAAAAATTATATTTTAATTGCAACTTCATTTTCAACATTGTTACCCGCAATTGGTTTTGCCTCCTAATTTCGTTTCAGATAGCTGTAGCAACCAAAGCAGAAAAGAAAAAAAAAGCAAATACTAATTTGGTTCTGATAATACCGTTATTCAGTCACACCCGGTTTAGTTCGTAACGGTACCGGGCGACACTGTCACAATCTAAATCGATTGATTTGTATACCTCTTCAACGCTAGATGTTTTACACTCTTTTCATCTACGTCAACATGTGTTTAAAACACTGATAATAGGTTGCAATGAACATAAAGTTAAAAACAGTGCTTTGGATGTGGTGTTGATGTATTAAGTTGTAACATAAGCTGTAACAATAGTAAATCATTGCTAATATCATGTAATAGTATATAATGTAATAGTGAATCAGTACTGAGCTGTAGTTAAAAGGCAGACTATTTGATCACCGTGTGAAATGAGTATTTGTTAATTCTTGTATAATTCTAGATTTTAAGTACATTTAAGAATATGTTTTTCGGGCATTTTTTCAGTAAAATACAAAAGAATTTTGGATTTTTGAATTTTCTTATTTCAAATTTGAGTTCTCTAATCGACATAGAGATTTTTTACTACTATGATGGTAAAAGTAATTTCAATGTGTAGCATTATTATAAGTTCAACGCTTTTATCAAGTGTTAACTTTATGACGAAAATGTAAAAACTCTGAGTCGTATTTGAGTTGAAAATCAACCCATTTAACCTCCAAGTCAGATGTTCTAATATTTTCTACTATAATATATTACAGGAAGCAAATTTATTTCTTTTACTTTATTTCATAAAGATTTTTAACTTTTAGCTTTTAGCTTGCATGTGCATGCTTCTTAAGTTACATTTGATTGCCTGTATATTCTAAGATTCAATTCATGTGAATAACAAAACATGCTGACTTCATTATTCTTCATTTTTTTCTTTGCAGAGCATCATGAAAATGAAAAACTAATATGACACTCTTTACATAAATGTAAGGTAAAAATATCTCATATAGTTTTGATAACTTTAACTTTTAAGGTCAAAGTTTGTGCTTCTTGAATTTAAATTAGGTGAATTTATTATGAACTCAACTCCCATGGTGCAGCTTATGAAATACAGAACATAATTTATTTTTTGGTTTATTTTCATATAAAAATTATGAGAAGCTCGTAAATTATATAAGTTTATATATTGGTACATCTGACTTATATTGGAGTGATATAAAAGAATGATAAATGGAACCTTTTTATGTTGTTGCTTTTTGTATACTTTTCCTTTATATTGTTTAAAAAACACATGGTTTAATGTAGCTTGACTATGCCCCTCATTTAGTCATGTACATTTGTGAGTTGTTAACCATGCGTCATTGAGCGGGTTGTGACCGGCGTCGAAGGCCCGGTCAAAAATAAAGAGTATTTATTCTTAGTTACCCTAGGCTAGCTAGGGTAAGTAAAAGTGTCGAATCTACAAGGAGCTATTGGTTGGCAGCTAATTATTTTGATGTTGAAATGAAAATGTCATTTGTTGAGTTGTTGATGATTAATTAAAATCTAAAATACACTTAGTTAAATAAGAGAAAATATAATCACTTCTAGCTTCGGGGTTTAATCATTCACTTGCCTAATAAGTTCATTAGCATGCTTGACGAATCACATAGACATAACTCGTGCAACTTTTACACCAATCAAATAGTTTCACGTTAATCAATCACATAGGCCATGATACAACATAATGGAGTCTCTCCATTGTGGAATGACATCTCGGTGATTAAGCAATGAACCATATCAAATCAAATTAACTCAATCGCATAGGGACATAATACAATTCTATAGAGTTTCTCTATAAAAGAATGACCATCTTGGTGAGTCAAAATGAAATGTTCTTCATATTAGCATTGAAGTAACAACAAAAGCACAATTGAAAACATTACGCGTACATGGAAACAATTGTCTTAGGTTCAAGCAAACTAACAAAGTAAAGCTTCCAAGTGATGAGAACAAACCCCTAATCCAGATGTGATTACAAATTGCTTAGCCACACATGCTTGGAGTGATAAGAACAAGTAATTGATGTGTAGAATCCATCCGAAATTGATTATCAAGTGATAATAATCAAATCTTCAATGATTCTTCAAGGTTTCTGAGTCCCAAAATCGTCCTTAAAGAGTCTCTAAACGATCCCCCTCAAATGAAACCCCAAAAACTGCTTAAAAGGGGTGAAAACCGTCAATATGTCGAACCCGGCGTTGACCAACGCCGGGCAGAGTTGACCAACGCCCAACTTGCTGGAAATCTTCTTTTGGCTTCAAAGGCAGCATTGACTAACGCTGGATAGAGTTGACTAACGCCCAAGTTGTTGCTTTTGTACTTTTGATTTGTTTTTCTTCATTTCAACCTACAGTAACATAACTTAATCAAAACACAAGGTTTCATGATATTATAGATCAAATTATGACTATTAATCAACCAAAAATCATGAATACTTATGACCCGATCAACCTCCCCAACTTAAGTCTTTTTCGTCCCGAAAAAGGTTGTGAGCATGGAATCAACTTATCATCTTAACGTCAATTGGCATGTATAGAATAAATTTCAAGCTTTTCACTATCAATATTTACCTAATTTGCTAGTTATATGGTCCACTTGACCCTCAAACCCCAGATTTATCAGTTATATCTATTTTAGCATATACTATTTAGTATTTAATCTACTACCAATTATCAATCTACGGTGAAAGTCTTCCTAACCCCAAGGTTTATTGAGGTCTCTTTAAATCACAAACAAGTGGTCAATTTTACACCACACTAAATGCAAAAGCAGTGGAATCGTTTTATGTAGATTTTCAGGATTTTTTTAATACACATCAACTCATAATTTCAACTTCTCAAACTTCATTACTTTCATAATTTTACATAAATTTTACATGACTTTAAGCAACGTGTATTGTTTCTCATGTGATAAAACAATTTTAGCACTTGTACAACAACATGAACTTCATCATGTGTCAACCACAACGAGTATACACTAGAGAAACAATATGCAAAAGTTACATGAAAACATGTAAAAATGACAAAGAACATACCTTGAAGTCTAAATATGTGTGGGAAATAAAGAACTAGCAAAAACCCCCAACTTGTGTCAACTTTTTCGAACTAGAAACTAAACAAAAGTCCTTGAATCTTGAGTAATCAAAGATAACGAACACACCACCCAAGTATGTACAAAAATCCGTTCGTGTTGCACACAAAAACTCTGATTTTTGTTGAGATCTTGAAGAACTCAAAACTAGGGTTTAGTGTTCTTGAGAGAAAAAGAAACAACAAAGATGAAAGAGTGGGTAAAATCTTTGAGTAAATTAGGACAGAGAGTAAATATATATATATATAGGAAAGGGTTCATGTGAGAACTCTAAAAACTTGCAAGAACTCTTTAACTCATTTCTAACAATTGATTTAATATAAAATATTTTAGATTTTATTTGAATGGTAGAGATGAAAGCAGGGGTAAATGAATCTTTTTCACACATGTACTTGTCTATACTTGTGTACTTGTATTTGATGGTCAAAATATCCCATTATTAGCTTTCAAAAATCTCTTTTTCTTATTTTTATTTTGGATTTCTAAAATACATATGTAAGAACCACAACACCATCACCACAAGTCGACCTCCCTACCACCACCGGAACATTACCACCTCCGGAACATTACCACCTCCAATGCACGACACCACTAGTTGACATCCTGATCACTACTAGCACACCACCAGTGCGCGACCACCCCTTCTAGTTCCGGCTCAATCTCAAAATTATGAATCAACCCCTACACCAGCGCACGACACCCCTTCGCACGACACCTCCCGATCACTATTGAACATAACCTACAATGGTGACCCAGATCTTAATTTAACTAATGTAAACCAATATTAACCAATGTAAATCAATCTGTAAAACAAATATAAAACAAACGATATTAAACTATGTAACTACAACTCCATGACTTCAGAAACCTAACAACCAAAAGGATGGACATAAGTGTTAGTGAATGTCAGTTGTGGACACTTAAGCAGTCCGCTGTGGACACTTAAACATTCAAGTGTACAGAGCGGACAGCCTAAGTGTCCACAATAGACATTCTAAGAATGTTAAGTGTCCGCAGCGGACAGCCTAAGTGTCCACAACGGAATGTTTTAAGTGTCCGCTGTGGACACTTAGGCTGTCGCTGTGGACACTTAACATTCTTAGAATGTCCGCTGTGAACACTTAAGCTGTACGCTGTGGACACTTAGGCTGTCCGCTGTGGACACTTAGACTGTCCGCTGTGGATATTTAAACATTCAAGTGTACACAGTGGACAGTCTAACTGTCCACAGCGGACATTCTAAGAATATTCAAGTGTCCACAACGGACATCCAAAGTGTCCACAACGGACACTTAAACATTCTTAGAATGTCCGCTATGGAAACTTAGGCTGTCCACTGTGTACACTTGAATGTTTAAGTGTCCACAACGGACAGCCTAAATGTCCACAACGGACATTCTAAGAATGTTCAAGTGTCCACAGCGAACAACCTAAGTGTCCACAGCGGACATTCACTAACACTTGGTTTTGTTCCAGTGTTGAAGTTTCATTACAGTGTTGTAGTTACATGGTTTAATGTCGTTTGGTTATTAGCTTTGCTACATGTTACAACAATGTAACATTGTAATATGATGTAAATACGTACGGGTGAATAAGACAATAGTTTTACATTGGTTTACAATAGGTTTAGTTTTTGTTAGTGCATCCATTGGAAAAACATTAGTATTACAGTGATGTAGTTTCGTTATAGTGGTGTATTTAAATTGGTTTATAATATTGTAACCTAATGTAATTGTGTACGTGCAAAATGTTTTTTTCAATATGTTACTGTAAGTAATTATAATATGATGTTATTCATTATAAGCATTAGGATTTACATTAAAAAAACATGATGTAAATCATTGTAGCTAAGTAATTTTGTTAGATTATAGATGTAAATCATTAACTAAGTGATGTAGTTTTGTTATACTGGTGTAACACGTGGTTTAGGTGTTGTAAAATGGTTTAATTTATTCACTGTAACTGTAACTATTAACATTTGTCTTCATGTTATTGTAATGTAATAAGCAACATTCGGGAAATTTTTTACAAATCTTCGAGACTATATTGGAATTAAGCAAGGAATTACAATATGATGTAAGTCACTGTAACTATTAAGATTTGTAATCAAATGAACATGGTGTAATTTATTCTAACTTACTGTTGAACTTTGTGGCATCAGCGTATCGTGAAATTACATCAACACAATACATTTGTCTTCATGTTACAGTAATGTAATAAGCAACAGTCGGGAATTTTTTTAAAAATCTTCGAGACTATATTGGAATTAAAGAAAAAAATGAGTCCAGTTAATGGTGTATTTTTTATAAAATATTAACAATCTATAAAAAAGTTATAGAGGCTTTAAATATAAAAGGGGTAAACTTTTCTTAAAAAGAAAGAGAAAAACTAGATGAATTAAAAGAGAGTAGGTGGTGACACTTGTCAGAACCATATTAAATCTGAACATTTGACTTTTTAAAAGGTATGTAAAATGTCTAAAATGTCATTTTCTATTAAAAAACACATTGAGTTCATATTCCATTTTTGTAACTTTTTTTAGTACTTACTTGAACCAACTTAGAGGTGAAAAATATAACAAATTCATTTTTATATAAAATGACACGCCTCCCCAACTTTGAGCAATGCATTGTCCGCAATGCTAAAATTAAAAATGTGTTTAGTGACGTGAAAGCAAATTTTTTATTCAAAATCTCGTTTCTAACAACCACCTCCCCATCATTTTTTTTGAACAAAATAAAATAACATAAATAAAATGAAACAAAACAATTATAAAGAACAGACGGGTCGCCTCCCGTGTAGCGCTACATTTATTATCTGCAGCATGACATTACCTCAAACGTTTAGATGTGGTTATATGTCGGTGAGTCCATCATGAAACTCACAACATCAAAGGTAACTCCATCTTGATCAATTGAAGTGATGTAAGGTTTAAACCTATGTCCATTCACAATTGCTTGTGACCATCCTTGAGATCTTCAATCTCTACTTCACCGGAATTTCCAACGTGTGTAACCACAAACGGTCCATCCACTTGCTTTTTAACTTACCTGGAAAGAATTTCAAACGTGAGTTATAAAGCCAAACCTTTTGACCTACCTCAAAGTTCTTCACACGAAGCTTGGCATCGTGAATGGCCTTCATCTTAGCTTTATAACTTGAGGCATAATCATACGCTTCATCTCTAATTTGCTCAAGCTCGTTGAGTTGCAATTTTCTTTCCAAAACTGCCTCATCATAATCACAATTAACAGTTTGTACTGCCCAATATGCACGATGTGCAAGCTCTATTGGTAAATGACAATTCTTTCCATAAACTATATGGTAAGGAGTCATTCCAATCGGAGTCTTATATGCGGTTCGATAAGCCCATAAAGCATCATCGAGGCGCAATGACCAATCCTTTCTATCCGGTCTCACCGTTTTTTGTAAAATTTCTTTTATTTGCTGATTGGAAACCTCAACTTGACCGGTCTCACCTTGTCTTGACAAAATATTTTTCTTAACAAATTTACATACAACAGTATGGTCATTAGTTTTAGTGGCTTCTGCTTCGATCCATTTTGATACATAATCAACAACCACCAAAATATAAAGATTGCCATATGATGTGGGGAATGGGCCCATAAAATCAATTCCCCACACATCAAAGATCTCAATAACAAGGATGAGGTTCATGGGCATTTCATCCTTTTTAGAAATTCCTCCAACTTGTTGACACCTAGGACATTGTTTAGCAAACAAGAATGCATCACGAAATAAAGTTGGCCAGAATGAACCACATGACAAGATACGATGATCGATTTTCTTCCCACTAAAATGACCCCCACAAGCATAAGTATGTGCATGTGCCAATGCTTCTTGGATCTCATCATCTGGAATGCATCTCCTTATTACTTGATCAGGTCCTATCTTGAATAAATCTGGTTCATCCCATATATATTGCTTGACTTGAACGCTTTCTTTGTTGACGTGTCCAATGAGATGGTACTTGACCTGCGACAAGATAATTTAAAATATGAGCAAACCATGGTAACTTGGATACAACAAACAAATGCTCATCCGGAAAAGTATCCGGAATTTCTTCCAAACATTCATCACCGATAGAGGAGATACGTGACAAGTGGTCTGCAACTACATTCTCACATCCTTTTTTATCTCTCACTTCGAAATCAAATTCTTGTAACAATAAAATCCAACGAATCAGACGTGGTTTGGCATATTTTTTTTCCATTAAATATCTAACCGTGCTATGATCTGTATAGATTATCACCTTGGTCCCCCAAAAGTAAGACCGAAACTTGTCCAATGCATAAACAACTGCTAGTAATTCTTTTTCTGTTGTTGTGTAATTTAATTGAGCATCTGAAAGAGTTTTACTAGCATAGTAAATTGCAACAGGCTTTTTATTAACTCGTTGCCCAACACGGCCCCCACCGCATAGTCACTTGCGTCGCACATAATTTCGAATGGCATGGACCAATCCAGAGACTGTAATATGGGGGACGATATGAGTTGTTGTTTCAATGCGTTGAAGGCTTCTAAACAAGCGTCATCAAAGATAATATGTGCATCTTTTAAAAGTAAATTGCATAATGGTTTTGAAATTGCACTAAAATCTTTAATGAATCTCCTATAAAAGCCCGCATGTCCTAAGAATGAACGAACGCCTTTGACGTTAATTGGTGGAGGTAAGGTGGAGATTATTTTAATTTTAGCGGGATCAACTTCAATCCCTCTTTCAGAAATAACATGTCCAAGGACAACTCCCTCCTTTACCATAAAATGACTTTTTTCCCAACTTAATACCAAGTTCATTTCCGTACAACGTTTAAGAACACACTCAAGTTGTTTTAAACACAATTAAAATGTAGTACCAAAAATTGAAAAATCATCCATGAAGATTTCAAGAGACTCCCCTACCAAATCAGAGAATATACTCATCATACATCTCTGAAAAGTAACGAGGGCATTACACAACCCAAATGGCATTCACCTAAAGGCAAATATGCCATAAGGGCATGTAAATGTAGTCTTATGTTGATCCTCTGGATGTCTTGCAATCTGGTTATAACCCGAGTAACCATTTAAAAAGCAATAGAATTTCTGACCAGATAGTTTCTCAACAATTTGATCAATGAAGGGAAGAGGAAATAGTCCTTTGAAGTTGCCGCATTCAACTTACGGTAGTCTATACACACTCTCCATCCGATAACGGGTCGAGTTACTACTTGACTTTCATCTTCACTCTTGATCACTTGGGTTCCTGATTTCTTTGGTACAGTTTGAGATGGACTTACCCATTCACTGTCTGAAATGGGATAAATGATTCCCATATCTAACCATTTCAACACTTCCTTTTTTACCACCTCTCTCATATTTGGGTTCAACCTTCTTTGCGTATCTCTAGCAGGTTTTGATGTTGGCTCGGTGATAATCCTATGCATACAAAGAGATGGGCTTATTCCTTCTAAATCAGCAATTGTCCATCCTATGACTGCTTTGTATTTGGTCAAGACTTTCAACAAAGCTTCTTCATGCTCCTTTACAAGATCAGATGCAATGATCACCGGTAATGTTTCACCTTCACCTAAGAATGCATATTTTAGGTGATTTGGAAGTGTCTTCGCTTCCGAATTGGTTGGCTTTTCTAATGAAGGTTTGAGCCTTGAATCAATTATATCGGGTAAACTTTCTATATTGTGAGTCCATGGCGGTCTTCCTCCTTCCGTTGTAACTGCAAAGATGTCCTTCCAATTATTTTGCATTTGTCGTCTCCCATGTGTTACACCTGTCATTCATAAAAAAATTCTCTAGGGTGTAGTCCGTAACTACACTAGAAGTGTAATTTTGGACATACCCGTCAACAACGTCCACCATGAAACAATCATTATCAATCAAAGGTTTCATCGCATTTTGAAACATATTTAATCTTACCTTTCAATTACCAAATGTTATCTCTAACGACCAATCACGACATCCAATTCGGGCATTGATTGTAGACAAAAATGGTAGACCAAGAATCACACTTGATCGTTGATGGTACCACATATGGCCGCAAAATCTTGTAGATATGTATATGGCTCGTCAGATGCAAACCCCCGAAAAGTAGGAATGATAGTCAAGTGTTAAGGACGGATTTTGAATTGATGCCCATGCCAATCTGGTGGCATAATTGGAGATGGATTTCTGAATATGGTTGGATGATAATGACTATGTACACCTCTCCTTTGGTTACCATTATTCCCATCATTATTGTTATTATTGTTCACACCTCCATCACCTCCATCGTTGTTGTTATTATCCTCTTGCTTAGGACCTTCCATTTCAACTGAGTTAGTATGCTGAGAATCTGAATCTGCTTTTTCTGAATGAGTATCTTCCAGTGAATATGAAGTTGAAGTTGATGTTAACCACGCTCTATGAAGTACTCGGTTGCTTCTTGCTGACTTTTCTATCTCCGGATCGTATGCACGTGGTGATGATCTTCCCGAATAACGAGTGTGCATGCAAATAACCTATTACCTGCATAAATTAACACACCACGTATAACAATGAAAAGAAAGTAACAAGAGCTTATGATCTTTTTGTTTTTTTTAACTTATAAACAAGTAAACAAATAAAAATCACTACAGACTAGTTAACCAAGCACAATTTCTCCCCGGCAACGGCGCCAAAATTTGACCGGCGTCGAAGGCCCGGTAAAAAATAAAGAGTATTTATTCTTAGTTACCTTAGGCTAGCTAGGGCAAGTAAGAGTGTCGAATCCAAAAGGAGCTATTAGTTGGTAACTAATTTATTTTGATGTTGAAATGAAAATGTCATTTGCTGAGTTGTTGATGATTAATTAAAATCTGAAATACACTTAGTTAAATAAGAGTTGACTAACGCCCCAACTTGTTGGAAATCTTCTTTTGGCTTCAAAGGCAGCATTGACCAACGCTAGATGGAGTTGACTAACGCCCAAGTTGTTACTTTTGTACTTTTGATTTGTTTTTCTTCATTTCAACCTACAATAACATAACTTAATCAAAGTACAAGGTTTCATGAGATTATAGATGAAATTATGACTATTAATCACCCGAAAATCATGTATATTTATGACCCGATCAGGTTGTCAGTTTTATCGAGCTAAAGGTCTTGGTCTATGGGATCCAAAAGCACATCACTTAAAATATGTAAAGACTTTTAAATCTCTTTCAATGTTATATATTACCTTTTCATTTAAAACAATTTTGATAAAGAAGTCAACGTTTGGTCTTAATATTATTTGTGACAATGGGTAACATTAAGTGTGATCTATATATCCTTTTCATGATCTTTTTGGATCTCCATTTGCATTGATTCAATAACATCTTATGTGATAGCCCCGAATTTTTGGACGTGGTATTTTTATTTAAGAAACTAAAATGAATCACACAATAATATTAGGCTTGATCTAAATATAAAAAACTCATGGAAGAATCCAACTATATTGGGCTTGGGTTCACATATACACACACCTTAATGGCCATGGACCCATCAAACTCTAATGGTTGTAGGGCCACAAAGCTTATAAGGCTTTGCCCCATAAAAAATTAACGGGCCATTGGGCCACAATGTTATTATGGGTTATAACCTACCGAGTATCGAGTACCGACCTTAATGAGATTTGTCAAGGGCAAATACTACAAATTGGGGTAAAATTATTTATTTTAGATCAAAATGATAACATTACCAAAGAGACACAAAACGTCGTATACAAAGAGGTGCTTAGACATCTATGAGAAAGTTTTGAGAGTATGAATATACTTTTAATTGTATTTTTAAACTTTTAAATTAGTGTTAGTTAATTTTGCTTAATGCTTATTCTGTAATCAATGTTTAATGGAAGTCTGATTGTTTAAATTAACCGTGTATCATAGAGGCTCTAGCCTAGTACTTATAATAAATGATTACATATGATGCATGTGGTCACTAGATTTCATCTAACAAAAACTTTTCAGCCTAAACTTTTCTTAACAAATTTTTCACAAATCATGCTATATTTCTTACTTGAAGTTTTTATTTAGTTTTAATTTTTTAACGACAAATGTGAAGTTTTATTTTTCTTAACTACCTCAATCACAATCAAAATTCTAGGGATTTTGAATATATGATATCAATCATCTCAAACCTTATTTAATCCCAACCTTATAATCACTAATCTTTATTTTTATATTATCTATTTAAATTAAATTAAAAACGATACAGTTTAAATATTTTTGTTTACATTTTTGAATTATATATTTATAACTTTTAGCCCGTGTAATACACAGACTAATAACCTAATATATATATTGTGGTATGTGTAGTTGATATTAATGCATGATAACAAATTTAATGTACAGTTATAATAGTGTTATTTTCATCCGACATCGTTATCATGCTATTATCGTACGTCCTTATCATACTATTATCCTATAGCTTATAATATTAACATCGACATTGTAAATAATTAACATCAAAACAGATTTTCTATTTCATTTCTTTATAATACTACACTTACTTTGAATATATCATATACTTTATAGATTATGTATCTATTATAACCATTTCAAAATGGTCTGGTAGTAAAACATTTGGGTTCTCCTGTAGATATTCGGGTTCAATCCTCTCTGGTTAAACACATTGGGTGGCCAGCCCACGACCATGATCGTGGACTGCCATGTCATGGTTCGAGCGTTGTGCGATTGTAGGACATCGATAGTAGTTCAGACCCTCTTGGCTTGATTTAAAACTATGAGTCAATTCTTATGTGACGTTTTTAAGCAAGGGTGACACAGGGGCTTGTTTAGTAATTATCTATATTATATTATAATACATATGAAAAGGACACAAATATAATTATATGTAATTCAAGCTTTAAAGCACATTATACAATCCTAGTTTTGCTTAAATTATTAAACATGAAATGAAATAGTTATCAACTGACTTATAAACCAACTTCCCACATGATTTTTAAATGAATATAACTTTTTTAATACGTTAATATATTTTCTAGAAAATCTTACACCATAAAAACAAACACTTTATTTGTTTTAATTTAAGTATGTTATTGCTTTTGTTTTTTTTTTCTTTTAAAAATTTACATTTACATCCTATATTTCCCGCTATATTATACTAGAGGTGTACAAAAAAAACCGGTTCGGAGTTTGAAAAAAAATACCAATTTAATAGCCCCACATTCAAAACCGGTTTTAAAAACAGGTTAAAACCCGATTAAACCGATTAAAAAAAACCCGATTTCGAAACTGTCCAATCAGTTTGAGAGGTTCGAGTATTCTATGATCCAAACCGGTTTTTAACTCGAACCGATTTGAAAAAACCAGATTGACCCATGGCAAAAAAACCGATTCGGTTTAAACCCAAACCGGTTTAAAAAAAAAAACGAGTTTGTACATCTCTCTTATGTTAATACGGACACACCTCTAGCTTTTATAAAAGTATAGACATATTAAATGAGAGATTGAGTAACCATCTTTTCAAGTGATTCCTAAAAAAGTCAAACCAACATAAAACAATCACCATTAAATCAACCCGGCCCAAAATAATATTCATTTTCTGAGGCCCGGCCCACTATCACAAACACGACGACGAAGTAGTTTTTACAAATCTTAGAGAGAGAAAGTTCAAGAGAGAGAAACTCGAGCTCGAAGAAGAACAAACATATTTGCATACACAAATCATCATACAACAGATACAACACATGTATGCATAATCGGTATGTATAATCTCAACACCAATTAGGGTTTCCAATTTCAAAAAACGCGTGTTCAATCACACGTTATTGTGTCCTGTTGTTCTAGGGCTTATTTCTGTTGAAATTTGAAAATTGGTGCTTGTTGCATCGAAGGAGGGGTGTTAGAGGAGGGGGGAAAGGTTAGTGAGGGTGGAGTTGTTGCAGAGGTCTTCGGAATTCAGGTATTTGTTTCGGAAGCCCTAGAATTGGATGAAATGGTGTTTGTAGTGTAAACCCTAGACCTGGGGGTACTTAGGGATTTTGTGTTGAGGGTTTATTATGGGGTTTCATGTGTTTGAATGTGCAATTGCGTTTCTGTATTGGTGGAATTTGATTGAATGCACGCGTAAAGCTTGATCAAATGTCATTTTGATGAAACTAGGGTTGCTCTGTTTTCTGTTATTTTATAGGCAGGGTGTTTTTGTAATGCTATTGGTCGTTGGAGCTTTTTATATTAGATTATGAGTGTTCATAATAGTAAGTACACTTGTCATGGAGTTTAGTGAACAATGGGGGTGCACCTGTAGGAGTTTGCAGACTCATTTGGGTTGTGGTTTTATATAAGTAGCTAACTGGACCTAGACTTTTTAGTTGCTTGTGATTAATCATTGTTTGATGTTTCTTAGGTTAACAAAATTTATGATTAATATGCTATTGTTGTACTAATAATGGAAAGATTTTAGACACTTTCTAAATGTGTTTGCTTTGTTTTTTAACATTAATTAATGCTTGAAATGCCAGTCCCGTAGAAAGTTTTCAAATGTGTCATTTACTTTCTTTCCTTGTGCACTATCATTAGGTGATATATAACTTCCTCTTCGAAGTCGCCACCCGTTAGGCTGTTACCGGTTACGCATAAGTTGTCGATACATATATATATATATATATATATATATATATATATATATATATATATATTACATTTCATTAGCATACATCAAGCTCTGATCTCTTTAGCCTTTAGCATTATTTGTAGTTTGTTAGTTAAAATGGTTTTGAACATGGATGGGTTCATGGATTCATCTTGAAGGATGGGTTTGTTCTGAATATCTTGACTTGGGACATTATTTTTGACCCAAATGTTTGACATGAATGAATTTAATTTGTGCAACGTTGAGATTTTAGTGTTTATTTCTACAGATATGCAATGTGTATCATGTCTGCCACTTCTTGATTATCTTTGAGTAATGCTTAGTATTCCAGAGGAAATGTTTGCATCTCCGTTACCACTTCTTGTAGCTATGATAGTTGTTTCCTATAATATGATTTTTTTTATATTACAGAAAAACTTAAGAATTTTAGAGTTGTGTAAACTTCATCAGGGTGTTTTAATTGTATGAATACCAACTTGTTTTATTTGAACAAGGAAATAGATTGTTTGCATCTGCTAGTTATATTGGTAGGTGTCTTCCATTTTACAAATTTTTATATAGATATGTCATATGTCATGATTTTAGAGTTTTTACCTCTGAGAAAATCTTTTTATATCATCGTATATATGTTTATTTCAAGTGTATACTGTGTATTGGTACCTCTTGCTCTGCTGAAATTTTTAGCTCAAGTTTTGTCTTCAGTTTGTTCTAGCTTGCTC
Organism: Flaveria sonorensis; assembly: GCA_025506505.1. NCBI lineage: Eukaryota > Viridiplantae > Streptophyta > Magnoliopsida > Asterales > Asteraceae > Flaveria > Flaveria sonorensis. The sequence goes on from CM046423.1 coordinate 66,762,047, forward strand.
GAATGAATCACTGTTATTAGATAGCTGTTTTATCCTTTTCCTTTTCGCATTTTTAAAGATTTCTTTTTATATGCCTTTTCATTTCTTTTTTTGTGCCTAAAATAATATCTAATATCTCTGTAGCCATTTTATCTTCTCTTTCTCCCTGTAACTTGATTTAGTTTTTAAATCAATGGGGAGAGAATCCTGTAGGTCAAAATAGTCGGAATGCATGGTAGTCAATGCTGGGGTTGATTCCATGGGTGGAGTTGTTGATGGTGGAGTTGAAATTTCTTCTGCACCATCTGCACAACAGCCATCGTATCTTGAAAAGACTCAAGCAGAGCTCAGGTTGAACTGCTGATGTTCTTTTATAATTGATGATTTCTGTTTAATTTTTATTTTCTTTTTTCAAATCAAGCTCATGTTTGATAATTTTTTTGCAGGGAGACTTTCACTGCTGCTGAGAAGTTTAGAAGAGAATTAGAATTTTTACAAAAAGTATTACCATTTAGTCATTTTAGGATGTATTTGAAGCACCGAAGCATTTTATTTATACTGATTAGCTGTTGCTATTTGCAGGGTGGTGATCCGTTAGATTTACAAGTTGGGAATGGTACATCAGTCAGCCTGCAGTCCACGTCATTGTTTGATCTGCATCCTGAGCAATTTGGGACAAGGTTCACATGTATTTCTTTAATTTCAATTTAGAGGTGGCAGTCTGGTCCCATTTACTTAAATGAGTCGATTCGGTTATGTCTTATCTCTAAAGGGATGGGTCAGTGGGTGAAAAAACATTTAAGTGAGATGAGTCATATGGGTCACTAGTAGTCCAAAGTTTATTAATGCATTAATGATTAAACTTCCTAGACAGTTTTGTTTGTGAAATTAGATTTTTAATGAAAAAGTATATATTTTGTAGTTCCATCATACACTACTTTATTTTTAAATACAAGTTCAAAATTGCTGCCTGATCTGCCTATTTTGCTACGTTTAAATGTCGTCATCATCATCATCATTAGTAAGTTCTTTTTTTTTTTTTTTTTGCCTTTTCTCATGGTATCATAGTGAAGTAAAAGGCAGTTTTGCAATTACTGCTTCACCTCATGGAGATTCTGTTGAAAGTAGCGGAAGACTAGGGGCTCCTTCAGTTGGTGAACCCAATAGTGCCGATAATCTTATGCTATTTGATCGTGAAAATAAGTTTTATGAAGTTGAAAAAAGATCATTGCATCTTCATATGAATAATACTACATCTGATGTGGCACTAGACTTTCCAAAAAAATCATATAAACGTAGGAATAGGTCGCGGTCAAATCGGGATGGGGCCCGGTCAAGTTCTACTGATGCGGGCCCTCACGGCCAACAACCGTTTTCTTCTCGTCATGCGTTGAAGGACACTAAGAAAGTGGAACATGATGATGACAATCAAGAGCAGAAATATTTTTCAAATTCTAATTCCATTCCTAAAAGTTCCAGGGCCCACATGAATTTAGCTTCTAACAGTCATTTAGATGTAAAATTAAATGGTAATCAGAGCCAAAGGTTAACCCAACCTTTAACATCTGATATCCGAGAAACCCTAGGGCATGTACAACCGGATACAGTTACAAAGGGTTTTGAATCCAAATCATTAGGCAGCAGAAGTATTCAAAGTTTAGATGACAAAACTAAGGATGAATCAGTGGCTATCATGAAAAATGTTGATTCTAATGGGACAATGGAACTTAATTTAGCACTAAACGAGGCACCGAGTATCGAAAGAAATGATGTAAATACACTGAACAATGATAATGTATTAAACACTGCCAATGATAATTCTAATCGATGCTCTACAAGCCACAACGACAATGGCTCTACACTTAAGGAACATGAAGATTCTAAGGGATCTGAATCTGCTTTGCAACATGTGTCTAAGATGTTGACCAAGGAACAAGAAGACTCAATTTTGGAAGAGGCTCGAATTATAGAGGTTTAATAACCATATAATCATATATATATATATGTATATATGTATATATGTATATATGTATGTATGTATATGTATATTCATAGTTAACAACATTTACTTTTTTCACGTTCGACGCTTCTTATTTGAGATTGTTTTGCAAACAGGAAAAACGTAAGAGGATTGCTGGATTATCGGTTAGAGTCTTGTCATCAGCAAATTATCATAGATCACATTGGCATTTTGTTCTTGAAGAAATGTCGTGGCTGGCTAATGATTTTGCACAGGTTCAGTAGTTATTGAAATGATAATTCAACTAACAAATGCTTTTCATCCTGTATGAGTTTTCAAATTCTAACCTTTTCCTTTTAAGGAATTTTACACTTGGTGATTTTTTTATTTTTTGTTTATTCATAGGAGCGCCTTTGGAAGGCCACTGCAGCTGCTCAAATTTCTAGGGGAGCTGCTTATAATTCTCGGGTCATATTTCAGCAACAAACTTCAATTTGGAAGCAAAAACAAGTTGCTCATACCTTGGCAGAAGCTGTCATGGAGTTTTGGCACACACTGCAGGTGATTTACAAGGTTTAAGATGTTATTGTAAACTGAAAAAATAGGTATTCCCTTGATAAAAAATGTAACATTTTGTAATCTGGGCTGGTCCCATAATGCAATGATTATTTTTTGGAAAGATTCCTTCCAAATTTACTTATTTGCCCATTAGCAACATCATGTGACATTTACAAGATTGATTTTGGTAAATGTCTTCAAACTTAGAAGATTAACAAAGCTGATTGATTTGATAAAGTCACAACCATCAATAATTTCAAAAGAAAACCATCATCTGTGTCAGCAAATATTGTAAACATTCCAATGTTTAGTTTACGGGCATATAATTAAACTTACGTTATACGAATTAGTTAGATTATTTAAATTTACAAATATTTATATTTAAGGAAGTTGAAAGCTAATAGCTTTACATTGTGACAGGTGAAATGCCATGAATTGGAGTTTGAGGATCCTAAAAAAGATACTAAACCTGGGCTTCATCAATATGGGCTGAGATTCTTGGAGTACAATAGCTCTCGGGCTCAGTACAGCTCAGCTCAAGCACCTATGACCCCTGATAGGATATCTGATCTTGGCACCATAGGCATTTCATGGGAGGATAATTTAACAGAAGTATGGACTGGCAATAAAGTTGTGCTTGGGTTGGGGGGGGGGGGGGGGGTAATTGGTCAAAATTGGTCGCATATGGGTTTAAATGGTCGGTTTTGGTTCGTTTAAAACACCTTTTGTACTACAACTTGTATTTTCTGTAGTAACTAGTGTCTCAGATATGATTTACAAATGTTATGTTGTTTCGGCAATAATATATTTTATAATAACATGATTTAGTAAGTTCTGATGCATTACAATACTTTTAGGTGACTTTTGATCTGTTGAACAATTGAAAACCCTTTTTGTAAATTGGAAATAATATATATTTACTGTTTTTTATCCATGAATAGAATAAAGATAAACAATCGACCCAATCATAAGTAAATGGATTGAAACTACAACATCTAGTAGAAACAAAGGAACCTGATATATACTTGTGTAGTTTAGGCATGACATGCTGCAATGCATGCAAATGATCTTATTTCCTGGAGGCACAATATCGGTCATTGCTTGTATATCCTTATATTTTTCTTGTATGCAGGAGAACCTGTTTTATACCGTACCACCTGGTGCAATTGAGGACTACAGAAAATTTATTGAATCTCATTTGCTACAATGTGAGGTAAAAACATTACTCAAGGGTGAGATTTTGGAAGTATTTTATGTCTGTTGGTACAAGGCTTGTTTGTTTGTATATTTCTTTCATGTCATTTTAGTTATGGTTACTGTTTTGAATAGTGAACAACAAAATATGTATTCTCATATATGCTACTCCTATTTAGATGTCTCATATTACTCATCTTTTTTGGTAATCTCATTCATGCTTGAGTCAATTGCTTATTGAATATGTTCAACAAAAATACTTCTAGTGACCGTATTGTTTGCTTATTGCTTACAGATTGTGGTTAACAAAAAAAAATTTCCAACTTTTCCTATTTTAGCTTAGCCTTATTATGTAATTTTTTTTCTTCTTTAGAGAACTGGTAGTAGCATGCAAGAAGAAGTGAATGTCCATGGGTATGATGCTGTAACAGGTATATTAGTCTTGCTTCAAGTCACTTGGAGCTTTATTAGTAGACATGACAAACTGAGCGGGCCGGGTAACAGGACAAAACTGGGCCTGGTTGACACTTGTTCATAGTTTTCAGACCTTTTGTATTTATTTTGAACAGTGAACTTACACACTCTTTAAACCTACTTCCTAAATCTACCAAATATGTCCACCATGGGACTATAACCCTCTACCAGTTGGGGAGGGACACCATTCCAACACACCTTGGGTACCATTGGGCCAAAGGCCCTTTGGTTAGCATGTCACGTATGATTACAAACTTATATTATTTCAACAATAATAATAAACTCTCTTGAATAAAATGGTTTATGAATTCTTAAGCCCTAAAAGGATACTTTAAGATGCTTTTTGACCAAAAACCTGTTTTTTAATTCCACTATTTTTTTTCTGTTACCCATTTGACCCATCAAAGATAATACAGAAGTTGTATTGACCCGTGAAAAACTCTAACCATGTAGCCACCGAATCACAAAATGATACACTTGAAGAAGATGAGGGAGAAACAAACCCATATTATTTACTGGAAGCATTTGGAGGTAGTAGATCATCAAGACCTGCTCAAAAGAAAAAGAAACGCTTCAGGCCATACGGACAAAGATCATATGATACAGGTCGTGGTTCGCCATTCATGCAATCCCATGAAAGAGCTATTGGGCCTCAACCTTCAATATTAAGGGGGAAACGACCCACCAACAGTATAAATGTTTCAATTCCCATAAAACGTGTAAGAACCGCTTCCAGACCGAGGTTTTCTGGATCCACAGGCTTCATCCAGGCACCGAGTAGACCCGATGCTTCAAGTGGTGATAACAATTCCTTTCAGGATGAACAAAGTTCTTTACATGGTGGGTCCCACATATCCAACAATATGGAAGTGGAGTCAGTGGGGGAGTATGAAAAACAGTTAAATTTGGACATGACAGAAGTATCCAACAGACCTAGAAAGAAAAAGAAGATTAAACATCCTGTATGTAAATATTTGGTTTAACTCCAAAAATGTTATGTAGTTGCCATTCTTTGTGTCTTGATTTTAATTTTGTCTTATGTTGTTTGCAGGGATCCATGTTTGATCAACGATGGCAGCTTGATTCTAATCTTCAGAATGACCAGGTGAAGTTTTATTATTATTTTTCTAGTCAGTAATAGACATCAAAACCTGAAAAGAACTGATTATTACAAGTTTATATCGTTTTATAAACTAATAATAGTAATAAAAGATTATCAAGAGTAGGGGGTTATGCAGTTTGAGCAATGGGTCAAAATGAGCTTACCCACAAATCATTTTTTTTATTCTTGTGTTAAGTTTTATAAATAATAAATGTCTTAAATAGGTTTACAATAAAAAATAATTTTATTAATAAGGCACTCTAGTTTGTGAAGACTTCAAACTTCTTTCAATACATCGATTTAGAAAGTGTATGCATTTGAGAACATTATAATTGAATTTTAATCCATTTGATGCGTTGGAGAAAAAACATAACCTAAATCCATCCATTTGTTCATAAGTGGGTCAAAATGGCTACCTCTACAATGGTGGTCATATTTTATATTACATAGTTACATACTCAACAAATATAATGTTTCACTTTATTCTTTAATGAATGACATCCAATACCTTAGTTGTTCATTGGAATACAGAAGGATCACTTGAAGAGAAGGCTGGATGCTAGTCAATTTGATTCCAATGGAAACAGTGGTATATCTCTTTTTTCTCAAAATATCTGTATTTCTTGGTTTATCTAGATTAATGATTTTAAAAGTTGCAATCTCGACCCATTTATTATAAATAGGTTGATCCGGGTTATGTTTTTATCTCTAATGGATCAGAGGGGCTAAGTAATAAAATATAGTCAAAACGGAAAAGAGTTAAATGGATTGAAAATGTTAACACACTAATATTTTGATTAATAATATAATATACTTCCTCTAGCCATGTTTAACAGTTAACACACTAATCCTTTGAAAAAAGTAAAAAGTTGGACAAATATTTTGGGTCAACACAACTTGACATTCAATGGAACAAAAGTCACCTGTTTTGATCCATTACCCGGCCCACCCATCTTACCACGTAAAGTGATTTCATATATTTGGTTTTGTTTGCAATAACATCCTGCAAACCTCATGATGATTTGTTTGGTCAACATATCATGAAAACTTTGAAGATTATTATGCAAGCAGCCAAGCAGTAGATAATTATTCTTACACAAATTTTCCTTTATCAGTGGCTTCTCAGACAAGTAATATGTCCAACTCAAATAAGTTCATGAAATTTCTTGTTCGTGATCGTGGAAGGAAAGCTAAGTTGCTTAAGGTACTATGAAGTGATTACAAAAGCCTTCTAATTGTCCTCTTACATGGTTTCTTAATTAAAAAAAATGATCTCTGCAGACCCCTGCTGGACAGCAAGGTTTTGGAAGTCCATGGTCCTTATTTGAAGATCAGGTTATTTTTGTATTCTACTATTATATTTTTGTTGACAAATTGATGTATTGTGCAAGGTATCATATAGAATATTGTTTGTCACCTCAGGCCCTTGTTGTGCTGGTCCATGATATGGGTGCCAACTGGGAACTTGTAAGTGATGCCATGAACAGCATTTTGCAATTAAAGGTAACTACTGTGTGAACGTGTTATTTTTGACATGTTTTATTTATGATTTCTGTTGCTTAATGTATTAATATTCTATTTTAATCAACACCTGAAGTGCATCTGTCGTAATTCCAAAGAATGCAAAGAGCGCCACAAATTATTAATGGATAGGAATAATGGTGATGGTGCTGATAGTGCTGAGGATTCAGGGTCTTCTCAACCTTATCCATCTACTTTGCCTGGCATTCCAGAGGTAATATTATTTTTCTACATGCTTAGTGAATGTGCAATAAATAGTTTATACGTTAAATACTTTTAAAAAACTATAATAAAGTGATCTAGATGTATGTATTAAAAATACACTTTGGACTACTTTAACTGCAGTGACACACATGACCCGTTTCTTTTGTTAGCTAGTTACTTATGTTTGACCCATTCGACTTCTGTGAGATTTTCATATAAGTTTCTTATGTTAACTAGTTACTTATGTTTGACCCGTTCAACTTGTTTGAGATAAAATATAACGCAAATTGACCCATTTTTTATTAAATGGTTCGGAAATTGCCCACCTCTATGTTAGTAGACTTGAGCGTGATGGTTTTGTTTGTTGATTTATCTTACTCAGGGAAGTGCGAGACAATTGTTTCAACGGTTGCAAGGACCAATGGAAGAGAATACCCTCAAGTCTCATTTCGAAAAGATTATTATGATTTGGCAAAAACAACATTATAAAAAAACACGGGTGAATTTTTCGACTTTACGTAGTTACTTTGTGATTTTTACTATTGTATGCATAATTTGAGTTTTGAAATGATGCAAGTTTTTAACTTCTACATCTTTTCTTTCAGAAGGATAATCGCGACCCAAAACAATACCAGCAGCCTCATAATTCTCATGCACTTGCTCTTTCTCAAGTCTGCCCTAATAATCTCAATGGTGGACCTGTTCTCACGTAAGTTTTTCTGTTACAAATATAAGATTAAAAACTCTGGTTTCCTCTGATTTAACTTTTGTTGACAATTTCTTTTTGTCTTATTTAAATGAAGGCCTCTTGATCTTTGTGATGCAATTTCACCTAGCCCGGATTTTGTTCCTGTTGGTTATCAAGGTCCTCATGCTGGAGGGTTACTGGGTCCAAACCATGGCAATGTAGCGTCGGTTGTTTCTGGGTCTACCCCGGCTTCCTCACTACCGGGTTCTTCTGCAATGGGTCTTGGCAGTCACTCTGCATCTACTCCACTTAGTCCTTCTCTTAGGTAATTATCTAAATTATATATGGTAATTTAGACCCTTAATGGATACACAGGTCAATTTGGTTTATACTTCAAACGGGTGAAACTTCTAGAAGTAAGCTATATCGCGAAATGGTTGAACCGGCCAAGCAGGTTAAAAATCAACCAGAACATATTCACAGTCCCTTAAACTCCATATTTTGTTCTATATTGAAAGTTAGTTTATCATTGGTAATCATTGCTACAACATAGTAATTCGAGGACAGAAGACAAAGTGTTTGCTGGTCAGTCTGAACCGAATTGGACCACACATTACTCGTTTTGACCCAAACCTCTTGACTTGCTAACCCAGCCCTCTGGTTGTCTTCTCTACTGTAAATAGCCCTTGAGATTTGAGAAGGCCTGTTCCGAATTGGTAAAACTTAAAAAATTAGCTAAAATGGAAGTGGTTGGAAGTCTCATTGCAACAATATGTTGTTTTTAATTAAACGCAAGTGTATTTATAATGATAAAACCTTTTAATTTATTTCATTTTAAGGTTAAGTTATCATTTCAACGATATGTTGTTTTCAATAATACTAAAGTCATCGGTTACCATTAAATATAAAAAGAAAAGACAAGAAGCATTTGTAAGTCGGTCTGGCTACATATCCCACACCACCCACTTATATTGTAGTCTCTATTGTAAATGCTTGAGAATTGAGATAACATATTTTTCCTCTGGTTCGTATATAGGGAGGGAAGATATGGGGTTCCTAGAGCAGCTTCGTTATCAATAGACGAGCAACATAGAATACAACATTTGAATCAAATGTCTGCAAGAAACATGCAACCGTCAAGCTTGCCCCCTGGGTCCCACTCAGGAACCAGTCAAGGCATTCTTATGTTACCAGATGGAACCAATATGAGTGTCATGAGTGGGATGAACAGAAGCATGGCAATGGCTAGACCCGCATTTCAGGGGATTGCCTCTCCATCTATGTTGAATCCTGGTTTGACACCTGGCAATATGCATTCAGGGCCTGCTCCTGGTCATGGGAATTCGGTCAGACGTCGTGAGGCTTTGCATATGATGAGGGTAAATGTTATATATAGCATTTTCATTTCTTTTGTCCATATTTTATAGTTCATATATATGTATAGGTGGCAAAATGAACGGGTCGGGTAAAGGGTCAAGATGGTTGGGTGACTCAAAAACACTTTTGTCCTTCGAATATTTTTGCATCGATAATATATGTTTGGCCTGTTTCCATTTGAGCTATTTTTTATTTGACCCGCATGATTTTTATCGCAGCCAAACCAGAATAGTGAGCATCAAAGGCCAGTTATGGCACCAGATGGTATGGGTTCTGTTCCAAATCAGAATAATACTCAAACACCGGTTCAGTCATACCCACATCCAATGTCGCCACAACAGTCTCCACACATGCCACATCATCTTCAAGGACAGCCTAGTCATCCAGCCTATGGAATGCGTTTCATTAAAGAGAGACAGCTTCATCAACAACGTTTACTACAACAGCAATTTGCTACGTCCAATCCTGTGATGCCACATGTACATTCACAACCACAACAATCTCAAATTCCAGTTTCAGTTTCATCTCCTCAAAGTAGCACACAAATACAATCACATGCTTCTCCATCAGTAAATCAAACGCATCAACATCCACAGAAACGTCCAGCACCACCACCTCATGGGCCGGCGCACAACCCTCAAACTGGAGTCAACCTTACGATCAAACAGCCACCATGTCAGCCACCACAGTCGTTTCAACCACCTGCGAGGAAACATCACCCTCAGCAGACAGTTAAAGGTATGAATGGCTTCTCGGGAGGCCAAGAAAATGGCGATGAGCAAAATGGTCAAGGGGCGGCGGCTTCTAAGCAGCCAACACATAATTCTTCTTTAAGTCAATCACAACAAAAGAAACATACCGGTCAGCCACCAGCTGCTTCCTCAAAGCAAAAACCATCTCACGCGTCATCAGGAGGTTCAATGACTTCTTCCAACCACCGCCAACCGCAGCAGCCACAAAAGGTCCCGGGTCAAACTCAAGCAACTACTGGTCGGAGAATGATACAGAATCGAAAAGAAAATGCTTCTGAACCGTCTACAAGCAAGCTTCAAGCCAAAGAAGCAGCTAAAACATCTGAGCCATTTTATGATTCTTCTTCTGGTCCTGTGTCAGATGAGGTTCCACCTCAGTCAAACAATGTTGCAGGCACTGGGGGCAGTGAACATTCTGGGTCAGCAGTTAACCATGACGACGCTGGTGTACAGTGGCAAAAGCAGCCGTCTTCATAGCTAATACTTCTCACCTAGTCCTTTAATTTTTGACCCGAATGGAGCACTCTTTAACAGTTTTTGGGTGACTGGTACGGGTCCATTCAGGTTGGGCCGTGTCATTCACATGTAATAGCAATGTACAGGTTTGTTTCCTTTATTTTTCTGCAACCAAATTTTGCATAGTATAAAGCTCTACAGAATTAGAGGTTGCAATTTCAACCCATTTACATATGAATGGTTGTATTATATCTATAATGGGTTAATCGAGTATAATGAAAGAATATACTAGCTAAGAAGGAAACGGGTCAAACCTAGTTCATAGTGGCCCCAACTCTGTCTAATCATATTTTAACGTGTTGTGTACAAGGATAGCGAATATTATGCTGTTGTACACCTAAGCTTAGATTTAGCCGTGAATCCCTGTAAAAGCACACCTATTTAGTTATAATTTTTATCACAATTACACGATTCTAGTTAAATACCTTTGAACTATTTATCCTAATTTTACTCTTATCAACATTTTATTTTGTTTACAACGTTGATTATGTCATGCCTTTTTGCTTGCGTAATAAATTTGTCCAGGGAGGAATTTTGAATTATTCGATTGCACATGAAGGCTTTATATAAATCAAGGATTTTAATATAACCAGACTTCTATACTATACACATTGATAAAAAGGTTTTTGAAGCCAAAGGTTTTATCAGTAGCAATCTCTCTATCTTAGAGGATAGGTTTGTTTTTATTCTACCACCCTCTTTTGATCCTATCAATAATCCTCTTATAAATAAGATTTTACTAGATATGTTTGTTTGTAATGTTAGAAATTAATCTTGATGTTTAAGGGTGTATACGGGTGAACCAAGAAAGATGATGGTGGAATTAGTTAACATGTAGAATATGTTAGTGAAGGTAAATATTAAGAAAGTATTGAATATTTTCGCTGTGAATGGACTGTTATTTAGTTGTGTTTGAGCTGTGATTTCATAGTAATTAAGGTTAGGAATAGTATAAAAGAGGGTCATTGTATAGAGTTTAAGATGTGGTCTTTTGTTCTTCATATTTATAAAAAGAGTCGTGGTAGTTCTCACAAAATACCGAGTTTTATCTTTGTTTTTCTGGGCCAATATTCTAACACAACTTGATTTCATACCTAAGTGGCACAATCGCTTTTCCCTTAACAATATATATGATAATACATGAGTGTTTATTGTTTGAATTCTTTTTTCATATTAGTCAAGTAGTTGACACTACTCTATGTTTTTTATGATTTAAAAACAAATGTATTTGAATAAAATTCGAATTTGATTCGAATAAAATAAGGTTATTCGAATCAAATAACTCAATTCCTATTTGAATTTGAATTCGTTTTTGAATATCCAAATTTAGCGTAATTCTATTCAAATAAACCGAATTCGACTCGAATAGTCGCTCATATATATACAGTTCATGCTACCTTTTATATCTTTTGATTTTTCTTTTTTAATTTTAATAAAGTTATTAAAGTATTTATGGATGTAAAAGTATATTCATACATGTGTGTATCCAGGTTTAAAAGATTGGATTCTTGTTGACTAGTTGCCACAGTGTTTTTCACACTTTTTTGATGACCCTTAGACCAAATAACCTGGTGAATATCATCTCTGGTTACTAACAAATCCAAATGCAGTGGCATACTAAAAATTACTCGTTCTTGCTGACTATCTTCATCATCCCAATCGCCTTCAATGTCACCACTCGGTTGACCGCAATCACCATCTTTGGCGATACCAACTCTAATCAAAGTCCCCTTACCCCGGACGTCAAAACACCCAAGATCAACTTCAATTTACTCTTTGCCGACTATGTACCCTAAAACACTAGAACCCTAGATACTGTACTTCCGAACGCTTGATTCTAACACTCAAATCTCATGTTCATGTTAGTCGGGTTGGTCAAAGTTCAAATCACTTCTTAAACCCTTGATTGAAGTGATCGAATCTTATTTATGTCGGTTGGGGTTTGTGATGGTTGTGCAGTGTAAAGGTGGATTTAACACCCAAACGGAATGTGCCTGATACGTCATCTATACAAAAATCATATCACAAATACATTTCTTTTAGTACTTAAATATCACATAATACAACATTTAAGTGGATAAATATGGCTTATCAAAGAAAGTTAACAAAAAAAGGGTTATAAAACAAAGATTTTAAAGAAAAGATGTCCTTATCATGTAAGGTAGCATAGATGCAAATAATCAATTCAAATCATAATGTTTCATACATATGCATCAAAAGTCCACATGGCTCGTTTAGTTAAGTAGTTAACTATAGTGGTTGACTCTTCACACAGGGTAACACACATCTATGTTAAGAATGGGCATGAGGCACGAGTAAATCACACCAACCACTGATTAGGGAACATTACATTCTTTATATTGTTCTAGGATAAATTCTTACGCCTCTAAATATAACAAACGTTACTGAGAGTGAAAAAGTGAGTCGCCTCGACATATCAACTCACAATCATGATTGGTGCGGCAGTCATCCTCATATGAATAAACTAACTTGGGTAGTAGAGCACATACACATATATAAACATTCTTGTAAACTTGAACATCTACCGTACTAGTCAAACATTACTTGCATAACATGTTTCATAAAAAAAGTCTAGTGTAACGTATATAGAACATCTTCGAAACACTTTTAAATCTCATTACATGTTTTCGTAACGGTTTTATGCGATAAGGAGTACGAATAAATGCTATCGCATATAACAATTTCATGATAATAACTCTCCCACTTGCATAAGATTCAACATATCTCATCGTAAATAGATCCAACTAGACTTGGGCATAAAAACCGGGTTCGGACCCGACCCGGTGGACCCGACCCGGAACCGGGTACGGGTACGACCCGGTATATGCATACCCGGGTTGGACCCGAAAAAAACCCGTAGGGTTGGAACCGGGTATGATTTTCTAGAATTTCTTAGAACCCGACCCGAACCCGACCCGACCCGGAACCGGTTGAACCCGGGTTGGACCCGGTTTCGACCGTTTTTTTTTTTTTTTTTTAAAAAGTGGCCGTTTTTTAACGGCTATATAGCCGTTACCTTCGATTTGTGACCGTTTTTTTGGTCACTTTTGCCCTATAAGTTAGTATAAATAGGTGTGGGTTGATATGGTTTAGTACCCAAGTCTCAAACGCAAAAACATACGCAAAAAACGCAAAAAATACTCTCGTTTACTCTCGTTTTACACGTTCACTCTCTCGTTTTACACTTTCACTCTCTTCAATCTTGATATGGCTCACTTACAATCTTCCGTTGGTCAAGTTTCGTCCAACGCTCCAACCGTCGTTCGTGTTCTTGCACACAATCGTAACATGGATGTTTGGTGCAATTGGGATATGGTTGAGTTGAGTGACGGGTCTGTAAAGGCTCGTTGCAAGTTTTGTGGAGCTTTGCTTGCTAAAGATTCTAACACGACTTTAAACAAACACATTAGCAAGAAGTTTTGTAAGTCGTTGAAAAGTAATCCGGATTCGCAACAAACACAATTGGGTGGAGACGGTGGAATCTTTAATTACGATGTTAATACGGTTCGAGATCGAATGGCGAAGTTCGTGATTCAAGAAGCTTTGCCTTTTAGTCACTTCGACAATCCTCGGTTGACCAACTTAATTCGAGAGACGCTTCAACCTCGTTACACTCACGTAAGTCGTACTACACTTAGACGTTATTGTTTAAAATTATGGAAACAAGCAAAAAATGATTTAATTGTATTATTTGAAAATTTAAATACCGGTGTAAACTTAACTAGTGACGTTTGGTCGGCTCCACACGGTTTACCCGAATCGTACCTTTGCGTCACCGCTCATTGGGTGGATCCCAATTCATGGCAATTGATGAAACGTACGATTGCATTTGATCTTTTTCCACATCCACACACCGGAGAATTTTTGTTTTACTTTTTAGATAATGTAATAAGTACTTTTAAATTAGAAAATAAACTTTTTTCAATTGCATTTGATAACGCCTCTAACAACACAACCGCGGTTGAAAAATTAAAATTAAAATATCTTCCGATTGCAAACGGTGATTTTTTCCATACTCGTTGTGTTGCACATATTATTAATTTAGTAGTGCAAGACGGACTATCCGGACAATATGTTAATAACTTTATTACATCTTTTCGATTTATGTTACATGACGTTTTTAAAAAAAGTTGAAGAAGATATCAAGATTATAAACAAGTTTGTAAGGATACGCACTCTAGATTTTTAGGTCCTAATTGGGATGTACCTACTCGGTGGAATTCGACTTGTCACATGTTTGATGTGCTTTAAAACAAAAGGGCACTTTGAAAGCTTTTCATAATAGTCTTTCGGATAATGGTGAAGCCGACCCATTTCCGGATGCGGGTTGGGAGAATCTTCAACGTCTATCCGAGTTTCTTGAGGTTTTTAAAAACTCAACAACAAAATTATCGGGAGTTTATTATTCCACTAGTTATTCGGTGCTTCAAGAACTATATTTTATGTCTTTGAATTTTAAAAATTTTCAAAATAAAAATAATATGTTTAATCAAATGATAGAACCAATGAAAGAAAAGTTTAAAAAATATTTTAAGGACTTACCACCCGTTTTTACGTGTGCCGCCGCTTTAAATCCGTTTCTAAATGTTGCGGGGGTTGAATGTTTGATAGATGAGATAAATGACAATTTGGATATGCATGACGAAAACCCTGATTTTTCAAACGAGGCAAAAGAAAATTTTAATCATAGTTTGAAAACAATTTATAATTTTTATTTAAATAGATATGGGCCTAACGTAAACATAACCATGCCAAGCGGATCAACCTCAAGTGCTAGTACCTCGTTTAAAGACCCTGTTTTGACTATGTTGAATGTTGTTCGTGATGTGACGGCTAAACGTCAAAGAGGTAACACCCCAACAAGTGAGCTCGGTAGATATAGTGGAACAGATTTTATTTCCACTATGACTACCGAAGATTATCGTGCATTCGATATTTTGGCTTGGTGGAAAGGAAAAGAATCTCAATTTCCGATTCTTTCTGCTATGGCCCGTGATTTACTAAGCGTCCAAGCTTCTACGGTAGCTTCGGAATCTGCTTTTTCTCTTAGTGGCAGGGTAATATCATTACGAAGAACAAGACTAACTCCGGAAGCAGTGGAGATGTGCATTTGTTTAAAGGATCACTTAGACGCAACGGATCGTATACAAGACCAAACAAGCCTCGAAGACGAGATTATACTCGAAGCTAAAGTACATGATGAAGAGGTAGAAGACGGAGTATCTTCTGGCATATCCGATGAAGAATTAGCATTTGATCAAGCATCTCGTAGTAGATAAAGTTAGACGATATTGTTATTTTTAAGTTGTTTTAATATTATATGTCTTTCATGTTCTTTTTAAATTTCTTTGTCATTCAAGTGTTTTATATAAAAAGTATTTAATATTTGTATATTATAAGTGTAACATTTTCTGCTCAAGATTTGTATATATTTATATATTAAGTTGTTTAAATTTTTGTCATTCAAGTGAACCCGGTTAGGAAAAGAAAAATAAAAAGAAAAAAAAGGAAAGAAAATATAAAAAAAAAAACATACGACCCGGTGTTCGACACACACACAAGAAAAGAAAAAAAGAAAAAAAAAAAAAAAAAAAAGGCAAAAACCCGGTTGAACCCGGGTTTCATACCCGAACCGAACCCGCCCCCGACCCTACCCGGGTATACCGGGTAGGGTTTGTATCTCGCTGAACCCGACCCGGGTTCACCAATACCCGGGTACAAAAAACCCGGTTGGGCCCAAACCCGGTTTTGTACCCGGGCCCGGGTCTGGCCCAAACCCGTTTTGTGCAACTCTAGATCCAACTAGGATTGCTAACACAACTAAAGCCTTAAAAACATGGTAAACACCAAAACCAAACACATAGGAAAGTAAACCTATCTAGATATAATATTAAATGACAAGAACCATATATCTAATCTAGGGAACAGTTAGGTCCATCAATACTAAATCTCTATGATATCCGGCCAACAATAATATTGAATTGTAGAATGATTAAACTTAAAACAAAGAAAAGAATAACTAGGGAAACTGATCCAGAACTAGAGAAAGTTCAATAAGAAATATCATTTAGGTGTCAAATTTTCTTGATCGTGTTAAGGCTTATTTAGCATACTCATGAAACTGTTCTTACTTAGATTAGTCTCGTGTCAAATATATCTAGCTTTATGAATACTTAAAATTTTAGACCTTATTGACCTCGGCGTGTCTAAGAACCACCAATTAAATCCAAGAGTCCTACTATCATGAAGTGCTACAACGGACTAAATCTCCACTAAGGGCCTATAATCCCACAATCCTCAAAATACTAGAATCATAGACAATGCTAATAATCGTTTAATCATGAAGTAAACCTCAAAATGATCAACTTATAGCTTAGAAAATCTTAGACACGAGTAAGTAAATGCACCTCACAGTCTCACACTAGTAAGACTACAATCAACCAAACAACGCTTAAGGTGGCTTATAACACACATAATGGTCTTTTCAATTCTACTATTCTCTATGGATGCACTTAATTTAACTAATCTTAACATAACTGAGGGTTTCCAACATACCAAGATTAATATATCCACACAAGCAAAAGCTAAAAGCAATTCAATTAAACACACATGATATGACTCATTACGATGTCATTTGAAGTTCTCCCAAACTCTAGTTCTTCACACATCCGCGATCCCCATAAGCACCTGTTACATAAATAAAAACAACAAAAGAAAACACAGTTGAAAAAAATATTGCTCAGTAACAAAAAGAACAATAATAGTGATAACGAGGCGGATAAACGAAAACAAATACTAACACCATACCAAAGCAGAATGAGCTAAACGGACACAATTGATAACAAATCTGGTGATATACAAGAACTGCTGAAACCGAACATATAATACTGACATCTGAAGTCTGAAAATATAATGTTAATATCTAATATTGAACTAAACATATATAATACTAAAATATGATACCAAACTGATCTACACGACATGTTATATCAATAAAATAAGTCATGCAATATAAGAAAATACACATAGCTGAACTGAGGGGTACATAGCTAGCTTCGTTATGCACCAAATATGTGATGATATGCATGGCGTACACACATTTCTTCATTTTTCTAAATTGAACTGATCTAAACTAAATTAGGATCGATCCATATACCTCCAATATAAATGTGGCCAGTGTACTCCCTGAGTACTAACATGTTAACAGAGACGCCGTGAATTAAAAAAAAAACATTGTCACAAAAAGGTCATATAATTAACGTCACAATGACATGTTTGACATGCTTGGGTAACATATTAATAAGTCTGAGGGGTAGTATAACAGATTAATTACCTAACGGGTAACAACATATTAATACATGTCCATCTTTTTATCTATGAGAACATACAAATAATAAATACATATATACAAGGTCTATTGCATTGTACAAGTCTCACTAACAAGAACTAATAATTAGAAAGGGTCAAGACAAAAGAGAACTAAATGATAGATCAAAGTTCCTTAACGTTATATATGATGCCCAAAGGTCAAGTAGGTCGTATTAATAGAAGCAGAGGCATATATACCAAGTAAAAGTGTTAGGAATCCGTACAACAAGGCAACGAAAAACATAATTTATACTATGATAAATAGAAACCAGAATCCGTATCTTAACCAAAAGACACAATAACGAAGTTTATGTCGTCCTCAACATTACAAGAACCTACGGTTTAACTTTGGTTAGAATTAGATTTACATCACTTAAAATACTTCTACTTATTCGTTAATAGATCGATTTACGATTCATAATATAGCCTATTCATCTACTAAATCAACATATATGAACATTTTTAAATCATTAGTGAAGTTTTTTATTCGCCAAATATGCCTTACTGTTCTAAACTAAAATTAATATCAGCCACCTTAATAATTTTATTAATTGTTCTATGAGTTACTAAATAACCATGTGGCTTTTGAATTAGTATGTCATTTGGTTGCCAGTTAGATATTTTAGTGTAATTGGATTGACTAATGATCAATATAATCATAATATCCATCAAACAAGTTAGGAGATGTGGAGTGCACATTTGTTTGAGTTTATTATGATCTTCGATATTAAAAACCTTTTCAAGGGTGAAACCCCTAAGTAATAGGGGTTTCAGGGGGCAACGCCCCCTTGGCAGGGGTTCGGGGGCAGCGCCCCTGGTAGCGGGGTCCAAGTGCCAGAGCCCCTGGCTGGGGTCGAGTGGTAAAAATGGTTTCATTAAAAAATGTATTTCGAATTGATTTTCCAGAATTTCACATGTGAAATTCGAGTGGAAAAATACGCATTTTTAATGGTTATTTAAAGTAAAAATAAAAAATTATAAAACTGCCAAATGACAGTTTTTCCCGTTTCTCCCCAAAATCGAATTGGATCATCAATTTTGGTCACTTTTCTCTCAAATTCTTCTTCTTCTGGTTCACGAAAATCACACAACACAACATATTAATTCTTATCTCGTTTGAGTTGTATCCGATTGATTTATTTGGGCGAACCACCAAATAATTTTGATCTGAAAGTGATTTTCACGACTCTCAGATTATCCAAGTTTGATGTCAAGTGTTCTACATAAACCACATATCAATTGGTTTGTGAGGAGGTATTGTATGGTTTTTCAAAATAGAGGTCATGGGTTGAGTCTAACTTGATGCAATATGTTTTAAGTAGGCCAGGGGTTTTATCACATTAGAACTTTGGGTGGTGGGTTTTCTTTGAAATAGTGGGCGAGCCGGTCATCAGCGCTGTCTATGTTCGCGGGTATGGGTGGTGCTTCGTCAATGGGTTTACCCGGATAACCGACCTTATAGTGTTCGTTGACCGTTAAAAAAGAGTATGTCATTTGGTTGTTTTGACTTCAAAATGTATAATTTTCTTTTTGTGTATTTCTTTCTAAGTTAATTGTTGTTCTCATGTTGTCATATATTCTATTGTATTCCACTCTAGATACATGATTTTTTTAAAACAAAACTATTAGGGGGCGTTTGGTTCCTGAAATTTGTTAGAATTGGAATTGCAATTGGAATTTGAATTGGAATTAGAGGAATTGTATTTGGAATTCAATATTTTTTAAAGGATTTGGAATTCAAGAGGATTGAAATCTATAAAAGGAATTTAAATTCCAAATGTATTTTTAGTGACAAAACACTTACAAAGGAATTAGAATTTATCACTCATTGCAAACCGCCACCACTTCAATGACCGCCAACAACCACCCCGCGCCCGTTGCCGAAAACTAGCCGTACCCCACCGCCGCCACCAACCGATCACGCCCGCCGCCAAAAACTGACAGTCGCCTTCGAGCGCGCCTAAAACCGACGTGATTCAGCGACGACATTTGATAGTCGGTCGCGGGCGCGGTTGTAACATAGCTGAAATCCAAGATATTTAAATAATTTTATTATTTCATATGACGTGTACTCATCTTAGTTTTCGATAAAAACTAAGTAATGATCCTATGATATTACAATATGCTTATTAGGATCCCTGTATTTTGAACCATTTCATATTATTTATGTGAACTCAAATATTTCTAAGGGAATTAATATACATTACAATTTAATATTTTACGACGTTTCGTCGAACTACTAAGCATTAGTAATTTAACCGACATGAGTCGTCAAGAATCTCAAATGTATTTTGCAAATCACGACACTATATCAACTTTGAAATTAAACCAACTCAAAGTCCACAAGTTATGTCAACAATAACAAAAGACATAAGCATGGAATATAAATTACACCTATATTTATAAATACAAATATAAATATAAAACAACCATCTTACACTATTATATACAAACATACAAGGTAATGGAAATGTTAAGTAATAAGCACATCTCTTATTACACTTACTATGGTTCAATATAACTTTCAAAAACTATTATATACTATACACAATATAATACAAATACAAACATATAAATAAATATAACAATGTATCACCGTACTACTAACTAACCGTCACTTTTTCATCATCATCATCATCATCACCACATCACATTCTACACCCCATCATCATCATCATCATCAAAATCAGCATATTCCTTTTTCCTTCATCAAAACTCACGAAATCATGAACCCCCAATGCCAAAATCTCAAAAAAATCTTGGTTAAAAGACTCCCATGATTATTAGGGGTGTTCAAAAATATCCGAATCCGAGAATCCGATCCGAAAATCCAAAAATGCGAAAATCTGAATCCGAAATATCCAAATTTTCGGATACCCGAATTTCGGATATCCGAGAATTCGGATTCGGATTCGGATAGTGATTTTCAAAAGTTTCGGATATTCGGATATCCGATTATCCAAAAACTTAAAAAAAAAATTATTTCTTTTAAATTTTAGACATATTTTTATTTTAGATTGAGGTTTTTAAGTGCATATTAGGACTTTTATGATATGAGTTGGTTTTTTATATTATTTTTATAGTAGCATATGCCTAAATATTGTAAAAAGACTAAAAAATAAAAAAAATAAAAAAAATAAAAAATGAATTTCGGATATCTGAATCACTATCTGTATCCGTATCCGAATTTTCAGATATCCAAATTTCGGATATCCGAAAATTCGGATACGGATACGGATAGTGATTTCCACTATCCGAAATTTTTGGATATCCAAAATTTTGAATATCCGAATTTTCGGATATCCGACTTTGAATACCCCTAATGATTATCTATTCTTCTATTACCAAAATGCCCTTGGCCACCTCTAAAAATATATGCTATCAAGAACCACAAGATAACATCATTCTTCTTTCTTTTCCCTGCTGAAAATTAAACAGAAAACAACCCCCATGCTGCAAAGATTACGCGGCAAATCACAACAAGCATACACCTTCATTCAAGTTTTGTTTCTTGCACACATTGAGGTATTTATTCACGAACGCTTAAGAAATTCTTTAACAATTATAAATCAAACACTCAAATCCTAATATTAACTTATGCATAATTATTTGAGAAGAGTTGACATGTTAAAGTTATATGATTTTTCAACACTCAAATCTTAATGGGTCCTAATATTAACTTATTAAGAAATTTACAATTATAAATCAAACACTCTCTATACGTCTTGTATAGGGCTATACAAAACGTGAAAGGTCGACAAAACTAAAAACGAAAAAAATTCAAGGGGCTGTTAGATGGGTTGTACACCCTAGGGGTGAGCATGATCGGTTTGGTTCGGTTTTAGCCTAAAACCAAAACCAAAACCAAAAATCGATATTTCGGTTTCTAGGTTTTTAAAACCATTCGGTTTCGGTTTTTTCGGTTTTTGGTTATCAGTTTTCACTTCGGTTTCGGTTTTATCGGTTTTGCTTTTTGGGCTGCAAGTTTTTTTCTAAAATAATTAGTCTAAAGTATTTAATTTAAGCTACAAGTTTTGGGTTTACATTATTTGTTGATCTTTAAACATAATCTCTATATTTTTATAAATTACTTGACATTAAAATTAATTATAATTTATAAAATACAATAACAAAAAAATCAATAAAACACATTAATCTACCAAACAAAAAAGTTTAAAGATTATTTTCAAAACCTAAATATTCAATCTATTTTAGGTAGCATAAGTTAAATAAGTAATTTATATGCTAGTCATGTTTATTAGTATATGAATACACCTCTAAATTTACAAGTTCGGTTTTATGGTTTCGGTTCGGTTTTTTCGGTTTCTGTTAAAAGCAAAACCGAAACCAAACCGAAAAAATCAGTTTTTAAAAACCATCAAACCAAACCGTCGGTTTTTTATTGGTTTCGGTTTTTTGGTTCGGTTGCGTCGGTTATTTCAGTTGCGGTTCGATTATTTTTGGTTTCTTGCACACACCTAGTACACCCCATGTACGTCATATGACCCTCTATATGACGCGTATAGGGCTATATGACCTGCATATAAGTATATGGGTGTTGATTTATAATGGGAGGGTTTGTAATAGCCGGAACCTAAATTTATTGAATTTAAACCTTACTATTTTTGATTATATATTTCTAATTATTTTATTTGATAATCTTTATACTAATAAAAAAATCTTATGTGCCACGTGTCACTCTCTCATGCCTCCTTAATTTTTTCCCGCCTCTCTATCTCTTAATAATTATACAAATTTTATTTATTTATTTTATAATTTTTGTTTTCCATCTTTCTTCTGTTAAATGATTTCTAAAACTTCTTTTATAAAGGGTTTAATATTTAAAGAAAATAATATGTTTGTTTATAAAACATTGTAATAAATTAAACAATTCTTTTATTCTTTTTATAAAACATTTCTAAAAATGACTATATAGTTCTTATAAAATATGTACATATTATAAGGCCCTGTTCCAGGAAGCCTCACAGTTGGATTTGGTCATAAGAAGCACAAGTTCTCGAACATCAAAATTTCATTAATATACGCAGCGGAACATAAAAATTTTCATTTGTTTCAAACATTAACATCAACAGATCACTTTAGCTATCAATCTAAAGTTCTATGTCAGGATGCCAGTCTCGATCATGTGCCAGGTAGCTCTCCCATCCATGAAGCTCACCCCAAAATGTATAGCATACCTGTCAATCTAATATTTATACAAAAGTCAGCGACGCTGAGTGAGCTCTAGGTTTACTTTAACGAAACCTTATCATGAACATACACTTTATCGTACTTTAACATCGCATAAACTCTAACTTTATTCATCATCATCATCGAAGTCGTTTGATAACTATACTTTAACTTTTACTTATCATTTACTTTATCGTTTCGTTACCCATACTTTATCTTTACTTTATCTGTATTGTAGCTTTATTCGTTTACTTTATCTTTAAACTTAGCACAAAGCTTCGCTCCTTTATCAGGTGAGAACGCAACAAATACCATTCTCCTTTAGCAGGCGGGCATACCCAAAGTATAGCCCCTATGTGAGCACACTGATGTGTAGCTCCTATGTGAGAATGCACCAAGCATATCTCTTTAGCGGTTTGAGCACACCGATGTGTAGCTCCTATGTGAGAATGCACGATGCATAACTCCTTTAGCAGGCGGGCATACCCAAAGTATAGCCCCTATGTGAGCACACCGATGTGTAGCTCCTATGTGAGAATGCACCAGGCATATCGTTCTTTAGCCTTTAACTGTAATGATAATATATATATATATATATATATATATATATATATATATATATATATATATATATATATATATATATATATATACGTACTTTAATTCTTTAACATTAAGTTTATCATCAACGCACATTATACGGAGGTAACATAACACGTAACAGTTCAAGGTTTTCGCGCGAGAACATCCATATTCATGCGAAAACTCATCCTTCGCGCGAGTACTTTTGAAAAGTAACTGGTAGCCGCGAAAACTACTATTCGAGCGAGAACTCGCTCCCCATGCGATAACTTTTCTGCTGCGCGGAACTTTACCCACAAGTTATCGCTTCTTTAATAACTTTAATGCCCAAAACATGCTAAAACAGTTTATATCATCATACTATATCAAAACATTCATTTAGGTATGCATATTAGCCCCAAAACATGAAAAAACACGTAAAAGAGGGGTCTAGAACTCACCTTATGATATCTTTGCACACGAACAACACTTAAACCGAGAGTGTTTCGAGCAGAAGCTACATAATCATGCGCAATATCATTACATATGGTTCATACATGCATAAATACATCGAATATCGATGAATACATACCTTAGACACCACCTAGCACCAACTTCTCTCTTCTCAAGCACAACAACAGAACTTTTGGCATTAAGTGGAGAAGATTGGGTGTCTGGGCCTATTTATAGTGTCTCTCTCTCTCTCTCCTCGCAGCTGTTCTCGTACGAGAACCTCCAGTCGCACGAGAATTGCCCTCCACACGAGAACTTTATGACTCACACGAGAACTTAACCCTTCGCGCGAGAACTTCACCTTCATTCAAAAATTCAGGGCGTTACAAGTCCACCCCCTTATTTGGGTTTCGTCCCAAAAACCGCTATTCACCAAACAACTGAGGGTAATGCTGTCTCATCTTATCCTCGAATTCCTAAGTGGACTCCGACCCCTTTCTATGCTTCCACTGTACTCGGACGAGTGGAACTACTTTATTCCTCAATCACTTCTCCAACCTGTCTATTATTGCTACGGGCTGTTCCACGTAGTTCAGTCTGTCATCAATCTCAACAGCTTCCAGTGGAACATGAGCGTCTTCGTCTGGTAGACACTTACACAAATGTGATACGTGGAATGTAGGATGAATTAAACTCAACTCATCTAGTAGTTTCAGTCTATATGCCACTTCCCCCACACGGGCTACTATCTTGAAAGGTTCAATAAATCGAGGGCTTAACTTTCTTTTCTTTCTGAATCGAATGATTCCTCTCCAAGGTGACACCTTTAGCATCACTCTATCACCGACTAAACTCGATCGGTCTTTGACGTTTATCGGTATAGGATTTTTGCCTATCTTTAGCAGCTTTCATGTAGGCTTTAATTCTGCCTAACTTCTCATTGGTCGTCTAGATAACCTCGATACTCCCCAACTCTTTCTGTCCGATTTCCCCCAACAAACAGGGGTTCTACACTTCCGGCCATAGAGCATCTCATACAGGGGCATACCAATACTGGCATGGTAGCTGTTATTGTATGAGAACTCCGCTAATGGTAGGTGACTATCCCAGCTCCCACCAAAGTCTATGATACATGCCCGAAGCATGTCCTCTAAGGTCTGGATAGTCCTTTTGGATTGACCATCCATCTGTGGGTGGTATGCTATACTGATGTGCAGTCTGGTTTCCATCGCATCGTTGAACTTCTTCCAGAATTTGGATGTAAACCGCATATCTCTGTTAGAGACAATCGACACCGGCACACCATGACGGGTAACTATCTCATTGATGAACAATTCGGCAATCTGCTCCAAGTTATATGTCTCTCGGTTGGGTAGAAAGCGAGCACTTTTCGTCAGTCTGTCTACTATGACCCATATGACATCATAACCTTTAGCTGTACGAGGTAGCCTCATTATGAAATCCATGGTAATATGCTCCCATTTCCATTTGGGAATTTCCAAGGGTTGGATTTTCCCGTATGGCTTCTGATGCTCAGCTTAACCTGGAGACAGGTCAAACACCTTTCTACATACCTTGCTACGTCGACTTTCATTCCCGGCCACCAAAAATTCTTCTTTAAGTCTTGGTACATTTTGTTAGTTCCCGGATGAATAAAGTAGCGGGTCTTGTGGGCTTCGTCTAACACTTTCTTTCGTAGACCTCTACGACTAGGGATCCCCATACGCCCGAATCTGGTTTTGACACCATTGCTATTTTCTTCCAGATTTGCGACCTGCCCTTTTATTCTCTCCTCAGTGACGTGTTCGGGTTCCAGAGCTTCTTTTTAAGCTACACAGATTTGTTTTATCATATTTGGAGTCATAATCAACTGGTAAGATCTCACTCGAATTGGTTCCTGGTTTTCCTTCCGGCTTAGGGCATCAGCTACCACGTTAGCTTTACCCGGATGATAATGAATCTCACAGTCATAGTCTTTTATGAGCTCCAACCATCGTCTCTATCTCATATTAAGATCTTTCTACTCGAAGAAACACTTTAAACTTTTGTGGTCCGTAAAAATCATACATTTGACACCATATAAGTAGTGTCTCCATATTTTTAACGTGAATACCACAACAACCAGCTCCAGATCATGGGTAGGGTAGTTCACTTCATGAATCTTTAACTGTCGAGATGCATACGCTATGACTTTGCCTCGCTGCATTAGTACGCACCTTAACCCTTGATAAGAAGCATCGGAATAGACAACCAAGTCTTCATTCCCTTCTGGTAGCGTTAACACTGGAGCTTGTGTCAATCTTCTCTTTAATTCCACGAACGCATTCTCTTGACTGTCGCCCCACTCAAACTTCACATCCTTCCTCGTCAACTTGGTCAGTGGTGAGGCACTCTTGGAAAAATCCTGAATGAACCTCCGGTAATACCCCGCCAATCCGAGGAAGCTTCGGATTTCAGACGGCGTTTTAGGCGAATTCCACTTCATCACCGCCTCCACTTTAGCAGGATCAACCATGATTCCTTCTGGGTTAATCACATGACCCAGAAACTGCATGTCGCGTAACCAAAATGCGCATTTAGAGAATTTCGCATACAACTTCTCCCTCCTTAGAGTTTCCAGCACCTCATGGATGTGACAGGCGTGGTATCCCTCATTCTTTGAGTAGATCAGGTTATCGTCTATGAACACTATCACCGATTTATCGAGCATCGGTCGATAAACCCTATTCATCAAGTCCATGAATGCTGCAGGAGCATTAGTTAGACCAAACGACCTCACGAGAAATTCATAATGCCCATATCACTTCCAAAACGCAGTCTTTGGGATATCCTGCTGCTTAACCTTTAGCTGGTGATAACCCGACCGAAGATCGATCCTCTAGAACCAACTTGCACCTTGCAACTGGTCGAACTGATCGTCTATCCGAGGTAACGGGTATCTATTCTTCACCGTGAGCTTATTCAGCTCCTTGTAGTCTATACACATTCGTATGCTACCAATCCTTCTTCTTCACGAACAGCACCGGATCACCCCAAGGAGAAATGCTCGGTCTGATAAATCCTTTATCCAGAAGGTCCTGTAATTGTGCTAGCAACTCATTCAACTCTGACGGAGCCAAACGATACGGCACTTTAGCAACTGGCTGAGCTCCTGGCATGAGGTCTATCTGAAACTCTATCTCCCGATCGAGTGGTACCTTTGTCAAGTCCTCAGGGAACACATCCGGGAAGGCACACACCATGGGCACATCTATCAACTTTACAGTTTCAGCTTTAGCATCTTTAACGTATGCCAAGAATGCAACACACCCTCGTCTCATAAACTTTTCTGCCTTTATCATGGATATCATCTTTAGGACTTCACAAACTTTATTGCCGTAAATCGTGACTATGCTACCATCAGGCGCTTTCATTTGAATCATCTTCCTCTGGCAAACTATATTAGCCTCGTAGGCAACTAACCAGTCCATACTCAACACAACATCAAATCCTCCTAGGGTCATAACAAATAACCTAGCGGGGAATCGATGACCTTCCAATTCTATGCTATAATCCTCTAAGGCCTTAGTTATCTTAGTAGTATTTCCAATTGCAGTTTCTACTTCAAACACATGATTATTTCCTTGGCCTTAACATTCATCATATCATAGAAGGTAGCAGCTATGAAACTCTTACTTGCACCAGAATAAAAAGGACAGAAGCAAGTATGTTGTTAACCAGAAACATACCAAAACAACATCAGGTTCCGCTCTGGCCTCCTCCTTTATCATCGTGAAAGCCCTAGCCTTGGCCCTTGGCTTGTCACCAGCTTTCTTTTCTTTATCAGTCTCCTTTCCTTTAGCCGATTTAACCACTTTCGCCTCTTTGCACTCTCGGCTGTAGTGCCCCAACTTGCCACAGTTGTAGCACTTTACCAGATTAGGGCAATCGTTGGAGAAATTCCCCATCTTCCACATCTGAAACACAGGCTTGAACCGAGCCTGCATTCACCAGCATGTTTTCTCCCGCATTTCCGGCAATCACCGGACGGCTCCACCTTCATCTTTTTGGCCTGAGCAGCAGACCTCTCATTTCTCTCTCGCTTCACATTCCCCGACCAACTCTTCTTCTTCACCTCCTCAACGAGCTCATCAGCCACCACATCATCATACACTATCCCACTCAGTTCCACCAAAGACTCGAAGGTCTTCGACCCTCTTGCCTTCACATACGTCCTGACGTTCGAAGGCATACCCTACACATAACACTTCATTCTTCTCTCCTCGGTACTTACCAGGTGAGGCACCAACCTGGCCATCTCGTTGAAGCGAGATATGTACTGCCTGTGGGTCATACTTCCAGCTTTAAATCCCATGAATCCCTTTCCACCTTGTTGATCTCATTCTGAGGGCAGAACTTCCTCATTACCATCTCCTTTAGGTCATTACACTTTAAGTTCTGGAACTCATGAGGGTCTTTTGTCTGCTTGATGGTGTTCCACCAATGAATAGCTTCATCCACAAATGAGTGAGCTGCGAACTTCACAGCTTGGTCAGCTTTGCACTCACTAATCTTAATCACCGCCTCCATTTCAGACACCCACTAGAGAGTGGCAATAGCACCACCCTTGCCATCCAGGGATGGAGGGTTGCATCCCTTGAAGATGCGGTACGAACACCCTTTGGCTAAATCCCCATCAACTTCATCCCCCTTATCCTTCCCCGAGCCTTCCTCGGTACCTTCACTATCTTTCTTGTTAGCTTTGTTCTTTGCCTCTAACGTCAAATCCTTGGTTATCTCCTTTAAGCCTTAGTCATGATCAAAGGCATGATGTCCTGAAGGATCTTGTGGACCTCTTCGACGATAGCCTCCCTAACAACAGGCTCCAAGGTAATCCTCTCTTCAGAATGATAAGAGTTTTCCTCACTAGAAGTGTGAACAGAGTCCTTATGCACCTTCTCAGTCGTCTGCATCTGGTTTCTAGTGACTGGTGGTCTACCCCTACCACCACGAGCACCTCATCGAGTAGCTTTTCTTCCAGCCATAGCTTGCTATAAGATACGAAAGGCTAACATTATCATTTCAAGTAATAGTTCAGATCATGTTAAGTAATGTAAGTTTCTAATGATAGTGGCCAGTTGTGATTAACTACTCACTTTACTCTTCATGTCTTAAACATTTTCTATCCTGAGTCACATCAGCTTTCAAAATCATTATGAGCACTATAACCTCAAGGAATCTTTATCAGTCATAAGGCTCCTGGCATGGAGCTACTGGCACTAGCATCCCTTAATTGATCCCATTCTTAGTTCGAGTCTAAACATCAGAGTGTCTAAATCTCTCAAACTATGGCTCTAATACCAACTTGTAAGGCCCCGTTCAAGGAAGCCTCACAGTTGGATTTGATCATCAGAAACAAGTTCTCGAACATCAAAATTTCATTAATATACGCAGCGGAACATACAAAATTTCCATTTGTTTCAAACATTAACATCAACAGATCACTTTAGCTATCAATCTAAAGTTCTATGCCAGGATGCCAGTCTCGATCATGTGCCAGGTAGCTCTCCCATCCATGAAGCTCACACCAAAATATATAGCATACCTGTCAATCTAATATTTATACAAAATTCAGCGACGCTGAGTGAGCTCTAGGTTTACTTTAACGAAACTTTATCATGAACATACACTTTATCGTACTTTAACATCACATAAACTCTAACTTTATTCATCACATCATCATCGAACTTGTTCGATAACTATACTATAAGGTAATATCAGAAGATTATAAGGCTGATGCAACCAAAGAAGCCAAAACAACCAAAGGTCTTCCTGCATGAATGCACTAGACGTACAAAGGTAGAAGTGCTTTGGAAGTTTTACACACTACATTAGAAAATACTCTGTGTAAAATCTTCTGAAGCCAAAGATGAAGTCTTCCGAAGCTTCAGAGACAAAGTCTTCCGAAGCACTTTTGCTGTGAAGACTGATTTCTTCCGAAGACAGAGAAAGACATGCTTTCTCTGATCTACTTTACATAAAGCTGACACACTTTCTGCTGCAACTCTGAAGACTCACCAACTTGTATGAGTTGGTGAAAAGTTCATGCTTTTGTAAACTGTAGATAAAGGTCTTTGTCTGTAACTTCCTACTTTTGTACCTGTAAACCTTTTTGTAATAATAAAGGATGTGAGCTATGGTATGTCATAGTCACTAGTCAAAAGGCAATCTACCTTTTGACTTTAGACTGATCTTGTTGTCTAGATTAGTCAATTCCAACTATCCTTCTAAGTATTGACGTTGTAGGATGTAGTATAAAGAGTCTTAGGTTCTTGTAATTTAGATATGCTTTGTAACACTTGTAATAGAACTTGAGAGCAATATACAACACTCCTTGAAAACCATATTTCTGTATTATTGTTGCTTGTTCTGTCTCATTACTTACTTGTGTTTGTAGTATCCTCATAATCAAACCCGGTTCCCTATTTGAACTGTTAAGTGTTCCATGTCTCTCCTCATTGTGAAATTGATTGTGTTAGGCACCCTTACCCAGTCCTGCAATTGGTATCATAGCTTTTTCAGGCTCTTGATTGTAAGATCTCACCATCTTTAATCCTCTCAGTTTCACAATTCACTTAACATCTCAAATGGCAGCTATCACAAAGGCTGATATGGAAACCGGTACAATGACAAAGTCCCCACTGATCACTCCTGAAGACTTTGATGCTTGGTGTCAAAGAATAGAAGGATTTATCAAGTCTCAAGACTCCAGGATGTGGGGGTCTGTTTTCAATGGACCTCATGTACCATCCACCTCTTTAGCTGCTGCTGGTGGTGGTATGATACCAAAGGAAGTGCCTGACTATTCTGATGAAGACTGGAAGAAGATTGATATTGATCAGAAAGCCATGACTGCCCTCCAAACTACTCTTCCAAACTCTATCTACAGAGGCTTCAAGAAGTGCAAGACTGCCAAGCAACTTTGGGATGCACTGAAGCTGATGTATGAGGGGTCTGATGCTGTAAAAGAAAACAAGAAAGACCTCTTGAAGCAGCAGTTTAAGAACTTCACCTTCAAGACAGTGAAACCATGACTCAACAATACTTTAGGTATGTTGAGATTGTGGATACTCTGGCAGATTTTGGAGTAACTCTTGAGAACATGGACATTGTGAGGAAGTTCATGTCCTCTCTTCCCAGACAATGGACACACTATTGTATGGTCGTCAAGAGGACTGAGAACCTCAAGACCCTTACGCTCACAGAGTTGTATGGTATCCTCAGTGGCTACCAGATGGAGATGAACATGCAAAATCCATCTGGTAACTCTAACAACCAATAGAGTTCATCCCTTCATGTGGTTGAAAGGGATTGCAGAGAACCATAGCACCATCTCATCTGCTAGCCGAACAAATCACAAAAGGGTCCTTTTATCACCTTTTCGGAGACACCAAGGGAAGGCTACATCCTTGGAAGCCCATTCCAGGAGATAAGTTCTTTACAAGCTTTTGTGTCTTCTGATGAAAGTTCAGGCAACTTTCTCTTCACTCTTGAAGATCTGGACTGTATCCATCTAGATGATCTGGAGTATATGGAAATAGTCCAGCAGATGGCTCTTCTTACTCATAGAGCCAACAAGTTCTATAAAAGGACTGGAAGGAAGTTTCCTAGCAATGCAACCAGTGAAAAGTTTGGGCTTGATAAAAGCAAAGTGAAGTGTTGCAACTGTAACCAAATGGGACACTTTGCCAGAGAGTGCAAGGCACCAAGGTCAAATAGTGGGCAAGCATAAACAAGGCCAAACTATACTAAAGAAGCTCACCAGAATGAGAAGCCAAGACAGCAAGCCGCAGTTACTGTTGAAGAAGGAGGCTTTGACTGGAGCTTTTAGGTGGAAGATGCATCTCCAAACCAAGCACTGATGGCAGATCATGATGAAGCCAAGGTATTGGAACATCTCTGTCCACCTGAATGTATTGCTAAAGTTAATAGATACAGGTCTTATAACTTAGAGATGAGATTTGATCTTGAGTCCTTAAGTATCTTAAAAGCTGATTTTAAAAGAGCTGAAAATAATTATAAACTTAAGATAGAAGATCTAGACAAAACCATTTCAACTCTTAAGCGTGAGCATACTAACTACAGGACTCAAATCAAAGATGTCATCTCAAAGTTAACTGAATGCCAGGCTAAGCTTGTGATCAGCAAAGCCAGGGCAAAAAAAATGTGTTCTTGAAGAAGAGACCTTCAAGAACATAATATCCTCACCCCTACATGCAAAAGTTTATTATCAGAATAAGCAGGGACTGGGATCTACTAAGATAGCTCCTCCACATACTCTATTGTCTGTAAGATCTCCAAGGTGTGGAACTTGTGAGGATGAGCTTCCCCTCATAGACCCTATTGTTGAAGAGGATGAAGAGGAGATAATAAAGGATGACTCTGAGAAGAGTGAAAAGATCATCCTAAGAAGGGTCACTATTCTCCTGAGGAGGAAAGAGTTTGGAATGACCAAGTCAAAGAGAAAGAACTTGATCAGAAGAGCTAAGAAAAGATCAAAGAAGGCTCAAGAAATCAAGGCCACTTTTGACTCCAAGCAGAAACAAGTGTTCATTTCTGCAAGGTTTGAAGTGGTAAAGGCTGAAGACTCAACTATGAACTCTAGTTCCAGGAGTTCTAGTTTAGTTCCAAACCATTCCAGTAAGAAGAAGAAGACTGACCAGCTGTGTACCACTGCTACACAGCCTGAACTATCCAGCTCCAAGAGCAAGCCTCTCCCTAAGAAGCTTGTTGCATCATCTGTGAAGATGAAGATGGAGAAGGAAAGTGATCAAACTCAGTCTTGCTCTCAAAAGAAGAATCCCAGAAGGAAGCAAATGGATTGCATCATGTGTGGTAGTACTTCTCATCTGGCTAAGGATTGCATCTATAATCCCAAAAGCACTATCCACATGGTCAAAGAAAAAGCTTCTGGGAAGAAGAAGGAAAAGCAAGCTTCGGAAGGAAAATCTGTTTCATTCAGAAGCTCCAAAGTGAAGAAGAAGACAAGTGAGAACTTGCCTTCGGAAGAGATTTTGGTCTCGGAAGAAAGGAATGCTTCCGAAGTACTAAAGCATGCTGCAGTGAAAGCAAGATCTTTCGAAGGTCCAGTATCCAAAACCTCAGAAGTTATTGAAACTTCCGAGGTGTTGAAGGTCAAGTCCAATCTTCCAAAGATGGTGTGGAAGATGAAGAAGACCTAGTGATTAAGAGTTCTTCATCAACAGCAACTAATGATCCTCAAAGCTTGAATATAGGATCTGTTACTGTTATATTGTCTTCAGATCACTTTGAAAAGCCCAAGACTAATGAGGCTTGGGTTTCCAAGTGTAACTAACCACTTCCTTTTGTGCAGGAACAGCTAAAGACCAAGGAAAATGTGTGGATCATTGATAGTGACTGTTCCAGGCATATGACTGGCAATGGTTCTTTGCTTCACAATTTTGAGAAAATTGATGGAAGACCAGTTGCTTTTGAAGGAGATGTGGGTGGTTATCACTGGAAGGGGTATGGTCACAAATGGAAGCTCACCTTTAAGAAGATAAATTTTGTTAAGGATCTTGGATAGAATGGATCAGAGACACAACATGCTCTTTACTGAGCATGAGTGCATTGTTCTCAAGCCCGGGGTGGTTATTCCTCAAGAGCATATCCTGCTCAGAGCCCCCAGGAAAGGGAACATATACAAGATGGACTTGCAGAAAACATCTTCCTCAGGAGAGGTTTTTTTCTTTCTATCTAAAGCAAATAGTGATGAGTCTTTCTTATGGCATAAAAAAAATGCCATGTAAACTTTAAGAACATAAATAAATTAATTAAGAATGATTTGGTAACTGGAATGCCAAAGAAAGAGTTTACAAGTGATGATCATTGTGTTGCATGCCTAAAAGGGAAGCAACATAAAGTGTCTCACAAGCCAAAGGAAAAGAACTCTATCACTACTCCCCTATGCTTATTACACATGGATCTCTTTGGCCCCACCAGTGTAATGAGTTTAGGAAGGACCTCATATTGTTTAGTGATTACAGATGATTTCACAAGATTCACTTGGGTCTTTTTCCTTAGAACTAAGGATGAGACTCCTGAGATCTTGAAGAACTTATTCTGAAAATTAAGAATCAATCTGATCACAAGGTCAAGACCATAAGATGTGATAAAGAAACAGAATTTAAGAACCAAATCCTTGATATATTTTGTGATGAAAAGGGTATTACAAGACAATATAGTGCTCCCAGGACTCCTCAGCAAAATGGTGTTGCTGAGAGGAGAAACAGGACACTTATTGAAGCTGCAAGAACCATATTGTCTGACTCTAAACTGCCCATCACCTTCTGGGCAGAGACAGTTAACACAGCCTGCTATGTGCAAAATAGAGTTTTAGTGGTTAAGAATCATGGTAAGACTCCTTATGAGCTGTCGCACAAAAGGAGACCATTTATTGGTTTCCTCGGGTCATTTGGATGTCCTTACACCATCTTGAATACCAAAGATCAAGTAGCCAAATTTGATGAGAAGTCAGATGATGGACACTTTATTGGATATTCTTCCCAAGCTAAGGCTTATAGAGTATATAATCTCAGAACTAGAGTAGTTAAGGAGTCAGCCAATGTGGCCTTCAATGAACACACTCCTAGTGTGAAAGGTTCTGGTCTGGATTGGCTATTTGATCTTGACTTAGTTACCAACTGTTTTAACAAGTCTTGTGAGAATATTTTAGGATCTACAGATAACATATCAACAGGAGATCCCGACCTAAGATTTGAGCTGAGAAGACCAAGCAAGATTACTACTTTAGCTCCTTTGGTGACTAACCCTGCAAATGAAGATCCTATCAGCACAAACATGACAAATTCAGCTGATACATCTGAGATGCCTTCAAATTCCAGCTCAAAGGTTCAAAACTCAGGTGAAGGAGCTTTAAATATAAGAGGAAATGGAGGTGGTGATAGTGATTAAGAATTTCTTGATGCTGATAACCACTCCATAGAAGACAACATAAATGATGTCACACACTCATTGGATCAAGTTTCACTTGATAAGTGTGCTAATGTGGTGGGTGACACTCCATTACCAGATCTGAATTTTTCTAATCTAGATCTTTCAAATCAGCTTGCTATGATCCCTCAACTCAGGATCCATAAGTCACATCCCACCACAAACATCATTGGAAATGTTGATACATGGGTGAGAACAAGAGGACAAACCCATGACAAAAATGTTTGTGTATATTCTTGCTTCTTGTCCCAAGTAGAGCCAAAGAAAGTTGATGAGGCTTTGAAAGATGGAAGCTGGGTTGAAGCAACGCAAGAGGAGCTGCTTCAATTCAAAAGACAAAAGGTTTGAAACCTATGTCCTCTTCCTCATGGGAAGACTGTCATAGGAACCAAGTGGGTTTTTAGGAACAAGAAGGATGATAGAGGACTTGTCATTAAGAACAAGGCAAGACTAGTTGTTCAAGGGTACACATAAGAAGAGGGAATTAATTACATAGATGTTTTTGCTCCTGTGGCAAGACTTGAAGCTGTAAGAATATTCTTGGCTTTTGCTGCATCCAAGGATTTCAAGGTCTACTAACTTGATGTCAAGTGTGCTTTTCTGTATGAGGTGATTGATAAAGAGGTGTATGTCAAACAACCACCTGGCTTTGCAGACCTAGATCATCCTAATTATGTCTGCAAACTTGATAAAGCTCTTTATGGGCTGCACCAAGCTCCAAGGAAGTGGTATGAAACACTATCTCAGTATCTCTGTCAATATGGTTACAAGAGGGGTACTATAGATAGAACTCTCTTCATCAAAGGGACAGGGAATGACTTAATGCTGGTTCAAGTATATATGGATGACATATCTTTGGGTCAACTAATCCAAAGCTCTACAAAGACTTTGAGAGGCTGATGAAGAACAGATTTGAAATGAGTGCCATGGGGGAACTAAATTTCTTTCTGGGAATTCAAGTGAAGCAAGTTGACAATGGCATCTTCATAAGTCAGTCAAAGTATGTACAAGACATACTTACAAGATTCAACATGACTGAATGTAAGGTTGCTAAAACCCATAGCCAGAAACCACTCCCTAGGACCTGATCTTGAGGGGGAGTGTGTGGATGAACATCTTTACAAGGCTATGATTGGGTCTCTTATGTACCTAACAGCCAGCAGGCCTGATATCATGTTTATCACATGCATCTGTGCAAGATATCAAGCCAACCACAAGATGTCACACCTGGTTGCTGTCAAGAGGATTCTTAGATATCTCAAAGGTGCTCCAAAGCTTGGCCTTTGGTATCCAAAGAGTTCTGACTTCAATCTGTATGCTTATACAGATAGTGACTATGGTGGTTGCAACATGACTGCAAAGTCTACATCTGGGGGATGTCAATTTCTTGGTGGAAGGATTATCTCATGGCAATGCAAGAAACAATCCTGTGTCTCGGCATCAACTGCTAAGGCTGAATACATTACTGCTGCAAGTTGCTATGCTCAAGTGCTTTGGATTTAGAATCAGATGCTGGACTATGGATTCAACTTCAAAGAGAATCCCATCCACATAGACAACAACAGTGCTATCTCCATTACAGAGAATCCTGTGCAGCACTCAAGGACCAAACACATCAACATCAGGTATCATTTGATTAGAGATAATTTTAAAAAGGGATTAATCAAATTAGTCAAAGTTAACACAAATAAACAATATGCTGATCTGTTCACTAAAACTTTTGATGAACAGAGATTCAAATATCTTGTATCAACTATTGGGATGATTAACTTTGATTAGATTTTCTTAAAAACTTAAATCAACTTTATTTCTAAAACCTGTGTGTCATAAGTTGTCTATTTTATCACCTTCATAAGCCCAATTTATTTTGGAAGAATTTTTTTTTATGATATTCCTTAGATTTTTGAAAATTTTTCAAACATATTTTCCTTCGGAAGATTTCAAGTTGACTTCGGAAGAAATTTATGTCTTCAAATCAACTAACTACTTATAAAAAAATTAACTTCGGACGAAATTCTGAGAATATCTTCCGAAGCTTAAATATGCTTCTAAGTACTTACATGTATTTGAAGGACAAATATCTTCCGAAGCTTTTTCTTAAAACTTCCGAAGCTAAATTACCTTCGGTCGATTTTCAACTTCCAAAATAACTACCTTTTTGGGCACTTTTTCAGAGGTGGGACCTACTTTCGGATTTCAAAGTTTATCCTTTTGCATTAACTTTGTTTCAAATCCATTTCATATATATTCTCAAACGGTTCCCCCTCTTCTCACTCTCCTCTTTATCTACATTGGTCTCTAACCTAACTTCACCTACAAACCGCTTTTGTTCTTATCTTTCTTCACCGAAAAGCTACTTCAAATGGCCAACCTTGACCGCAGAAATCAACACGATTTTTCCATGCATCTTCACAGGCAACATAATCAAGTTGCTCTGTTAGACTCTGAGAAAGATCCAGGTTTCTCAGAGATTTGTCGTTACCTTTCTTTGACCAACTACTTCACCTCCCTCACCATTGATCCTCCTCTCTATGAGGATCATTTGTTGGAGTTTTGGCAGACCTGTGAAGAGGTCACCATGGACGGGGAGAAGGCACTGTCTGCCACAGTGCAGGGGAGGACAATCTTCATCACTCCAGCCATCATAAACACACATCTTCAGCTGGATGATGTAGAAAGTGACTTGTCCTTCCCCAAAGCTGCAGTCAACCACTCCTTTGCGCAGATAGGCTATGAGGGTAACTTCTCAGTCAAAACCTTTAGGAAGGGGAAGGTCTCATCCCAATGGAAGTACCTCCTTCATGTTGTCATACACAGCTTGTCAAACAAGCATGGAGGATGGGATCAGATTCCAGAAGACCTCTCCTTCATAGTCCATGGAATGGTTCAGGGGGTCAAGTTCAGGTATTCTTAATTTGTATATACCAATTTGCTTGCTAACTTGGACTCCCTAGAGTATTACATGTTCCCTAGATATGTCCAGCACATTCTCAACTGTGAACTGGGCACATAGTTGAGGGGAACATGTAATATTCTTAAATTGGGACAAATGAAGCCTAACATCTTCAAAATAATAAGGAAGCCAACTGTTGGCTTCTCTGGGGTAGAAACAGCCCTTGCCCCGAAAATGTTTGAGCTTATTGCTCAAGGTGGCAACCTAGCAGCACCTAGTGTTGAACCCACACCTTCTATCTCTCAACCACACATACAACCCACAATAACCATCACCTACCAGAGAAAAACCAAACGACCCCTGCACATGCTATTCAGCTTGTGCAGCCCCTAATATCACCAACCTTAAGAGGAAGTGGACACTCGAGCTTCCACTTCCCCTGAGGAGCAAACCACTCCATCTCTCATATGATCAGTGCTGAGGTTCCTCATGCTCAGCCTGATGAGCTCACACCCCAAACAGCCTTAAGCCTTCACTCAGAGTCTCCACACTCTAGTGAACAACCTTCCGGGGAAAGTTACCATCCCCAGCCGCTAGATCTAAACCAACCAATTCCCAGCCTTGACTTCTATGATGATGAAGACATGGCATTCAGCGAGTACCATGAGTCTCTCTTCTGCACACCTACTCAAGGAGAGATGAGTACTCCTATCTCACCCAGGTCTATCTCACATCATTCACCTATCACTAAGGTGGATCTCCCTGAACCTGTTCAGGAGATCCATATGGAAGAGGCTCTCACTTTAGCAAGTGATTACATCTTTAAGACCTCAACCATGGCAACCAGGCCTTTTGACACTTCTCTTGAAGCTGTCATAAGGCAGGGGAAATCCAGCAGCCAAGAACAATATGCTGGTGATGAGGAGGAGGATCTTGGTCCAATTCTCTCATCCCCCGTGATTCTTCTGATGAAGATGAGGGGAGTCTGAAACTAAAGGTGCAAAAACTGACTCAAATATGCACCTATTTAGTCTCAAAGATAAGTCACCTGGAATCTCAGGTGACTGTCTTAGAAAGAAGGGTCAATGACCAGCAACTTGAGATCACCGATCTCAAGGGCAGCTAGAGAGAACCACCAAGACGAACTCAACCAGGTCCACAAGAACCTGTGAATGTGACAGACTCAACCCCAGCTCACTTATGCAAGAAGGTGATGCTACCAAAAAGGGGGAGAAAGTCCAAACAGTCACAGAACCTGGGAGTTCCTCTCAGAGTATGGACATAGAGGATTCACCACCCTCTCTTGCAATAGTCCATACTCAGCAACCTCCTCAAGTCTACATGGATGTAGACTCTCTCATTCAAAGTCTATTTGAGGAGGGTATACCCAGAGCCATGTCTACCCCATCTCCCCACTCTGAGAACCCAATCATAGGATGGAGGTATGACACAGAAAGAAGAGCTCTCATCATCTCTAGAACTCAGGGTCACAAGAAACTTTCAACTTTTCAAACCTGAGTTTCTATGAGTGCATAAATCTGGTTGATCTTACACTTGTCAACCCAAGCCAAAACAGACAAGCTGGAAGACTAGACTGGATACAAGAAAGGGTGCTAGAAGAGTTCAAGATGAGATCAAGATTATATAGACAGAGGATAGCAGGTGAGATCTTTGGTCAACTGGATGTTGAGGTGGACCCCAAGATTAGCTTCAAAGGGAAAACCTTGACTGAAGGCCTAGAGGTTGAGCCTATGAACCTTAAGATAGGATCTCCTTCTGCAACCAGTACCCTCGATGAAGCACCAGCTGGTGATGGTGCTCCATAATCTCTCTCTGGCTAGAGCTTGACTGCTAAACCAAGCAATGAAGGCCAAAGCTTTCTCCACCCTGAGTCACCAAGGCCTATGCGTGACAAAGGGAAGAGGAAAATGACCTCTAAGAGTTAGAGGAGGAGAAGAGAGAGAGGAAGAGGAAGCTAAGGGGAGAGAGTTCAGGAGGGTCCTCAGGCTTTATGCAAGCTGCTATCCGAGCTGCCCCTAGGCCAAACACTTAAGATGATGAGTTGAGGCCAGCTAGGCTAAACTACCTGGGGACCAGGAACTATAACGTTGATGAACTCATATCTCTTCCCTTAGAAGAGTTGAATGAGCTGGCTGACACTGAGCTGTCAAAGGAGGGAAGGGAGGCAGAGGATGCAGTATTGCTCCTCACGATTAAGGAAGAAAAAAGACTGAAAAGGCTCTACAAACATACTCCTATCCTCTCCCCAGTTCAAGAAAGTCCTAAGACAAGACTATGGCATATGCACAACCTCAAGTAGATAGGGAAGGTGAAAGAATGAATATGTTCAACTACCTAAGTGACATAAGACTCTATCAGGCAACTGCACTTCTTCCTTATCATTTGAGTGCATAGAGTTTGAATATCTCAAGTAACTAGAGGAACAAGCCACAAAAGAAAGAAAAGCTGCTAAGAGAAAGTTAAGGGAAGAAGCTACAAGATCAAGGGCCATCATCCACAAAAGCCAAAAGAAGTCTGAAGATAGACAAAGGATGATGAGCTTCTTGAAGCTGTACGGATTCTTCGGAAGGAGGCTTGGTCCTATGTCTCTATCCACCATGGATGAGCATATAAGAGTGATCAAGCAGAAGATTAAAAGGGGAAAGCTTGTAGATTTGCATTCTCTACCAAGTCCAGCTCAACCTGAAGTTGAGGTGAAGGTTGAACCCCCTGAGACAACACAACCTGATCCTAGAGCTGCATCTCAGCCAACTTCATCTACTGATCCACAGCAGGGTTCTCCTCTCTCTCTATCTGAACCTGTGAGAGAAAAGATCCAACTGAGAGGGACACAACAGAACAATCTGGTGCTAAAGACCAGTCATCTCAGTTGAAAACTTCAAAGAGGAGGAAAAGGATGGCCAGAAAAAGTGTTTCAAAAAGAAGAAAACCAAGGCATCCACCTCCACACCTCAGGATGAGTTAGAGCATCTTGAGGAAGTGCATGAAGAGGCTGCTCAACCAACTCCTATTCAAGTAGAGCCTCTTTCCATTTGAAGACCCATCTTGTCCTGGAGTTTTGCTGCCAATCCGGACAGATGTATGTCATCAGAGATCAAGAAGGTCAAGATGTCTACTTCTGGCAAGACATGCTTGATCTTCCTCTACATGATCTCTATGACATGAGAATATACTATGAAAGTCTGAAGGATCCTGACCAGATGATGAAGAGAGGCTTGGTCTTGATCCTAATGAGGACTATAAACATCTGAAGTACTTCTCTATTTTGGTAGCATTAGCCTAGGGGGAGTTTGTAAGGTAATATCAGAAGATTATAAGGCTGATGCAACCAAAGAAGCCAAAATAACCAAAGGTCTTCCTGCATGCATGCACTGGACGTACAAAGGTAGAAGTGCTTCGAAAGTTTTACACACTACATCAGAAAATACTCTAAGTGTAAAATCTTCCGAAGCCAAACTCCAAATCTTCCGAAGCCAAAGATGAAGTCTTCGAAGCTTCAGAGACAAAGTCTTCCGAAGCACTTTTGCTGTGAAGACTGATTTCTTCCAAAGACAAAGAAAGACATGCTTTCTCTGATCTACTTTACATAAAGCTGACACATTTTCTGCTGTAACGCTGAAGACTCACCAACTTGTATGAGTTGGTGAAAAGTTCATGCTTTTGTAAACTGTAGATAAAGGTCATTGTCTGTAACTTTCTACTTTTGTACCTGTAAACCTTTTTGTAATAGAAAAGGATGTGAGCTATGACATGTTATAGTCACTAGTCAAAAGGCAATCTGCCTTTTGACTTTAGATTGATCTTGTTGTCTAGATTAGTCAATTCCAACTGTCCTTTTAAGTATTGATTGTAGGATGTAGTATAAAGAGTCTCAGGTTCTTGTAATTTAAATATGCTTTGTAACACTTGTAATAGAACTTGAGAGCAATATACAACACTCCTTGAAAACCATATTTTTGTGTTATTGTTGCTTGTTCTATCTCATTACTTACTTGTGTTCGTAGTATCCTCATAATCAAACCCGGTTCCCTATTTGAACTGTTAAGTGTTCCAAGTCTCTCCTCATTGTGAAACTGATTGTGTTAGGCACCCTTACCCGGTCCTGCATATACTTTAGCTTTTACTTTATCATTTACTTTATCGTTTCGTTACCCATACTTTATCTTTACTTTATATGTACTTTATTCATTTACTTTATCTTTGAACTTAGCATAAAGTTTCGCTCCTTTATCAGGTGAGAACACAACAAATGCCATTCTTCTTTAGCAGGCGGGCATACCTAAAGTATAGCCCCAATGTGAGCATTTAACACCCCGAAATTCTATTTAAAAGAAAACAAAAAGGAAGTAAATAGAAAGAAAAGTAAATGGGCACAAGATGAGGGGTGCAAGGTGTAAAAGTGCCAAAACTCCTTTATTTTACTAATATAAGAGGTATGGTTGCCCATAAAGCAGGGATCTGCTTTCCTGCTCTCGGCCAGAAGAAGAAAAAGAAGAAGAAGAGAGAAATATCAGGTTTTGGAGAAGAAGAAGGGAAGAGAAAGCTGCAAAGAGGTTGTGTTCGGGATTTTTGAAGCTGCTGTTGCAAGTGGGTTTCGAGTTGGAGGTGCTTTGTTCGAAGAGCTGCTTCAAGGTGAGTTTTAGGACCCCTGTTTTACTGGTTTTTAAAGTGTTGGGGCTATTATGCATACCGGACAAACATTTTTAAAAGATAACCGTGAGTTTATGCTTTATGTTCGAGGGTTGTTTTGTGAATGTTTGTTTAGAGGTTGTTTATGGGTTAGACTTGATGTTTAGTATGTTCTAAGTGTGTGGTATGATAGATCTATGCTAAAGATGTGTTAGGATGATGATTGGGAGCTGGTTATAGCATAAGTACGTTGCAGGTTAATCTGTTCATCCGCATTGTTCATCCACATTTGTTGAACATTCAGCAGCTAAGTGTTTTGTTCATCCGCATTTGTTGAACATTCAGCAGCTAAGTGTTTTGTTCATCCCATTTGCTTCAGTGGCATCCGCATTTGCTACAGTATCTGCATTTGATGAACACCGACTATTTTGTTCACCTGCATTTGCTAATTGTTCATCCGCATTCATTGTACG
The DNA here is from genome assembly GCA_025506505.1 of Flaveria sonorensis. NCBI lineage: Eukaryota > Viridiplantae > Streptophyta > Magnoliopsida > Asterales > Asteraceae > Flaveria > Flaveria sonorensis. The sequence continues at coordinate 66,804,994 of CM046423.1, forward strand.
TTCATCCGCATTTGTTTGGTCCATGCGCATTTGATTCAGTCATCCGCATTTGGTTACTCAAGCGCATTTGTCTGTTCATCCGCATTGTTCTTGCTCATCCGCATTTCTTTAGGGACTTGGGTTCTTTTCTGGAATCTTAGGAAGTAGAATTTAGGTGCTAAGAAATGATGTCTCAGGGCGGCTTAGGCTTGTCTATGGTGTGATTGTTATGGTTGTATGTATGTGTTATCTTTCTTCGTTAACGGTTTTCAAAACGTATGTATTATGTTATAATACCTGTTGTGTTTTATGTTGTGACTTTACGTGGTATGACGTATGATTATGTACGTAAAGTATTATATAATGAAGTGAAAGATAACGATAATGAAAAGTGGAACTTAAAGAATGAATGAAAGTCTTGCAAGCGATGAATGGAGGTGCACGACCATGTGTCGTTAGCTCAACTGTGTGCGGTTTAGCTAACTCGAAGGATGCACATAGGGAGTCTGATAATGACTCGAAGGGGGTCTAATCCTTGAGGTTGACTCGAATGATGTCGTGATGCTCATCCCGGTAATGTGTCAGTCTTCGGACATGAGTCGGGGGTTTGTTTACAGGCCCCGGCACAGTATCAGTCTATGGACATGAGTCGAGGGTGTTGCAAAACGAAACGGGATCCTTGTCGCGTACCCCGGTACTGTGTCAGTCTTCGGACATGAGTCGTGGGTTTGTTTACAGGCCCCGGCACAGTATCAGTCTTCGGACATGAGTCGGGGGTATTGCATGAGACAGGATCTAGATGGAAGTGAAAGATAATAATGAATGAATGTAAGCTGACGATGATGAAAGATAATAATGAGATTATCTATTTGTACGTATGATGTATGATCGCTTACGAAAGTAAAGTATGGTTTTAATCGAAAGAAAAGTATTTTATTTATAAAACTAGAACTCACTCAGCGTCGCTGACTTTTTGTATGCATGATAGTTGGCAGGCATTTTGTTGATGCTGAGGAGTTGCAGGCATGGATGCATAAGCTACTGGGAGTGTTTCGAAGACTGGCATCCACATTTTGGACATGTCATTTTACTTTGAAATGTAAATGATTTATGTAATGAGTTAACATGTTCTAATTATAAATGAAATTTATTAATTTCCGCTGCAAAGAAATGAGTATTTTAAATGTTTCATGCAATGACGGTCCAGCTGTAAGCGTCCCGGGAACGGGGTCTTACAAGTTGGTATCAGAGCTAAAGTTTAAGTGAATTGGGTAAATATTTTCAAAAAGAACCTAATCTTAAATTGAGAATGGGACGAAAGGAAAGGGATGCCGGTCCTAGTAACTACGTGCCTGCAGGTAAAGGTTTTATGTAAGCTTTTGTAAGTTAATGTTAACCGGTATTATGTGCGCATGTTATGTGGCTTGTGTGCTTTTGTGTGGATTTAGATACTGATGTAGTCAGGATAGGGAATGCTTGGGGGATGAAGAGTAAAGTAAGTGGCTAATCACAACTGGCCACTGTAATTAGGAACTTACTATACTTGACATTAACTGAGCTATTACCTTGATTGATCGTGTTGGTGTTTGAATCTTGTAGTGTTTAGATGGCTGGTGGTAGGTCTTTTGAGGCTTCGCGTGGTGGAGGTCGTGGTGGATGTGGTGTTAGACCACGTGTCATGAGGAGTAGAGCTAAGACTGCTGAGACGACTCCTGAAGAGCCAGAGTTTCGTCACCAAGACGGTGAAGATGAAAGTGCTAATCTGAGAGCCTCAGTGAAGGAGGCGGTGGTTGAGGAGGTTCATCAGGTCATGCAGACGATTCTGCTGACTGTAGTGACCGAAGTTATTCGTGCTATGAGGGATGACGAGCAGAAGGAGAAGGAGGAGAATAGGAGAACCGCCAGGCGAGGGGGTGAAGCTGGAGGTTCTGGGGATATGGAGCAACCCGATGCGGATATGGTTGTCTCCGATGATGACGAGGAGGCAGTGCCGGAAACTGCGAGAGGATGTAGTTATGGGACATTCCAAAAATGCAGGCCCCCAACGTTTGATGGAAATGGAAGTGCTGCGGCTGCTCAGCATTGGGTGAGAGAAATGGAGGCGGTGCTTGACATCAGCGAGTGTCGTGAGGATCAAAAGGTGAAGTTTGCTACCCACTCTTTTGTGGATTCAGCCTTATGCTGGTGGGACAATATTGTCCAGGCTGAGGGTACCAGGGCAGTCGGGAGGATGAGGTGGAAGGAACTGAAGAGGTTGGTGATTGAGGAGTTTTGTCCTCCTAGGGAGCTGGACAAAGTCGAGAGGGAGTTCCTGCAGCTGGACGCGGGAACGATGACACACCAATAGTACACCACGAAGTTCAACGAGATGGCAAGGCTGGTGCCAGATCAGGTGACGCCTGTGTCACGAAAGATCAAAAGGTATATTCAAGGTCTGCCAATAGATGTACGCAGACATCTGGTCGCCGCCCGACCAAGCACGTTCAGGTCGGCGGTCGATTTGGCGGGAAGGTTGTACGACGAGCGAGAGACGGTGGCGATGATGGAAGAAGAGGAGGAGCGAGGCTATGATGGGAATGGAAGTGGAAGAAGGGGCGATGAAGATGGATTTGAGGCTGGTGGTAAGAAGGTGAGGATAGACGATCGGAGGATGGTAACTGGGGAAGTGAGGGCGTGCAAGAAGTGTGGAAAAGGCCATGCGGGAGAGTGCAAGTGGAGACTGAATGTCTGTTTCCAGTGCGGGAAGGAGGGCCACAGGGCAAGGTATTGCCTTATGGCTAAATGCTACGACTGTGGTGAGACTGGACACATGAGCCGAGACTGCAAGAAGACGAGGGCAGGAAGCTCCGGCGCAAGGAAGGATGGCAGAGGATGAAGGCTGAAGCAGGTGCCCTGACCGAGAGGAGGCTAGAGCGGACTTCGACTTGATGTCAGGTACGTTTCTAGTAAATTATATTTGTGCATCTATGCTTTAATTGTGGTGCTAGTTGTAGTTTCATTCCTGTTGCCTTTGTGTTAAGTTTCAAGTTAGGAGTAGGAAGATCGATGCGTCCTTCGATGCAGAAATTGCTATTGGACAGACATGGATGGCTAGACGTGCGCCTTCAGAAGGATTGGCTAGAACCTATAAGGCAAACACCGATTGTTGCAAGAAGGTGGTTTGAGCAATCGCGCCCGAAAGGAGTTCGGTGCTGATCTATGGCGAGGAAGTAATAATGAAGGTCCCGTTTTGGAAAAGGAATCATTCGAATCAGAAAGCAAGGAAAGTGGATACCGAGGCATATAGGGTCAATCTACATTGCTGCTCAGAAAGGAGAAGTGGCATACCAACTGGAGCTACCCGACGTGTTAAGTGGGACACATCCGATGTTCCATGTATCTCATCTATGAAAGAGCTCAATCGAGGAGGAGATGATTGTGCCACTAAAGGACACTGTGATGGATGAGAGATTCATCTACGTTAAGCAACTGATGGTCGTTTTTTATGGAAGGAAGTGATGGACTGAGGAGAATGGTGGTTTCACTTGTGCGAGTGCAGTGGAGCCCATAAGGGATCCAAGCATAAGTGTAAGATCAAGGTAAAGGAGAGACAGCGTTACCCGTAACTGTTAGAGAAGCGACAGGTTTCAGGGACGAAACCTCTATAAGGGGGTGGACTTGTAACACCTCGAAATTCTATTTAAAAGAAAACAAAAAGAAGTAAATAGAAAGAAAAGTAAATGGGCACAAGATGAGGGGTGCAAGGTGTAAAAGTGCCAAAACTCCTTTATTTTACTAATATAAGAGGTATGGTCACCCATAAAGTAGGGATCTGCTTTCCTGCTCTCGGCCAGAAGAAGAAAAAGAAGAAGAAGAGAGAAATATCGGGTTTTGGAGAAGAAGAAGGGAAGAGAAAGCTGCAAAGAGGTTGTGTTCGGGATTTTTGAAGCTGTTGTTGCAAGTGGGTTTCGAGTTGGAGGTGCTTTGTTCGAAGAGCTGCTTCAAGGTGAGTTTTAGGACCCCTCTTTTACTGATTTTTAAAGTGTTGGGGCTATTATGCATACCGGACAAACATTTTTAAAAGATAACCGTGAGTTTATGCTTTATGTTCGAGCGTTGTTTTGTGAATGTTTGTTTAGAGGTTGTTTATGGGTTACACCGATGTGCAGCTCCTATATGAGAATGCACCAAGCATATCTCCTTTAGCGGTTTGAGCACACCGATGTGTAGCTCCTATGTGAGAATGCACGAGGCATAACTCCTTTAGCAGGTGGGCATACCCAAAGTATAGCCCTTATGTGAGCACACCGATGTGTAGCTCCTATGTGAGAATGCGCCAAGCATATCTCCTTTAGCGGTTTGAGCACACCGATGTGTAGCTCCTATGTGAGAATGCAACGAATACAATTCTCCTTTAGCAGTGCTTGCAAGACTTCTTTAGCGCGCTTTAATGTTTTCACAGCTGTGTTTTATCGGGTAACTGGGTAACTGTTCTTGACTTATCATTCAAGTTCTTTAACGTTTCATATGTGACTTTACCATTGTTCTTTAGCCTTTAACTGTAATGATATATTATATATATATATATATATATATATATACACACACATACTTTAATTCTTTAACATTAACTTTATCATCAACGCATGTTATACGGAGGTAACATAACACGTAACAGTCCAGGTTTTCGAGCGAGAACATCCATATTCGCGCAAGAACTTCACCCTTCGCGCGAAAACTCATCCTTCGCGCGAAAACTCATCCTTCGCGCGAGTACTTTTGAAAAGTAACCGGTAGCCGCGAAAACTACTATTCGCGCGAGAACTCGCTCCCTGCACGTTAACTTTTCTGCTGCTCGAAACTTTGCCCACAAGTTATCGCTTCTTTAACAACTTTAACGCTCAAAACGTGTTATAAAAGTTTATATCATCATACTATATCAAAACATTCATTTAGGTATGCATATTAACCCCAAAACATGAAAAAACACGTAAAAGAGGGGTCTAGAACTCACTTTATGATATCTTTGCACACGAACAACACTTAAACCGAGAGTGTTTCGAGCAGAAGCTACATAATCATGCGCAATATCATTACATACGGTTCATACATGCATAAATACATCAAATATCGAATAATACATACCTTAGACACCACCTAGCATCAACTTCTCTCTTCTCAAGCACAACAGCATGACTTTCGCATGAAGTGGAGAAGATTGAGTGTCTGGGCCTATTTATAGTGTCTCCCTCTCTCTCTCCTCGCAGCTGTTCTCGCGCGAGAACCTCCAGTCGCGCAAGAAGTGCCCTCCACGCGAGAACTTTATGACTAGCGCGAGAACTCAACCTTTCGTTCAAAAATTCGGGGCGCTACACATATTTACAACTATATTATATTTCATAAATATGTAATATACAAATCTTCATTACTAAGAGTATAAACTTACATTTAAGCAACCGGTTACTGTCATGTGCTCTGCTTTAATAGAACATTTTATGCAACTTGACAAATTGACTATTGGCAGGACATGTATGTTTTGGTGGAACATATTTAAGTAACTCGACCACGCAACTATATATTTTAATAATATCTAGCTTTTATTTACTATATATATATATATTTTAAATAGTTTTAATATTTTCTATTTTATTTTATATTGTTATTCAATAATTAGTGGATGTGAGTAAATGCTTGTAAAGAAAGGGATTTCGACGATTTGATACGGATTAGAAAGATAAAGAGATTTAAACACTATTAATAATTGATTAGATGAGACAGACACATTTTATCATCAGATTCATTTAACTGTTTATTTTTCATCTACATTATTTATTGGTTTTTAAAAAGTCAAAAATATTAATTTTCAATATCTCTCTGTATCTTATTTTAAAAATCTAAATTTTTCTAAAATCAATAATTTTTTGAAAAAATAACATACTTTTTAATTCACTAAACACTACATTTAAATTATTAAGAATACACTTTTCAAAAAAAAAAAGTTTTTTAAAAACTACGAATCATTTCTAAAACAAAGAACCTTTATTTCAAATATGAAATATTTTATAACCGATCTTTTTAAAAATAAAAATGTTGTAAAAAATTATTTCAAAAAAACAAAAAATTAAAAAAATAATTAAAACCTGAAGTTTTTAAACAACGAGATATTTATATTTAAAGAAATTATCTCAAAACAGTTTTTTTAAATAAAAACCATAGTTTTGAAACGTGATTTTTATAAAAACAAATGACTTTTTTTTCAAAAGCTAACTTTTAGATCGAAGTGTTTTAAAAAACTTTTTTTAAACAAAAGTTTTAAAATATTTTAAAAATGATTTATTAACTGAAGTACATATTCATACATAATTTCAATCCTATCTTATATCTAAATAATATTTTATAGTTCCTAACTTTTAATAAATAATATTTTTTATTTAACTAGTATATTACAGAAGCTTTTAGTCTACTATATGTACAAAAGAGTAGTAGAGATTTGAACGAAAAGGAAGATAACTACCTCCAGACTCCAGTCCTAAAAGGGTGTCTTGATAGACCGTAAAGATCCCCTCTCATCAAAAGCTACTCTGTTAAATGTTGTTTGTAATGTTTAATTACCATTAAAATACTATCTTTGAATGATTAATAAACTTTTAATAGTTAAAATATAACATTTTAACATTCAGACTTAATATTAAATTTTAATCATTAAAAAATTATAAATCATTAAAAAATAACCCGAACAATAAAAAACCAACAAACAACCAGTTAACATTTAATACATCTAGATATTTTATTATAGTATAAGCTCCAACATATCTTATCTTCGAACTCTGCTTCCATCATGTCAGAACATATTAGTTGCCGAGTTTGACTACGAATAGCGTTTTGTGGCCTACACACATCTTGGATAAAGTTCAGCAATAATCGACTATATAATAATCACGATATTCATTGCAGCAGCTTAAATCCATCATCATCTAACAATAATGTCAACTGATCAAACAGACGATGAACACCAAAACATCCTGCAACAACACACCCAACTCCTCACAGAGCTTCAAACAGCCGATGCTTGTTTCATGAACTCTCTTCATCTCTACAAAGGCATATGGCTCTATCCCGACGCCCTATTAAGCGTCACATTAATGCAAACACACTTCACCCATCGACCCACCGATATCTTCCTAACATCCTTCATCAAAAGCGGCACCACATGGCTCCGATCACTCATCTTCACCATCCTCACCCGATCCAACTTCAATCTGTTCGATTCCGACCACCCTTTGCTCCACAACGGCCCCCATGACTGTTTCCCCGTTCTAGACCTCTTCAAACCCGACGACTATCGCGATACGGATCGCGATCAAGCGCGCTCGTCCCCTCGCCTTTTCGCGACGCATTTCGCGCATAATTTGTTACCTGCAAGGATCACGGATGGTGACTCGGGGTGCAGGATTGTGTACGTGTGTAGGGACCCGAAGGACGTGTTGGTGTCGTTATGGCACTTTATGGTTCACCTGAGGCCTGAAGAGAAACCTGTGGTTTCGTTTGATCAATTGGTTGATAGGTTTTGTGAAGGTGTTGTTGAATACGGGCCGTATTGGGACCATGTGTTGGGGTATTGGGAAGCAAGTGTTGGATCTCCAAAAAAGGTGTTGTTTTTGAAGTATGAGGATATTAAGAGGGACCCTGAGGGTCATGTGAGGAGGTTGGGTGAGTTTATGGGGGTGCCGTTTTCGGCTCGAGAAGAGGAGGATGGGTTGGTTGAAAAGATTGCGCGGTTTTGTAGTTTTGAGCATTTGCGGGGGTTGGAGGTGAACAAGACGGGGGCTCATAGGTCTAACAATGGGGCCGTGGTGGCGAATCGGGTGTTTTTTCGACGAGGTGTGGTTGGAGATTGGAAGGGTTACATGACGGATGAGATGAAAGAGCGGATTGATAGGCTCACTTGCGAGAAGTTACGGGGTTCGGGTTTGACACTTGGTGCAACTTCAGGATGACAGTGTATACTACACACCTATTCCGCTCTTAAAGTTATTACTTTATAAGATTTGAATTCGTAACCTTTGATTGCGAGTACACTAATATGATGTCATAATAAAGTTGGTTAATTTCAAAGAAATTGATATGTCAATAATTTTAATTTCATTTGATTTATCTACTTATAAAAAGTGTGTGCATTTTTTATATTCCATTTTTTTTTTGCGTGATGTTTCCTTTACCGTTGGAGTTATTATTTAGGTGAAAGAAAAGAAAAAAAACAGATGATAGTTATTATTCAGGCAACACGACTTCGTCCTATACAAGTTTTTATTTTTTCGTCAGAAAAGAGAAAAAAGACGATAGTTATTATTCAGGCAACACAACTTCGTCCAATACAAGTTATTATTTTTTTCGCTAGTTTGATCCTCTTGTAGTTCCGCAAGCCAATTGTTATGCACTAATGTATGATTGTTTTCTTTTTCTTGGCACCACATAGAGTCAAGGACACAAATGACATAACAATAGTGTCTTAATTATTGCTTCTTTTAAGTCTTCTATTTATATCTTGTTTCTTTCTTAGGTTCGATACATAATTTAGTTTTCATTTATATGTGTAAGAGCATTCATTTTATATGCTTGGATATCGTTAGACTAAAGGCCATTTGGTAGATGTTTTTTTCACATTCTCCGTAGCCTTCTTTTGTCACTCTCAAGCGTTATCATTTTAGATCTCTAATGATTCATATCATATACTTAGATTTAACAGTTGAACAGATATTTTTGTAAACATATTTGATTTTTAACAACTTAATAATAGTAATAAGAAAAATTGAATTTAATAATCCAAACTATTATTTATTGATGAATAATAATTCATACTATTAATTTGGTTTGTAGCACTCTTAATTTTCAATTTTGTTACCAATAACAATCCAGATAACATAATTATCAAATGTTTACACTTGATTTCATACCATTTCGCTTTAAATAATGATTATAAACAAAATAGGAAAAAAACATAGAAGCAATATTGAGTAGAAAACAAATACAAAGCGGGTATGAATATATGATAATTATATTACTAAGATTGTTATTGGTAACAAAAGTGAAAGTCAAAAGTCTTATTATTGTTAGTATGGATTGTTATTGGTTAGTAGGTAATAGTTTGGATTATTAAAATTTAATTTGTCTAATAACAAAACATTGGTCTAAACCTAAACGTTTTTTCATGGTATTTGAGATCGTTCTTGATTCGATTATATTTTTCTTAGAAACTTGTTTAAAAACCCTAGCTAGGTTTTTGCTTCAAATGTGTAGCCCTTTGGTTGGTTTTTTGAAAATTGTTTTCATAAAAGCCTTCCCTACTAAACTAAGTCGCTTTCTAGCTTAGATCTGTCTACTTGGTCGGTTTAACTAGAAACATAACACATGACAATTAAGATTCAAAACCCTAGATTGTATTGATCAGCTCTCCAAAACGTATGATACCATGTCATAATAACTCAATCAAGAACATTTTCGACAATAGTAATCATAAACCCAAACATCTAACCAATGATGAAGTAAGAAAAATTCACAACATATGAATAAACAAGATTGCTAAACTCATGTAACTGATTCTTTTACAAAGTGATGAAGATTAATGAATAGGAGCTTAAACGGTTAAAAAGGGAGATGAAAATATACATGAAGGCTCAAAAGAGAATTATGAAGAACATATCTACATATGTGGCTACTCGGAAAATGTGTTGAGAGCAAATCTGGAGATCAAGAACAAAAATGAATGATGTCTAAAGCAGCTTAAACGCTTTTGTAGATTTTATTATAAAGGCATAATAACATAAAATATGAAATCGAATCAAAGTCACATGTTGCTAACAATGCGATGAATAAAACACAACTTGTATCAAGCGTATGACTTTCTAGGAGCTTAAATCTAGGAAAAAAAAGTGGAAGTTAGATCTCAATCTAAGAACCGAAGCACTTGTTAAACAAAAAAAATTTAATACGTGATATTATTTTCAAAGAACACAAAGCTTCTTTAGTATATTTACTTTTGAAATGCGAGTTATTATTTTGGTGAAAGAGAAGAAAGAGGAAGAAGATGTTTATTATTCACTTTTAAGATGCTTATTATTTTACGAATAATAATGTACAAGTCATCGAATAACAGTTTACGGTAATCAAATCATAAACATACACATCATTAAAGTTATTATAAGCTCTCATTCTTTTTAGTTTTAAAATATGACTTTTTAGTCCCAAATATACATTTCGATGTACATTTAATAGAAACACTAATGTACAATTATATAAAGTTAATTAACCGGTTTGAACTATATTTAAATAAAGTGACGCCATTTGTTATAATCAAATACTTAACTTGGAAATTTTATAAGATGCATTTAACCATCGTAGAATAAAGATTAAACTGAAGTAACATGAAAATATTGAGTTACTTAAGTATGAAAAAGTAAATGAAATAAAAACCACTTGTTAAATATAATATATTCTTATTTTTTTGAGAACAACATAGTATCTTTTTATTTTTTTTACTACAACATCATGGTTCCTTTAAATTTAAATATATCGTTACAACATGCTTATTTCTACATGCATTTCGAGGTTGATCTTATTCAAACCAAGTCAATTTATTTTCATAACAACATAATTGTTTTTATTTTGGATGTACGGTTTATGTCTCGCAATAAAGTTATTCGAAACTGAGCCGTCACAACACGCAATAAAAATTACTAGTTGTAAAATAATACCGACAGCATGGTACGAAATGAGAGGACTCTCGTCAGCAAAATATAATTGCTCTTATTGGACTCTGTTCAAATTTGGCTATAATTAAAGTTATTGACCGACTTAACTAAATGTGTGATATCTTCATTAGCTTCTTCTGTAATCTATATAGGATGATTTCATTATTTGAAGTATGTAACTCAAAAATCGGTTGTTCACATTCAAATAATATTTTATGTTCTTTATGGTTGTTCATCTGTAACTATATTATTACTTGAGAAAATAAATCTACGGTGTAACTGCTTCCTATTCATGAACTTGGTTTCAATAGATATGCTATTTATGTTGTTTAATATGGTTGGATGTAAAATGAAGGCTTTAATTCTCCATAACCAAAATTGAATATTGTTTGTTAGAACTTAATGATTTTATATGAAAAACTTAAGATTTTAAAGGTAATGATGGTGAATTTAGTAAGTTGGTGGTGGGTATACGGAGAAAACTCTAGGCTTTTCTTTTGTATCATAGTAGAGTAGCGTGTTATTGTGAGTTAAATCTTTAAAAACCTTTGGTGCAATATGTCAAATTGCACACTTGCAAAATGTCAGTCTTTGATCGTATGTGACGAGTTGGCAATTGTTTGTGGAACGCATTATTATGATTGAAATGTTTTTGGGACCTTCAGTGCAACGCATCACTCTATGATTGGATGAATAGCAACGTGTCACTCTTTATGGCATGTAATGAGTTGGCAATAGATTGTGAAACACATTATCGTGAGCGAGATGTTTCAAGGACCTTTGGTGTAATGTGTCACTCTATGATTGCACGAGAAACAACGTGTCACACTTTGATTGTACGTGATGAGTTGGCAACTGATTGTAATAAAATATCTTTTTTTAACAACAAACTACCCTACTTCTAAATTATATCAATTTAAACTACATCATGCTTGGGTTTGAACTCAAAACCTCCCATCTAAGAGGCAAAGCCTCTACCAGGTGGGCTATCCCCACATTGGTTGTAATAAAGTATCTAGGTGGAAAAAATGTTTTTAATCCAAATTTTCCGGGTATAAAGCATGAACTTGGAGTGCCATGATAATATATGACTCGAGTGTAGAGCAACATTGTTGGTCCTTATGATCGATTCAACAGTGCACTTGATTGATAAACATAAACAAATCCCACTGATAACACAGATTTCAATGATATTTGTGTGAAATCTAGATCAAACAAATATAAAATGAATGAATATATGAAAAACACTCAAGAACATCAAATAAACCCTTGTTTGATCTGAAATTGATTGCTAAAAAAATTATAAAGTGAAAGCCCCTCAATCAATGGCTCATTCAAGCTCACAAAACCTAATTGTCACTAATCTATATATAGTGATAATATTCACTATTGGCATATTAAGCCCCTAGATTTAGACAATTAGAGAAATTACATATAAAACATAAAAACAACTTAAACATAAATAAATATATTTTGTTGACACAAAATATATTTATTAACAATAAACTCCTAGTCATTTATATCTTCAACATCTTGTCTCGGTTCTTCATTTCGAACGCGTCTGTTTGCCTTTTCCGATGACTTTGACAGTGACGCTGACCTTTGTTGACTTTGACTGTGTTGATAATATAGACTATCCTTATCAAACCCAACAATACTCCCCCTTAGTCTATCATTATCAACGTCTTGTATCGTGATCAGCACCGATAAGTCAACCATATAATGATCTTCAATCGCCTCCTAGATTGATGATCTGGTATTGAAGATCTTTCATCTTACAGGCTCCCCCTTTTTGTATGCTCCCCCTCTTCGTGTGCATTCTTTGTGAATGATCAGGAACAACTTTTCTAACTCTCTATTCTTGAGTGCTTCAGAAGATGCAGGAGGAGGAATCCTAGCTAGGTATCTTCTGCAAACTTGAAGAACAGGTTTCACTGATCAGGTACTTTGCTCAGCTGATGATCGGCCATCATATGAAGCAAAAATCTACAACACAATCACAAACACATTCTACACATTTCTCGTTAGATCATTTCAACAATACAAATAAACCCGTGTTTATCTGTGTGTGCAATTTCCCGTGAAATGCATGTGAAAATAAGAACATTTTAATAGCATAATGTGTGTGACACTTAGCATTCTCAGGTCACTTTCCAATCATCACAATCATGGTTTTCGAATCATACATTTATGCATTTGATATTGTTTACTTAAATGCGTCATTTATTGCACGAACATTCACGATTCTTTCATGTAACGGCAATTCGAAGAATTGCCGGATCGCACGCACGTCTGTCCCCAAACGTTGGTGACTTGTTAAAGTATTTTTCAAACAATCATAATTGATGTGAAATTATGTTTTATATGATTGTATGATTAAATGTGTAGTTTGGTTGTGAAAATTGGGAATTTTCTGGCATTTACGCGTTTTCGCGCATTTTCGGCTTTTAACGCCTAATTATTATAAATATGCCTTTGAACTAGAAAAATGAATATTATTTCATGTTATTAATGTTTGTTTGATATTATATGAGCATTTGGATGTTTTGGTGTACAAAAAGTTCAATCGCGTAGCGTTAAAACGATTTTTATAAAAGACGGGGGCCTTTCTTGTAAAAATAAAGTATAAAACCCAACCCCAACCCTAATCCCCTCATTACAGCAGTCCCCTTCCCTTTTCCCCTCCATTTTTTCGAAAATATACTCACAAGAACACACACACACACACGTTTTGCTTTGATTCTTGCATCTAGAGTTGGAATTCGGACGTTTCTTGCATCAAAACACTTGTAGCACGTGATTCCTTGCATCAACAAGTAATTTTTATGTTTGATTTCATGTTCTTTTATTATCATGATGAATATGAACCCTAGAAATCCAAGCTCGAGTCAAAACTTGAAATTGATTGAAATTGATGATTGATTATGTGTTAGTATTCAATATAATGATGTTTGTACGGATTGGTTTTGTGAAATTGTGTTGTTTTGATCAAAACCCGAGACTTACTTATAATGGAAACTTTAATTTGGGACTTTTGTATAAATTGTATGAATTAGATAAAATTGAATTGAATTGATGGTTCTAGGATGTTAGTTGATGCTAATTGATGAAAAGTCATGTTTTGAACTTTTGTTTTGGCTCGGTTTTTGAGTACTTTCCATTAAAGGAAACTTTTTGGGTAAGTTGGTTTATAAATGATGATTTATGCATGTTTGATGATATTTGATGATTGTTATATGATGTTTAGAGCATAAGAAAAGATTAGGAATATCCAAATGGTGAAAAAACGCATCGTATGGACATGCTTGCTAATGGAAACTTTTGTGACTTGATGTGATGAATGATGAGTATGATATATGTAGAACATGTTATGGTGATGTGATTGATGTTGGAATGATCATAGGAGTATGTTAGGAGACTTTGGGTGAATTTGTGAAACTTGTGTTCTTATGTTTTAAATTAGGAAACTTTGGGCATGATAAGGAATCTAGGTTATGTTAACATGTTATGGATGATTGTTGGATGTGTTACATGTATAATTGAGATGGTTGTTGTGGTATTATTCATAATCTTTAATCGGGTTGCACATGTGTAACAATGTCATACTTTCCAAAAATAGAAACTTTCAAAAAATAGATTTCCGAAATGAAACTTTATATGAATCATTATTTGAGCTATTTGAGCATGACTAAACATGTTTTTTTACTTATTTGAGTCACCAACGGGTCATTAGATCAGTCGGGTCAACTTTGGTCAATAAAAGTCAACTCTAGTAAAAAAGACAACTTTGTCAAACTTGTCAAACATTTCTCGAACACACTAACAGTTTACGTTGTTTGGATACAACGGGGTTCATCATGACTATTATGTACAAACACTCATGAACCTATATTTGTTAGGTTATGATTAGCTTCCAGCTTTTTTACTTCATGCATTCATACGTATATAAGGTGAGTCTTCACAGCCCCACTTTTACTTACTTTTCCTTTTGGGGGAGAAGCATGCAAACTATTTTTATCTGGTTTTGGTATTATTGGTATAACGCTTGTTACTGTAGTGCAAACATTATCACGCAAGTCCTTACACACTCGAACCGTTAATAACAGGATAGCAAGGTAATTTTTGGTAGTACTACTGGGTTTGACAAACCCTACCTGCGTTAGTCGTGCTAACTTGACTGGAGGTCGAACGGGTGTTTAATTGACCTAGACACTTGCCTTTGTTCTGTGATAAGACATGGCATAAGGCAAAACAACTCACAAACAGTCTGCTTCGGTTCGAAACGCTAAGTAACTCGATATATAGGCTAGCTATCTATGGTATACCTTTGTTTACTTTTACCAGACAAACGCTCAAACATATTTAATGATTTAAACCTGTGAACTCACAAACCTTGTGTTGACACACTTTAGCATGTCTTCTCAGGTTGCTAGCATGCTTAAGGCTAGGGTTGCATATCTGAGGCTCATGCATCATCTTTATCATTTGAAAGCAAGCTCATTTACATTTACTACTTTCATTGGGCGCGTTGTTTTACGCATTTATTACTCATGGTTTCACAAACATTTACGCTTCTGTATTGATTACATTGAAAACTGTCTTTTACTCTGATTTACGTTCAAATGCTTATTTTGAAAACGCATGTAGTGTCGTTTGATATAACTGTGTCTGAGATCCTGGTTTGTCACACGCCTCGCTATAGAACCCCGCCGGTGGATTTTGAGGGTGTGACGGATTGGTATCAGAGCCACTAGTTATAGAGAACTAGGATTGCATTTGCATCTAGACTATAGCCTTAGACACACACTACCATTGCGCATACTCTTATCTGTTTATTATTTTTCAAGCATACATATCATTTCACACACGTATAACGATATTGGATGTCCACATCATCATCTACCCCGCTCATGTCACTAGCATCACCCCCAATCAACAAGGAGACTGAGGATCTCGCTCTTATACCTTCTTCATCTACACTAATAGCTTCACCATCGAAGCTGAATTAGCATTAGCTGGAGCCTGCTGATAACTTCAAGCAACATGGAGTGTTGTTCAATATTCGAGTCACGAGGGATACATAACACTGGAAGTGTTTACCTGTTATGATTGCCAGCTGAATCCAGAGGAGCGCGTACCCCTTCCCCTTACTGCTGACATAACTGATTGTACTCGTGCATCATCACTTATACCTCATCTGACTAAGCAGTCATTTGCCTCCCTTGTGGTAAGGTTAGATCAAAAGATTTGCAATGTACTTGGAGCACCTGGTGAGATCACCAGGATACAAGAGCATCAAACCATCATCGGTGAATATATGGAAACACTCCAGGAAGGCATGGTGGAGACTGGAAAGAAACATACTACTTTCGTTGATGTATTTGAGGAAAAACAAACTAGCACAATTCACTAGATGGCATAGTCGAGGGAGCATTGGATAAGATAGAAACCCTCGAGGCTACAATGCAGGATATGCAGCAAAGACTAGTATTATCAAAATTAAGAGTAGCTGTTAGCTGGAAGGCCTTTTTAGTAGCAAGGTAAAAGTGCTTGCAAGAGAAGGCTAGAAGCCTAAGCTATAGTTGCTACTGCATCTAAGGAAGATTCAAAGGAGGAGTACTGTGCACAGAATTAAGACTAGAAGCCAGAAAAAGAATTTAGGAACATTAAGATGATAGGGTCAGATATCAAAGAATATACGACCCATTTCCATGTAGTGGTTGCTTTATGTAATGGTAACTCTAATCTACAACCGTACTGAGAAGTCAATTGATGGGATAGCACCTTAGATTTAAGCAAGGCTCATCATTGTTGATCCTATAACCATTCAACACTCTATGAGGTTATCTCACAAGCTCATTGACTTGGTTGTGGTGTAGAGCACTCTGACAAAGCATGACATCATTGATGGTTCATCTAATAGAAAGCAGGAATAGGATGGCATGTAGAGTAATCCATTCACCATCATGGCCAGTGTGATCATTATTGTTACCAAAGCTTGTGCAGGACGGACCATGTAGCCAAAGTTTTTAAGGGAGAGTCAATGATCAAGCAACAACAAACCCCAGTAGCAATGACAAGCTGAAGCATCATGGGGTTGCTTTGAATGGAATAAAGTTAGGCAAATAAAGAGAGATTACTCTCAACTGAAAAATGGCAATAAGGACAGTAACAATAGAAAGGAATGATAAATAAAGTACCAAGGGTCAAACCTTTATGATTAGGCCTGGTAAGGCAAGAAATGGCTAGAATGTGGTTTTCGTTTAGCATGCTTATAGATGTAGCTTCAACTGGAATGGAACCTAGTTACACCATTCAATTAGCTAATGGTAAACTAAATAAAGCAACTTACATTCTGAAGGGAAGTACGTCGGGATTGTCCGGACATAAGACAGTTATAGATCTTATGTCTATTACGCTTAATAGTTTAATATGGTTGTTGGCATGGATTGGTTGTCCAATAACCTAGCTAAATTTATCTGTCGCGAAAGGTCGTTCGCATACCCCTTCATGGTGGTGAAGTCTTATCTGTTCAGGGTGAGAAGAGTGTTGCAGTCTCAGATACCATATCTTGTATGAACGCCCAGAAGTACTTACGCAAGGGTCATACCGCCATTTTAGCCACGATCACCAAGAAAGCTACTGAGGAAAAAAAAAGGATCGAAGAGATCCAGTCCTGTTTGTCAAGAAAAATGATAGAACTTTCCGTATGGGTATTGATTACCGTGAACTTATCAAAGTGACAATTAAGAACCATTATTCTCTTCCACACATCAACGATTTGTTTCACCAGCTTAAAGGGTCGAGTTTATTTCCCAAGATAGACCTAAGGTTGGAATATCATCATGTGATGGTCTGAGAGGATGACATATCTAAGGCGGTATTCAGAACTTGGTATTGTTACCATGAGTTTCTGGTTATGCCAAGTGGGCTTTTACCAATGCACCTACAGTTTTCATGGTTGTCATGAACCGAGTGCGTAAAACCCATCTGGACAAGTTTATCAGCGTTTCTGCCGATGACATTCTAACATATACAAAGAACAAGGGGGAGCATGAGAAACATGATTTTGGAAATACTAAAACAAGGATAACTATATGCCAAGTTTTTTGAGGTGTTACTTCTTGATCAAGTTCAAATTTTGGGTCATGTGGTCAGCAAGAAGGGAATGCCTATTGACCAGGAAAGAATAGAAGCCAACAAGAAATGGGCTATGCATAAGACTCCAACTAAGGTACAATAATTTTTTTTGGTTGTCTGGTTACTACCGACGAGTTATCGAAGGGCTTTCGAAGATCGTACAACCTCTTCCTGCATAACTCATAAGGGCACTACAAAAGTTAGGGTGACAAATAGAAGTCCGCATTTCAAGTTATGGAACAGAAAGTCTGACTCTATCGATACTATCCCTTTCAGAGGAAAACAAGTGATTTCGTAGTATATTGTCGTGCTTCCATCGAAGGTCTCGGTTGTGTGTTGACGCAATACGAGAAGGTTATCGAATTCATTTCCTGTCAGTTGAAAGTTCATAAAAAGAACTACATGACACACAACTCCAAGTTGAGAGTCATTGATTTGTCATAAGATATAGAGGTATTACTTGTATGGTACCAAATGCGTCACGACACCGACCAGAAGAGCCTTTAGTATATCTTTGAAAAGAATGAGCTGAACATAAGACAACGTCATTGGGTCGACCTATTAAATGACTATGACAATGTGATGAAGTAACATCCGGGTAAGGCTAATGTGGTAGCCGATGCCCTAAGTCAAAAGTAAACACCTAAACCAAAGCGAGTGCGAGCATTAAAGCTTACCATTCATGCTAGAGTGCCTGATCAAACCTGTAATGCTCAAATTGAGGCTTTGAAGGACGAGAATCTGAAGGCTGAGTCCATGCGAGACATAGAAAAGCACTTAGTGATAAAATCTGAAGCAATTCCTTATTTCATGGAAGGAATATGGATTTTTCTGTATGTAAATTTACGAGAGCTGGTAATGAATGAAACTCATCCGACTCGATATCCCATTCATCGAGGTTCAGGTAAGATGTACCTTGATTTGAAAGTTCTTTATCGATGGCAGAATGTGAAAGGAGATATTACCACGCATGTAAGCAAGTGTTTAACTTGTTCTAAAGTTAAGGTGGAATATCAAGGACCATCTGGTTTACTCCAACAATCACAAAATTTCCAGAATGGAAGTAGGAGTAGATCTCAATAGATTTCATTGTAAAGTTACATCAAACCCTTAGTGGATGCGATACTATTTGGGTAATAGTAGATCGCTTGGCAAAATCCGCACCCTTCCATTATATTAGAGAGACTAATTGAATTGAGAAGTTAACTTGCACCTATCTAAGAGAAAAAGTCTCTCGGCACGAGGTGCTAGTTTTGCATCATCTCTGATTATGACACTTGATTCAGTTCTTATTATTGAAGGTCATTGCAAAGTTCATTGGGAACATGATTGGATAGGAGCACGACGTATTATTTGTAAACTGATATCCAGAAGGAGCATACGACTCAGACTCTGGAAGACATGCTGTTAGCATGTGTTATGGATTTCGGTAGTAGTTTAGAAACCCACCCATCCTTGATTGAGGTTTCTTACGATAATAGTTACTACCCGGTGATCAAGGCCGCACTATTTTAAACACTCTATAGAAGTAAGTGTAGATCACCTATCTATTGGGTAGAAGTTAAAGGAAAGTCAACTTTTGAGCCTTTGCACAACATGATTAAGAAGATCTTACAAATTCATAAGCCCAGGGCAACAACATGTGACAGACAAAGGATTTACGCTAACACCAAAAACCCATTGAATACCCAATCAACAATAAGGTACTTCTAAAATTGTCACCTTGGAAAGGTGCAAGTTGTTTTGGAACAACGAGGGAAGTTAAACCCATGCTAAATTAGATCTTTTGAGATAGTCAAAAGGGTTGGACCAGTAGATTAACAACTCAATTTTCCTAGAGAACTCAGTGGAGTACATAACGTGTTACACGTTTCAGACATGAAGAAATGTCTGTTTGATGAAACAGTCGTCATTCTGTTAAATGAGAAATAGATGAACGCGCAGCAGTGATTCATCGAGGGACTAGATGAAATCATGGACCAAGTGGTCAAAAACACTCAAGCATAATTATACCTTTACTGTTATAGTTAGTTTGAACTCTACGAGTTTACCTTGGAACACGAGAATTATATAAAGGTGAAATACCCGTAGTTTACATGTTCAGGATTTCGGGGCGAAATTCCTTCAACAAGGGGATGATGTGACAACCAGGAAACTTTCTTCTGTCTTTTACCAGAGTTAGTTAAATTTCGGGACGAAATTTCTTTCAACAAGGGGATGATGTGACACTCGGCATTCTCAGGTTACTTTCTGATCATCACAATCATGGTTTTCGAATCATACATTTATGCATTTAATATTGTTTACTTAAATGCGTCATTTATTGCACGAACATTCACGATTCTTTCATGTAACGACAATTCGGAGAATTGCCGGATCGCACGCGCGTCTGTCCCCGAACGTTGGTGACTTGTCAAAATAGTTTTCAAACAATCATAATTGGTGTGAAATTATGTGTTATATGATTGTATGATTAAATGTGTAGTTTGGTTGTGAAAATTGGGAATTTTCTGGCATTTACGCGTTTTCGCGCATTTTCGGCTTTTAACGCCTAATTATTATAAATATTCCTTTTAACTATAAAAATGAATATTAATTCATGTTATTAATGTTTGTTTGATATTATATGATCATTTGGATGTTTTGGTGTACAAAAAGTTCAATCGCGTAGCGTTAAAACGATTTTTATAAAAGACTGGGGCCTTTCTTGTAAAAATAAAGTATAAAACCTAACCCCAACCCTAATCCCCTCATTCAAGCAGTCCCCTTCCCTTTTCCCCTCCCTTTTTTCTAAAATATACTCACAAGAACACACACACACATGTTTTGCTTTGATTCTTGCATCTAGAGTTGGAATTCGGACGTTTCTTGCATCAAAACACTTGTAGCACGTGATTCCTTGCATCAACAAGTAAGTTTTATGTTTGATTTCATGTTCTTTTATTATCATGATGAAGATGAACCCTAGAAATCCAAACTCAAGTCAAAACTTGAAATTGATTGAAATTGATGATTGATTATGTGTTAGTATTCAATATAATGATGTTTGTACGGATTGGTTTTGTGAAATTGTGTTGTTTTGATCAAAACCCGAGACTTACTTATAATGGAAAATTTAGTTTGGGACTTTTGTATAAATTGTATGAATTAGATGAAATTGGATTGAATTGATGGTTCTAGGATGTTAGTTGTTGCTAATGGATGAAAAGTCATGTTTTGACTTTTGTTTTGGCTCGGTTATTGAGTACTTTCCATTAAAGGAAAATTTTTGGGTAAGTTGGTTTATAAATGATGATTTATGCATGTTTGATGATATGTGATGATTGTTATATGATGTTTAGAGCATAAGAAAGGATTAGGAATATCCAAATGGTGAAAAAACGCATCGTATGGACATGCTTGCTATTTATGGAAACTTTTGTGACTTGATGTGATGAATGATGAGTATGATTTATGTAGAACATGTTATGGTGATGTGATTGATGTTGGAATGATCATAGGAGTATGTTAGGAGACTTTGGGTGAATTTGTGAAACTTGTGTTCTTATGTTTTAAATTAGGAAACTTTGGGCATGATGAGGAATCTAGGTTATATTAACATGTTATGGATGATTGTTGGATCTATTACATGTATAATTGAGATGGTTGTTGTGGTATTATTCATAATCTTTAATCGGGTTGCACATGTGTAACAATGTCATACTTTTCAAAAATAGAAACTTTTCAAAAATAGATTTCTGAAATGAAACTTTATATGAATCATTATTTGAGCTATTTGAGCATGACTAAACATGTTGTTTTTACTTATTTGAGTCACCAACGGGTCATTAGATCAGTCCGGTCAACTTTGGTCAATAAAAGTCAACTCTAGTAAAAAAGACAACTTTGTCAAACTTGTCAAACATTTCTCAAACACACTAACAGTTTACGTTGTTTGGATACAACGGGGTTCATCATGACTATTATGTACAATCACTCATGAACCTACATTTGTTAGGCTATGATTAGCTTCCAGCTTTTACACTTCATGCATTCATACGTATATAAGGTGAGTCTTCACGGCCCCACTTTTACTTTCTTTTCTTTTTGGGGGAGAAGCATGCAAACTATTTTTATCTGGTTTTAGTATTATTGATATACCGCTTGTTACTGTAGTGCAAACATTATCACGCAAGTCCTTACACACTCGAATCGTTAATAAAGGGATAGCGAGATAATTTTTGGTAGTACTACTGGGTTTGACAAACCCCACCCTCGTTAGTCGTGCTAACTCGATTGGAGGTCGAACGGGTGTTTAATTGACTTAGACACTTGCCATTGTTCTGTGATAAGACATGGCGGAAGGCAAAACAACTCACTAATAGTCAGCTTCGGTTCGAAACGCTAAGTAACTCAATATATAGGCTAGCTATCTATGGTATACCTTTGTTTACTTTTACCAGGAAAACGCTCAAACATATTTAATGATTTAAACCTGTGAACTCACAAACCTTTTGTTGACACACTTTAGCATGTCTTCTCAGGTCGCTGGCATGCTTAAGGCTAGGGCTGCATATCTGAGGCTCATGCATCATCTTTATCATTTGAAAGCAAGCTCATTTACATT
Organism: Flaveria sonorensis; assembly: GCA_025506505.1. Taxonomy (NCBI): domain Eukaryota; kingdom Viridiplantae; phylum Streptophyta; class Magnoliopsida; order Asterales; family Asteraceae; genus Flaveria; species Flaveria sonorensis. The sequence goes on from CM046423.1 coordinate 66,827,446, forward strand.
TACTACTTTCATTGGGCGCCTTGTTTTGCGCATTTATTACTCATGGTTTCACAAACATTTACGCTTCTGCATTGATTACATTAAAAACTGTCTTTTACTCTGATTTACGTTCAAATGCTTATTTTGAAAACGCATATAGTGTCATTTGATATAACTGTGTCTGAGATCCTGGTTTGACACATTCCTCGCGGTAGAACCCCGCCGGTGGATTTTGAGGGTGTGACAATGTGGAAGACTAGAAATAATTTGAAATGAAAAACCCCCTGTTATATATATATATTTTTAATCACCTTACACCAAGAACTAATTCGATCATGAGATCACATTCTTAAGATATACTTAAGCACAAGGATGTATTTAAACATTGGCAAGTTAGTGAGATCACACTGAAGCAGAGTCTGATCACGATTTTAAAATTTTGATAGCCAAAAACCGTTCAAGAATGATTGTTGGTATATTTGTCCAATTTAAACCCATGCCTTATTCTTTTCGACGAGTGACCTGCAACTGATTTTATCATGTTTTAGGTTTGATTAGAGAAGCTCAGGTAACTTGGTTCCCACAGACATCCGGCGAAGAACTTATCCCATCATCAGGGCTTATTGAGTAATATTATTAACTCTGCTTGACTTCCTTTTAAGGTTCAACAATGATCTTAAATTAAGAATCATTGTGCTTTTATTTGGGGAACCGATAATGAGAGCTCCAGGTCTATACTTACGTATAACAGAAGAGATGATCATCTGAGCGTGCTGATGAGAGCTTCAGGTCTATACTCACGTATAACAGAGAAGATCATCGCTCCAGGTCAATGCTTCTGCATACCATAGGAGATAAGCATGAAATATACATCTAAAGAGCTAACAAGAAGCTACATTAAGGACATAGGGATAGGGAGATTTTGGGAAAGGAAGGGATCAAGGCAGAAGTTAGATACTCTCAACCCGTTTTTGATGAGACTTGTAACTTTGTGTAGGCCAAGATGTCATGGAATGATCCTTATCATCGAGTTCTAAAGCTTTAGTTAAGCTACACAATCACTATTTACTTCGTTTTCTGGCCGAGCCTACCATGCATATCATATAATGAAACCGTCTTTTTAGATTTTAGAATTTTAAGTGATACAGACATCTACATGAGTTACTATCATTTCTCACAAAGGTACAAGTCATGCAACCAAGCATACAAAGAAAATATACTATCATTTCTCAGTCATCCCAAATCAAGTTCTTAGTTCCCAATTCAATTATACTAGCAAAGAAAGTCTTCCAAATTATACTAGCAAAAAGATGAGAAATGCAGTAACAAGAAAAATGCAGTGATTATGAAGTGTGAACTGTAATAGTGCAGATAAGTATCCAAAATATGGATGAGATACCAAAGCCATAACCTGTTTGTTCCGCTTCAAATTTGACTGAGGAACATTTTTTGTCGGTAAAATAGATTACTAACAGTCCTCCTGAACTGTTCCTGCACTCATTAACAGATTAGTTAGAGAGGGGCCTGTGGTCCTGGGAGTTCCTTTTTCATCAGTGTACATAACCTGCTTTAGCACACACCCTTTTGAAAAATCATTTGTTTCATTAACCTTTTGTTTTACTTTTCAAATTTGTTTCTGTTCAATTACTTTAGATTTGAAAGAATTGAATTTGGAAATCATTTTCTTTTTAAGACCCGTAGGTTGAGATTTTGATTTTGAAACATTAGTCCTTTTCATCTTTGAATCATATGAAACTGGCTTCACATGAGAAGGTTTGGATAGATTGTTCGTCATCCAACCATTCAGAGATGTGTGTTTTTTACTTTTTGAACCAGAGAAGCAACCCGTGCCCCAAGCCTGTCTTTGAACTTGAGGGCATTTTTTTAGCACATGACCTTCTTTTCCGCATCTAAAGCAAGCCTTGAAAGGCTTTTGGTTCTTTGTAGTCTCATGGAAAGCAGGAGAGGGTGGAGCCTGCTTTGTGGTTGTTGCAGCTTGTCGATAACCTTGAAGCTTCTTCTTTCGGATATTAGAAGATTGAACTTTTTGAGGCTTGGTCGATATGGATTTCGAACTAAGCTGTGATTTGGCGTGTGATGTTCGAAGAGATGAGATCTGAACATTCTTTTGAGAACCCTTTTGTATGACTGGTGATTTGGCACACTTGGAGGCAGATTTATGGGGAGCTTGATAGATAGTAGATGAAGATAGTGAGTGCTTCTGCTGAGTTTTAGAGGGACTGCTGATTTGTTTAGCATTTGGAGATGAGATCCGTATAGATCTTGATTCAACTTTTGGAAGCATTTGAGACTTGACAACTTCAGGTGACTTAATGATTTTTGATTCATCATCTGAGCTTATCCAGTGTTGTATACACAAGTCTGCTTTCAACGGATCTTGATTGATACCACTTGTGGAGTTCCGATTGCCTGACGATTCCACAGCTGTTCCTTCTTTGACAAACCTGACAGGAACAAAAGAAGGGATGTTACCTGTTTTGAATTTGTTAAAGAAGTTATGGGAAACACCTGATACTGGATTTGAAGCATCAAGGGTGGAATTATCATTTTGCTTATCAGATTCTTGTTTGATGAGTGAGTCCCAAACCTGCAAGAGAAATCATATTCATCTCGAACCTCTTTGTGATTAACGCTGCTTAAACCTGCATGTAGATTGTTAGTATCTGCAACTTTAATTAAATCATTAGATGGATGAGGTTGAGGCATAGGAGAGTAACAATGAGTGCTAGGAGGAGGATAAACATATGAAGTTTCACCACATCCCACACCCATTTTGATTCTAGCTCCTCTTTGCTTACAAAATAGTTCTTCCTGTTTCATCTCTGATATCGTCCATTTATCAAGTTTAGTTTTAAGCTTGCTAGTCTAAAATTCTGCTAATGTGACTCGTTCGCTCAAAACATTAATCTCGACATTCTTTTCTAAAAGATTTCTTTTTAAAAGATTATTTTCCTTTAAAGCTTCTCTTAGTTTGATAAAATATTTGGACTCATTGATTTTAAGTTCTTTGTTTATTTTTTTAATTCTTTTTCATTTTCTAACAATAATCTGTTAGCTTTATAAACTCCAAATAAACGAATTTTGCAGGGAGGAGAACACATGTCTTGAACAACCTCATAAGGAAGTCCCGTAACTAGCTTTTCAACAGCTAGGGCTTTTTCACATTGACAGACAGGAGTGTTCTTTTTGTATTCTTCCTCCTCAGCAGCTCTCTTCTTAGCTTCTTCAGCTTCACCCTCCTCTTTCTTTCCTTTATCCTGAACTTTACACCGGCTTTCAAAATCACCAACATCACCCACACTCTCACCTTGAGTGTCACACTTGAATTCTTTGAAAGGATCAAAATCCTCAACAGAATCCTCATCACTGTTTACCACCTCAGCCATCAATGCATGGTTGACTTATTCTTTAGTTTTTTTGATCTCAACACTTGAAGATACACCACCATACATGAATTGATTATACTCTCCTCTTTTCATATCCAAATCAAATGACTTCAACTTGTTGATAACTTCAATGAGTTTGTAGTCAGCAAAATTTCTTTCCTGCTTTAACAATCTAACTTGTGGACTCCACTATGGAGGAAGAGATTCCAAAAGTTTTGTGATTTGTTCATGGTTCCCCAGCTGGTCATCATACTTCTTAAGGTTGCTTGCCACCATCAGAAATCGATCAACAAAATCAGATATCTTTTCATCTTTCATGGCTGCAAAAGAATCAAACCGACTTTGTGCCGATATTAGATTATCAGATTTGAAGGAATTAGGGACTTCTGAAAGAGCCATTTTTGACATGATCAGAAATTAATTTCGCTGAAATTTCACTAAATGTCTCTGCAATTTCGCTGTTAGTTTCGCTAGTAGTTTCGCCCGTAATTTTGCCAGTAATTTCGACAGCAGTTTCGCCGAGCAGTGGCACGTTGATGCTAGTTTTGCAGGGTAGTATCGCCCGAAACTACTTGAACTTTCTTTCAGAAATCAAATTGGCAGCAATTTCGCTGGGTTTGGCTCACAAACACCATGAACTTTTGTTTAACGCATGTACTTTCGCAGGGATGAAGAAACCAAATTCAAAAATCAAGAACTGTGTAGTTTCAGTTAAAGAGCCTTTAGTTTCGCCAGGCGAACCTATGTAGTTTCGTTGTATGAAGATACAGTTTTACTGGAAGAGCTGTAGATTTGCTCGACGTATCTGAACGACTTTTTCAGCACGAAATCAATCCAAACTCATCCAAATCTCAATGAATTTGAGATCTGATGATTTCTAAAGCTTCCTACACCAAAATCGAGCAATCCTCAATCAATTTCCATGTCCAAAACACGCAGATTAGATTGAAAATGAATGGAACAGTGACTTTGAACTAGAAAATCAAACAAAACTCAAATAATCAAGAGCACAATGGCTCTGATACCAAATTGTTGGTCCTTATGATCGATTCAACAGTGCACTTGATTGATAAATATAAACAAATCCCACTGATAACACAGATATCAATGATATTTGTGTGAAATCTAGATAAATCAAACAAATATAAAATGGATGAATATATAAAGAACACTCAAGAACATCAAATAAACCCTTGTTTGATCTGAAATTGATTGCTAAAGAAATTACAAAGTGAAAGCCCCTCAATCAATGGCTCATTTAAGCTCACAAAACCTAATTGTCACTAATCTATATATAGGATAATATTCGCTATTGACATATTAAGCCCCTAGACTTAGACAATTAGAGAAATTACATATAAAACATAAAAACGACTTAAACATAAATAAATATATTTTGTTGACACGAAATATATTTATTAACAATAAACTCCTAGTCATTTATATCTTCAACATCTTGTCTCGGTTCTTCGTTTCGAACGCGTCTGTTTGCCTTTTCCGATGACTTTGACAGTGACGTTGACCTTTGTTGACTTTGACTGTGTTGATAATATAGAAGCGGATTTATCAAGACCGAGAGACTTGGGCATTGAGAGAAAGGATGTATTTGGAATCATCGATTCTCATATTACGAAAGATCGATTGAAGTACATGAATCTTTGAGAATCATAGAAAGACCTGTCAACAGAGAACCAATTTAGTGTGGGAGATTTGGTTTCAGAAAAAGTTAATAATCATCCTTGGTGGCCGAGCATCATCTACCATGGGCCGCCATTGTTTACGGTAAGCTATGTTGTTGTTTGTCTTTCTAGAATAATAATGTTAGTTTTCTATGGTTGACCCATTCTTGATCCACTTTGGATGAAACTAAAAGGAGAGTTTTAGATGCATTGTTTACGAAAGGTCTTCTTTTTAACTTAAATTGTTGTATAAGCTAAAGGATGATAACAAAGTCAAATCTTTGCCACAATCATAACGTTTGATGATTTGTATTTTATTTAGAAAGATGATGCTTCAAAACATGTGCAATGTTCAAACTCCTTTTTGCTGTCCAAACATGATAAAAGCCAATTCACTAATATGTACTTGTTTTGAATGCTACAGACACATTGGTCATTTGGACTGTTTTGTCATGACTAGCATGCTTGCACTCTAAATGAACCATCTTGTATAGAAGTTGTCTCATGGTTCCTTCCACGCTCTAGTTTTTGTTTTTCTCCTTTTTTATGGTTGAAAAGGAAGACTGACTTGCTTTATTCTGTGTTTTGTTGTTACTTTGACCAATTTGTTTCAGGATTGTTGTTTGCTTATTCGACTGTACAAGAAGAGCTAAATCAAGGTAAATAAGATGTTTTCAGAGAATTGGTATTTGTGTTCAAATGACTTTAAATATTTACTCTTCTTATAAGTTATTCTTTATATTATAGGTATTGAAATCATAACATACAATGTACCTAATCTTGAAGTCGGAATCCATCTTTTATTCAAGCAAGAGTCACAACTTAATGGGATTGAAACAATTTAGTATTGAGTTTTGACCAAAGGCACTTAAATAAATGAGACAAGAAAGAAGTGACTGACTGCAAAAATGAAAGATGAACCTACAGAGATAATTGCCACATCAGATGATGGCAAATTCTATCCACATGTGGTTAGATATGAAACATCAGAAAACGCTTGCCAATTTGAACGTCATTATCAGATGATCTATACTGATTTGAATCATTTGTTCTTATTACACTATGAAATGTTTATGCAATATTAGATGGTTAGAAGGTACCTAGATTGTAACTTGTGATCGTATGTAAACCTCTTATACTTATTAATTAGTGAATGCGTTTGATATGGTGTTAGTGCCTAAACCCAGTCATACCTTCTACATTCAACATCGATCCTTTTTTGTCTATAAATCTTAATACGCTTTATCATGAATCTTCTTGCACGACCTGCTATTTTTGCTTTCTCAAACACCAACCAAAGTGTTTATGCACAATCAAAATGGGCATACAACATAAAATAGCTCAAGAAAACAACATACAATTACAAAACTTTATGTACAATATAAGAAGCTTTATACACAATTTAAGAAGCTATTTATACAAGAAGTTATATTTACAATTCAATAACGCTCGAGTAATCAAGAAAAGAAGGAAAAAATACAATGAAAAAGAAAACAGAAAAGTGAATAATACATTGCAGGACCGTTAAAGGGGACTTTGCACTTAGTTAACACACTTAGGAGGATCTTAAGAATCACTTAACAATTCAAATAGGGAACTTAGAACTTTAAACTGAAGATTCAATGCACAACACAAGTAAAGTAAGAACAAGAACACAAGATATAGTTTTCAAGGAAGTTGTATATTGCTTCTCTAGTTCTATTATAAGTGATGTAAAAGTATATATGATTACAAGAACCGGAGACTACTTATACTACATCCTACAACCGTCAATATGCAAAAAGACAGTTGGAAGCGACTAATCTAGACAACAAGATCAGCCTAAAGTCAAAAGGCAGATTGCCTTTTGACTAGTGACTATGACATGCCATAGCTCACTGACTTTCCTATTACAAAAAGCCAAAAAGGAACAAAAACAGAAACTTGTAGGCGAAGACCTTATCTACTTTATCATAAAGAATGGAAGTTTCACCAACTAGTGGTAGCAGGTGAACCACCAGAGCATGCAGCGGAAAGTAGGTTGCTTTATGATAAAGTTGATGAAAAGGTATCTTTTCTCTCTCTTCAGAAGAAAATCAGTCTTGTCCTTAAGCAGCTTCGGAAGACTTTGTCTTGTGAGCTTCGGAAGACTTCATCTTTTACTTTCGGAAGAGTTGAGTCTTTGGCTTCGAAAGACTTTACACTTGGAATATTTTCCAAGTTGTGTAAAGCTTCCGCAGCAGTTTCTTCTGAACTTTGGCTTCGGAAGATTTTACACTTAGCATTTTTTCTAGAGTGTGTAAACTTTCGAAGCTAATTCACCTTTGTTCTGAAGTGCATGTTGGAAGACTTGGTTGTTTTGGTTGCATCAGCCTCTTAACCTCAGAGGTTCCTACAAACTCCCCCTAGGCTGATGCTACCAAAACAGAGAGGTTCTTCAGACTGGAATAGTCCACATAAGGATCTTCAGAATTCCTTTCTTCATCAGTAGATCTGGATTTTTTAGACTCATGAAGTACCTTCTCATGTCATAGAGATCATGCAGAGGGAGTTCAAGCATGTCACTTGTGAAGTAGACATGTTGTTCTCCCTGATCTCTAGTGACATACCATCTATCCGGGTTTTCAGCAAATGCCCAGGATAGAATTGGTCTTCCAACAGAGAGAGGCTCTACTATGATAGGAGTTGATTGAGAGCCCTTTTTATGCACTTCCTCAGGGTGTTCTGACTCATCCTGAGGTTAGGAGGATGATGCCTTTCTTATTTTCTTCTTTGAAGATCTTCTTCTGGCCATCCTCTTTCTCCTCCCTGATGATTTTGACTGAGAGGGTTGGTCTTTAATACCAGGTTCTTCAGTGGATTCCGTCTCAGTCAGGATCTCCTCTCTCCCCGATTCAGAAGGAGAGGTAGGAGAACCCTGCTGTGGGTCAGAAGATGAAGTTGGCTGTTGTGTAGCTTCAGGTGCAGGTTATGTTGTCTCTGTAGGTTCAACCTTTACCTCAACTTCAAGTTGAGCTTGGCTTGATGGTGAATGAAGATCCACAAGCTCTCCCCTTTTAATCTTCTACTTGATCACCCTTATGTGCTCATCCATTGTGGATAGAGACATGGGACCAAGCTTCCTTCTGGAGAACCCATACAGCTTCAAGAAGCTCATCATCCTCTGCCTATCTGCAGACTTTTTTTGACTTTTCTGGATGATGGCTCTTGATTTGGTAGCTTCTTCCCTTTGCCTCTTCCTAGCAGCTTGCCTTTCTTTTTTGGCTTGCTCTTCCAGCTGCTTGTTGTATTCAAACAATATATAGTCATATGGCAAGGGAAGAAGTGCAGGTGCCTGATAGAGACCTGTGGCACTCAGGTAGTTGATCATCTTTACTTTTTCTTCTTCATCAACTACCTGAGGTTGTTCAGCAGCCACAGCCTCTGACTCAGGGCTTTCTTGAACTGGGGAGAGGACAGGAATGTTTTTGTATATTCTTTTTCTTATCATTTCCTTTTTATGCTTGAGGGTCAAGGCTGCATCCTCAGCTTCCTTCCTCTCCTTTGACAACTCAGTGTCAGCCAGTTCATTTAATTCCTCTAAGGGGAGAGAGATGAGTTCATCTATATTGTAGTTCCTGGTCCCCAGATAGTTGAGTCTGGCTGCCCTTAACTCATCTTCTTGGGTGTTTGGAACATGGGCAGTTAGAATTACAGCTTGCATGAATCCTGGGGAACCACTTGAACTCTCTCCCCTCAGCTTCCTCTTCCTCTCTCTTTTTTCTTCTTCAATCTCCTCAACAGATAGCTTTCTTTTGCCTTTGTCAATTGCTGATCTTGATGACTCAGCCTGAGGAGAGGTTTGGCCTTCATTGCTTGATTCAGCAGTCAAGCTCTGGCCAGAGAGAGGTTGTGAAGCACCATCACCAGCTGGTGCCTCACTAAGGGTATGGGCTGCTGGAGGAGATGTTATCTCAAGGTTCACAGTCTCAGCCTCTGGGCCTTCAGTCAAGGCTTTCCCTTCGAAGCTAATCTTAGGGTCCACCTCAACATCCAGTTGAGCAAAGGCTTCAACTGCTATCCTCTGTCTATATAATGTTGTTCTCCTTTTGAATTCTGCCAGCACCCAGTCTTGAATTTTATTGGCTAATCTGACAGCTTGTCTGTTATTGCTTGGGTTGACAAGTGCCAGATCTACCAAGTTTATACTCTCATAGAAACTCAGGTTTGAAAAGTTTAAGATTTCTAGTTGACCCTGAGCTCTAGAGAGTACAAGAGCTTTCCTATCACTGTCATACCCCCAACCCCAGATTGGGTTCTCAAAAGGGGCAGACATTGCTCTTGATACTCCCTCCTCAAACAGTTGTTGAATGAGCAGTTCTAGATCACTGTCTAGAGGAGGTTGCTGAGCATGGACAACTGCAAGATAGGATGGTGAGTCCTGTATGTCCATACTTGAGGAAGAACTCCCAGGTTTTGTGGCTGTCAGAACTTCCTCCCCCTTTTTGGTAGCATCACCTTCAAGCATAGGTGAGCTAGGGAAGTGATCCATAACATCCACAGGTTCTTGTGGACCTAGATGAGTTTGTCCTATCGGTCTCTCAGCTAACTTGCCCTTAAGATCGGTGATCTCAAGTTGCTGGTCATTGACCCTTTTCTGCAGGATAGTCACCTGAGATTCCAGGTGGGCTATCTTTGATACAAAGTAGGTGCACATATTTGAGAGTTTGTGCACCTTTTGTTGTAGACTCCCCTCATCTTCAAATAAAGAATCATAGGGGGATGAGAGGATTGGACCTGAGTCTTCTCCCTCATCACCAGCATGGATTTCTTGGCTGCTGGATTTCCCCTGCTCCATGACAATGTCAAGAGGCTGGGTTGCCGTGGGTGAGGTCTTAGAGATATAATCACTGCCAACAGTGAGAGCCTCAGCCACATGGATATCCTGGACAATCTGAAGGAGATCCACCTCAGTTTGGGGTGTCTGATGTTGGCTAGAAGTGGGTGAAGCAGGAGTACTCATCTCACCTTGAGTGTGGGTAGAGAGGAGAGATTCATGGTACTCACTGAGACCCAATTCTTCATCAGAGTAGAAGTCAAGGCTGGGGATGGGGCGGCTGAGATCAAGAGGCTGGGAATGGTAGCTTTCCTCTGAAGGTTGATCACTAGAGTGTTGAGACTCAGAGTGATGGCTTAAAGATGTTTGTGGAGTAGTGAGCTCATCAGGCTGAGCATGAGGAACCTCAGCACTGATTGTATGAAAGATGGGAGTGGTCTGCTCCTCAGGGGAAGTGGGAGCTCTAGATTCCACTTCCTCCTGTATGGGTTGTGATATGGGGGCTTGCACATGCTTAATAGCAAGTGCAGGGGTTCATTTGGATTTTCTAGTGTAGGTGAGGGTAATAGTTGGCCTTGATGATGGTTGAGAGGTGGAAGGTGTTGGTTCATCACTAGCTGGGGCTGCTAGGATGTCACCCTGAGCAATGAGCTCAAACATTTTTAGGACAATGGCTGTTTCTACCCCTAAGAACCCAACAGTTGGCTTTTTCAAAATTTTGAAAATGCCAGGCCTCATATGTGCAAGTTTAAGAACATTACTTGTTCCCCTCAACTGCGGTCCTATTTCACAGTTGAGAATGTGTTGAACATACTGGGGGAACATGTAATATTCTAGGGAGTCCAAATTCACAGGTAAATTTGCAAAAACAAACAGAGAGTACCTGAATTTGTCCCCTTAAACCATCCCATGGACAATGAAGGAGAGGTCTTCTGGAATCTGGTCCCATCCTCCATGTTTGTTGGATAAGTTATGTATGACGACATGGAGGAGGTATTTCCATTTGAATGAGACCTTCCCCTTCCTGAAGGTCTTGACCGAAAAGTCACCTTCGTAGCCCATCTGCGCAAAGGATTGGTTGACAGCAGCTTTGGGAAAGGACAACTCACTTGCTTCATCATCTAGATGTAAATGGGTGTTTATAATGGCTGGAGTGATGAAAACCGTCCTCCCCTGCACTGTGGCAGACAGTGCCTTCTCCCGTCCATAGTGACCTCTTGACAGGTCCGTAAGAACTTAAGCAACTGATCCTCATAAAGAGGAGGATCGATTGTAAGGGAGGTGAAGTAGTGAGACAAAGAAAGATACCTACACACGTCTGAGAAGCTTGGATCCTTCTCAGAGTTTAATAGAGCAACTTGATTGTGTTGCATGTGTAGGTGCATGGTAAAATCGGGGTCGTTACGACGATCAAGATTGGCCATTTGAAGAAGCTTTGTAGTGAGGAAGGAAGAAGAAGATGAAATTTGGGGGTAATTTTAGGTTAAGGACCAATGAGAGAAGTGAGATGAAATGGAACCGTTTAGAAAGATATAGTCTGGATTTGAGACAAAGTTATGAGAAAATATAAACTTTGAAATCCGCAAGTGGGTCCTATTTCTGAAAAAAGGTGCCCAAAAAGTTAGTTTCTTGGAAGTAGTAAAAGCTTTCGAAGGCAATTTTGGTTTCGGAAGCTCTATAATCAAAGCTTCCGAAAGCAATTTTGCTTCGGAAGATATTTCAAAGAGTTTTGAAAATTTTGGCTTTGGAAGAAATATGAGTCTTCCGAGACTAAATTTCTTTCGGAAGAAATTCGTTCCTAAAATGCATTTAAGTACTTATACCAAAATTTAAGCTTCGGAAGATACTTCAAGAATTTCTTCTGAAGGTAAATCTCAGATAAGCTATTTAAACGATTTAGACATGAATTTCTTCCGAAGGCAACTTTTGCTTCTTCCGAAGGTAAATTTTCATCATTCTAAGAAATATCATTTTAAAATTTGTTTTTCTTCCAAAGAGAACTGGGCTTATGAAGTGATCTCATAGACAACCTAGGACGCACAGTTTTAAGAAATAATATTGATTAAGTTATTAAGAAAAATCTACTCAAAGTTAATCATCCCAATAGCTGATACAAGATATTTAAATCTCTGTTCATCAAACGCTTTTGTGAACAGATCGGCATATTGTTCATTTGTGTTAACTTTGATTAGTTTTATCAATCCTTTTTCAAAATTATACCTAATCAGATGATACCTGATGTTGATGTGTTTGGTCCTTGAGTGTTACACAGGATTTTCTGTAATAGAGATGGCACTCTTGTTTCTATGTGGATGGGAGTCTCTTTGAAATTGAACCCATAGTCTAGCATCTGATTCTAAATCCAAAGCACCTAAGCACAGCAGCTGGCAGCAACGATGTATTCAGCTTCAGCAGTTGATGCAGACACACAGGATTGCTTCTTGCATTGCCAAGAGACTATCCTTCCACCCAGGAACTGACACCCCCCAGATGTGGACTTTGCAGTCATGTTGCAGCCACCATAATCACTATCTGTATAAGCATACAGATTAAAGTCTGAATTCTTTGGATACCAAAGGCCTAGATTTGGAGCACCTTTGAGATATCTAAGGATCCTTTTGACAGTGATTAGGTGTGACATCTTAGGGTTGGCTTGATATCTTGCACATATGCATGTGACAAACATGATATTAGGCCTGCTAGCAGTAAGATACATAAGTGACCCAATCATAGCCCTGTAGAGATGTTCATCAACACACTCCCCCTCAAGATCAGGACCAAGGGAGTGGTTTCTGGCTATGGGTGTCTTTGCAACTTTACAGTCAGTCATTTTGAATCTTGTAAGTATGTCCTGTACATACTTTGACTGACTGATGAAGATGCCATCTTCAACCTGCTTCACTTGAATTCCTAGAAAGAAATTGAGTTCCCCCATGGCACTCATTTCAAATCTATTCTTTATCAGCATCTCAAAGTCTTTGCAGAGCTTTGGATTAGTTGAACCAAAGATGATATCATCCATATATATCTGAACTAGCGATGTGTCATTTCCTGTTTCTTTGATGAAGAGAGTCCCATCAATAGTACCTCTTTTGTATCCATGTTGATAGAGGTATGTTGATAGTGTCTCATACCACTTTCTTGGAGCTTGATGTAGTCCATAAAGGGATTTATCAAGCTTGCAGACATAATCAGGATGATCTAGGTCTGTAAATCTAGGTGGTTGTTTAATATAAACTTCTTCATTAATCACCCCATAGAGAAAAGCACACTTCACATCAAGCTGGTAGACCTTGAAATCCTTGGATGCAGCATAAGCCAGAAATATTCTTATAGCTTCAAGTCTTGCAACTGGAGCAAAGATATCAGTGTAATCAATTCCTTCTTCTTGAGTGTATCCTTGGACAACTAGTCTAGCCTTGTTCTTGATGATGATCCTTCTATCATCTTTCTTGTTCCTGAATACCCATTTGGTTCCTATGACACTCCTCCCTTGAGGAAGAGGACATAAGTTCCAAACCTTCTATCTTCTGATTTGAAGCAACTCATCTTGCATAGCTTCAATCCAGCTTCCATCCTCCAAAGCCTCATCAACTTTCTTAGGCTCAATTTAGGACAAGAAACAAGAATATAGACAAACATGGCTGTCATGAGTTTGTCCTCTTGTTCTCACCCTTGAGTCAACATTTCCAATAATATTTGTGGTGGGATGTGACTTGTGGATCCTGAGTTGAGGAATCACAGCAAGTTGGTTAAACAGATCTAAATTTGAGAAATTCTGATCTGGCAATGAGGTGTCTCCCACCACATCAGCACACTTATCAAGAGAGACTTGATCCAATGAGTGTGTGACATCATTCATGTTGTCTATAATGGAGTGGTTTTCAGCATCAAGAAATTCTTGATCACTGTCACCACCTCTAGTTCCTCCTGCATTAGAGGTTCCTTCTCCTGAATTCTGAGCCTCTGAACTGGAGTTTGAGGGTAATTCAGTTGAAACAGCAGTATTTTTCATGCTTGTGCTGATAGGAGCCTCAATGACAGGGTTAGTCACCACTGGAGCTGAAGTAGTCTTCTTGTTTGGTCTTCTCAGCTCAAATCTTGGGTCAGGATCTTCAGTTGACCTATTATCTGTGGATCCTGAAACATTCTCACAAGATTTGTTAAAACAGTTGGTAACTAAATCAAGATCAAATATCTAATCCGGACCAGAACCTTTTACACTGGGTGTGTGTTCATTAAAAGTCACGTTGGCTAACTCCTCAATGATTCTAGTTCTGAGATTATATACTCTATAAGCCTTAGCTTGAGAAGTGTACCCAATAAAGTGTCCATCATCCGATTTCTCAGCAAACTTGGCTATTTGATCTTTGGTATTCAAGATGGTGCAAGGACATCCAAATGTTCTGAAAAAACCAATGAGTGGTCTTCTTTTGTGCCAAAGTTCATAAGGAGTCTTACCATGTGTCTTAACTACCAAAACTCTGTTTTGCATATAGCAGGTTGTGTTGACAGCCTCTGCCCAGAAGGTGATGTGCAGTTTAGAGTCAGATAGCATGGTTCTTACAGCTTCAATAAGTGTCCTGTTTCTCTTCTCAGCAACACCATTTTGCTGAGGAGTCCTAGGAGCACTGTATTGTCTTGAAATACCCTTTTCATCACAAAATGTATCAAGAATTTGGTTTTTGAATTCGGTTCCTTGATCACATCTTATGATTTTGACCTTGTGATCAGATTGATTCTCAATTTTCAGAATGAAATTCTTTAAGATTTCAGGAGTTTCATCCTTAGTTCTAAGGAAAAACACCCAAGTAAATCTTGTGAAGTCATTTGTGATCACCAAACAGTATGAGGTCCTTCCTAAACTCATTACACTAGTGGGGCCAAACAGATCCATATGTAACAAGTGTAGGGGAGTAGTGATAGAGTTTATTTTCTTTGGCTTATGAGACACTTTGTGTTGCTTCCCCTTCAGGCATGCAACACAGTGGTCATCACTTGTAAACTCTTTCTTTGGCATTCTAGTTACCAAGTCATTCTTAATCAATTTATTCATGTTCTTAAAGTTTACATGGCACATTCTCTTATTCCAAAGAAAAGACTCATCACTATTTGCTTTAGACAGAAAGCAAGAAACCTCTCCAGAGGGAGATGTTTCCTGCAAGTCTATCTTGTACATGTTCCCTCTCCTGGGGGCTCTAAGCAAAATATGCTCTTGAGGAATGTCAACCCCAGGCTTGAGAACAGTGCACTCATGCTCAGTGAAGAGCGTGTGATGTTTTTGGTCACAAAATTGAGACACACTCAAAAGATTGTATCCAAGCTCTTTGACAAAGTTTACCTTTTCAATGCTGAGCTTACCATTTGTAACCTTGCCCCTGCCAGTAATATAACCTCCTACATCTCCTTCAAAAGCAACTGGTCCTCCATCAATCCTTTCAAAGTTTTGAAGCAAGGACTCATTGCCAGTCATGTGCCTGGAGCAGCCACTGTCAATAATCCAGATATTTCTGTTGGTCTTTAGCTATCCCTGCACAAGAAGAGATGATTTAGTTACATTTAGGAACCCAAGCCTCATTGGTTTTGGGCATATCAGAAAGCAATGAAACAGTAATGGATCCTATGTTCAGGCTTTGAGGATCATTTGTTGTTTCTGAAGAGGAGCTTTTAGTATCAAGGTCTTCCTTCATCTTCCACACCACCTTTGGAAGATTGGGCTTGACCTTTACTACTTCGGAAGCTTTTGTAGCTTCGGAAGCCTTGGAGACGGATCCTTCGGAAGATCTTGCTTTAACTGCAGCAAGCTTCAGTGCTTCGGAAGCATTCCTTTCTTTCGAGACCAACTTTTCTTCCGAAGGCAATTTCTACTTGCCTTCTTCTTCATTTTGGAGCTTCCAAAGGAAATAGATTTTCCTTCCGAAGCTATTTGTTTCTTCTTATTTCCAGAAGTTTCTTCTTAATCATGTGGATAGTACTCTTGGGATTGTATTGACAATCCTTAGCCATATGTGAAGTACTACCACACATAACACAATGCAAATCTTTTCTTCTGAGATCCTTCTTTTTCGAAGAAGACTGACCTTGAACACTTTCCTTTTCCTTTTTCACCCTTTTAGATGATGCAGCAGGCTTCTTAGGGTGAGGCTTGCTTTTAGAAATGGATGGTTCAGGATGTGTAACAGTGACACACAACTGATTAATTTTCTTGTTGTTGCTGGAGTGAGTTGAAGCTGGAGTGAGTTGAAGCTGAAGTAGAACTCTTGGTACTCGAGTTCTTGACAAAGTCTTCAGCTTTCATCACCTTGAACCCTGCAGAAATGAAAACTTGTTTCTGTTTGGGATCAAAAGTGGTCTTGATCTTTTGAGCTTTTCTGGATCCTCTCTTTGCTCTTCTGATCAAGTTCTTTCTCTTGGTTTTGCTCAAACCAGCTTCTTTTTCCTCCTTAGGAGCATGGTGACCCTTTTTGGATTGACTCTCTTCACTCATCTCAGAGTCATCCCTCACCTTCTCCTCTTCATCCTCTTCATCACTGGGGTCTATGGATAGCAGCTCATCTTGACCAGTTCCACACCTTGGAGATCTAACTGATAGTAGAGAGTGTGGAGGAGCTATCTCACTAGATCCCAGTCCCTGCTTGTTCTGATAGCATACTTTTACATGCAGAGATGAGGATATCATGTTCTTGAAGGTTTCCTCTTCAAGAACACATTTTTCTGCCCTGGCTTTGCTGATCACAAGCTCAGCCTGACATTCAGTCAACTTGGTAATAAGATCCTTAATTTGAGTCCTGTAATTTGTTTGCTCATGTTTAAGAGTTGAAACTGTTTTCTCTAGATCTTCTATCTTAAGTTTATAATCATTTTCAGCTCTTTTAAAATCATCTTTTAAAATATTCAAAGACTCAATTTCAGATCTCATTTCCAAGTTATAGGACCTGTATCTGTTAACTTTAGCAATACATTCAGGAGAGCAAAGATGTTCGAGTACCTTAGCTTCATCATGGTTAGACATGAGTGCTTGGTTTGGAGATGCATCTTCAACTTGAAATCTCCAGTCAAAGCCTCCTTCTTCAATAGCAACTGCAGCTTGCTGTCTTGGCTTCTCATTCTGGTGTCCTCCTTCAGTGTAGTTTGGCTTGGATGAAGCTTGGCCACCATTTGATTTGGGTGCCTTGCATTCTCTAGCAAAGTGTCCCATCTGGTTACAGTTGTAACACTTGACTTTGCTCTTGTCCAGCCCAAACTTATCACTGGCAGCATTGCTGGGAAACCTTCTCCCAGTCCTCTTGTAGAACTTCTGGGCTCTGTGAGTGAGAAGAGCCATCTCTGGACTATCTCCATGTATTCCAGATTATCTGGATGGATACAGTCCAGGTCTTCAAGAATGAAAAGAAAGTTGCCTGAACTTTTATCAGTGGAAACAAAAGCTTGAGAGGAGCTTGTCTCTTGGAAGGGACTTCCTTGGATGTAGCTCTCTTTGGGTGTCTCCGGGAAGGTGATAAAAAGACCCTTTTGTGAAGTTTCAGGGTAGCAGATGAGATGATGTTATGGTTCTCTGCTGTCCCTTTCAACCACATAAAGGGCTGAATTCTGGTGAGTGTTGGAGTTACCAGATGAATTTTGCATGTTCATCTCCATCTGATATCCACTGAGTATCCCATACAGCTCAGTGAGAGTGAGGGTCTTGAGGTTTTCAATCCTCTTAATGACCACACAATAGTATGTCCATTGTCTTGGAAGAGAGGACATGAACTTCCTAACAATATCCCTGTTCTCAATGGTTACCCCAACATCAGCCAGAGTATCCACAATCTCAACATACCTGAAGTATTGTTGAGTCATGGTTTCACCTATTTTAAAGGTGAAATTTTCAAACTGCTGCTTCAGGAGATCCTTCTTGTTCTCTTTGGCTTCATTTGAACCCTCATACATAAGTTTCAGTGCATCCCATAGCTGTTTGGCATTCTTGCACTTCTGTAGATGGAGTTCGGAAGAGCAGTTTGGAGGGATGTCATGGCTTTCTGATCAATATCAATTCTTTTCCAATCTTCATCAGAAAAGTCAACCTTTTCCTTTGGTATTATGCCACCACCAGCAGCAGCTGAAGTGGTGAATGGTACAGGAGGTCCATTGACAACAGACTCCCACATCCTGGAATCTTGAGACTTGATGAAGCCTTCCATTCTTTGACACCAAGTATCAAAATCCTCAGGAGTGATCAGTGGGGACTTTGTCATAGTTCCAGTTTCCATATCAGCTTTGGAGATAGTTGCCATTTGAAGAGTTAAGTGATGTGTGTAACTAAGAGGATTTAAAGATGGTGAGATCTTACAAACAAGAGCCTGGAATGCTCTGATACCAATTGCAGGACCGTTAAAGGGGACTTTGCACTTAGTTAACACACTTAGGAGGATCTTAAGGATCACTTAACAATTCAAATAGGGTACTTAGAACTTTAAACTGAAGATACAATGCACAACACAAGTAAAGTAAGAACAAAAACACAAGATATAGTTTTCAAGGAAGTTGTATATTGTTTCTCTAGTTCTATTACAAGTGATGTACAAGTATATGTAATTACAAGAACCGAAGACTACTTATACTACATCCTACAACCGTCAATATGCAAAAAGACAGTTGGAAATGACTAATCTAGACAACAAGATCAGCCTAAAGTCAAAAGGCGGATTGTCTTTTGACTAGTGACTATGACATGCCATAGCTCACTGACTTTCCTATTACAAAAAGCCAAAAAGAAACAAAAACATAAACTTGCAGGTGAAGACCTTATCTACTTTATCATAAAGAATGGAAGTTTCACCAACTAGTGATAGCAGGTGAACCACCAGAGCATGCAGCGGAAAGTAGGTTGCTTTATGATAAAGTTGATGGAAAAGGTATCTGTTCTCTCTCTTTAGAAAAAAATCAGTCTTGTCCTTAAGCAACTTCGGAAGACTTTGTCTTGTGAGCTTCGGAAGACTTCATCTTTTACTTTTGGAAGAGTTGAGTCTTTGGCTTCGGAAGACTTTACACTTGGAATATTTTCCAAGTTGTGTAAAGCTTCCGCAGCAGTTTCTTCTGAACTTTGGCTTCGGAAGATTTTACACTTAGCATTTTTTCTAGAGTGTGTAAAACTTCCGAATCTAATTCACCTTTGTTCCGAACATGTTGAAAGACTTTGTTGTTTTGGTTGCATCAGCCTCTTAACCTCAAAAGTTCCTACATACATCAAGAAACATATTAAAAGTACATAATTTAATAATAGAATAAAACATTGATGTATAACCATGACATTAGTCTAGAATAGTGTTGGTCAAATTAATATCATATCTAACAATTTGTAATATTCTTCCATTTATATCCGTTGACGTTCTAATTATATATACATATAATTAGGTTAGTGACTCGTGTTACACAAGTTGACAAATACTGGCACATGAGTAAATAAATTCACAATAATATATATGTGTATCTTTGATATGTATATGATGTTGAATAGATAACTTAGAATAAGAAGGTTATTAAAATAAAATAGTATAAAAATTATGACATTACACAATAGAAACAAATGAAGGTAGAATTGTTGAATGAAAAAATAAAGAAAAATTATCAACTAATGAACAAATTTGATAAGATTTACACAAGTATGTAATAATAATACGTAACTAAAACAATGAACAGTTAAAATTAAAAACTAATTGTTCATAAATATTATATACTTCTTTGTGTAATAGTAATCTATAATATATAACATATAATAAAAAAGGTTTTTTAAGACACGTGTTATCACTCTAGCATGTCAAAGCACACGTATCATCATTCTAGCATATCAAGAAAATCCTTTTCCCGTCTCTTTCTCATAATAAATATGAAAATTATGAAACAATCAATTTGACTTTCTTTTTTTACTAAAATATGTTAAAACATATATATATATATATATATATATATATATATATATATATATGTTTCTTGTCTCTCTCATATTAAATGATAATTATTTTAAATAAGTAAACTAAACTATTAAACATCTAAAATATAAATATTTTTATTTTAGTAAATTATTAATACATACTAAATTATATGATTTCAGACGTATTTTATCTTTAAATATAGAGTAATAATTTTTAATTTCGTTATGTGTTATAACTTTTAAATATTCATTATATTTTTATTTCACTAATGGTTAATAACATCTAAAAAATAAAATATTCATAAAACTAATGGTTTTAATATGTTTTATTTATTCCACTCATGTAATACATGGGCTCTAACCTAGTAAAGGTTATAAAGAATGGATAAAAGCCATATCAATAAAAGTTTGTTAAAAATAAACATTACTAAAAATATGAATAATGTCATGAAATTTAAAATTAATTAAAAGAGAATTTTTATTTCGAAAGAAAATATGATAAACTTTTGTATTTTAATAAGACAAAAAATTGTTAATGGTAAAATTAAAATAAATAAATTAATCATTATTCGTTAACATAATTAGCAATTTCTTATAACTTTTGAAAAGATATCAAATAATTTAAAAACAATAACTGATCATAAATATAAATCCATTGTAATGTAATTGTTATAAGTTAATAGTTTCCAAATTCATGGTAACTCAAGATTGAAGTATGTAACGACATATGGCAATGAAGAAATGACGCTTAGGTGGACGGGCTAGAAAGGTGCCATATGTATCCATAGTTATTCTTGTATTATATGTTATAGATTCGTATATTGTAAAGTGTTTATGCGTATGCCCAAAGTGGCTTATGCATCATTTTATTAATTTATATTGAGGCCCTTGAAAAGTTACATTTTAATTTTCTCAAGTTTAGTTATATCTACAATTTATATCAATATTTATTTGTTTGTTTTTGTGACACACTCATAATTTTATGCTTATTTTTCTCTTATAAATATTAAAATTTAACATTTTATAAGATTCTGATTATACTTGCGACATGTTTATTTTTATCTATGTTTAAACATAAATTTCACGCATAATAGAATTGTACGTAATAATGTACATGTCGTGGACACACAAACATACAAACCGTCAAATCTTATTCAAGGTTTCAACTTTTCTTACAGTTTCTTTTTCTTTTTTACCTGCAACCTTTAACATGTGATTATTTATAAAATCTAGATTGTACATACTTATTTTATAAATGTTAATATAACTATGTGATTTGGGTGTAAAAAATATAAAGTTATCAACTAAGTTATTGGTTTATGTTCATATTTAGGTGTAAAAAAAGTTATCAACTGATTTAAATGTGTATGATTTTTATAAGCTTCTTCTATAATCTATGTAGGATGCTTTCATTATTATAACTATGTAACATAAAAATCTTTGTGTACATTCAGATAATGCTCTGTGTTCTTTATGGATTTTATTCTCTAATTGCATTATTACTTGAGAAAATAGATTAAATGTGTTGATTTTGCTTCCTATTTCAACTTGGTTTCAGTAGATATGCAATCTTAGGTTGTTTAGTAATGGCTGGATATAAAATGGAGGTTTCGTTCTCCATAGCGAAATAGATATAAGATGTTAGAATTTAATGAATCTTTAGCAAAGCTTAAATTAAAATGCTAATGACCGTGATAGTAATTTCGTGGGATATAAGGTGAAAAATTTAGGTTTTTATTTTGTATTGTATTAAACGAACTTGTCATTATGAGTTAGATGTTTCAAGGACCTTTAGTGCAACGTTTTACTCTATGATTGCATACTAACAACGTGTCACTCTTTGATTGCACATGTTGATTGCGCAACATGTCATTGTGAGTAAAATGTTACAAGGACTTTTGGTGCAACATGTCACACTTTGATTGGATAAATAGCAACGTGTCACTGTTTGATTGCACTTAATGAGTTGGCAATCAATTGTGGAACACCTCATTGTGAGTGAAATGTATGAAGGACTTTGGTGCTACGTGTCACTTTATGATTGTATGAATAGTAACGTGTCACACTTTGATTGCCCATGATGACTTGACAGTTAATTGTTATATGTGAAAACTTAAAAAGGATTTCAAATGAGTTTTTTCTGGTATAAAACATGAATTTGGGGTTCCCTGATAATATATGAGTTGAGTGTAGAGCAACACAAAGAGGCAGAAATATAAAGACGATGAGATTTGGCCAATGAGAGAAGAGAATGGTCTGAAATCATCGATTTTTAGATCAGGCAAGATCAATCACAGTTCTTCAATCTTTGAGAGTCATAAAACGATCCATCCATGGAGAACCAATTTAATGAGAAAGATTTGGTTTGGGCAAAAGTTAATCATTATCCTCGGTGGTTGCATATCATTAACCATGAACCGCCATTGTTAACGGTAAGCTTTGTTTGGTGTTTGTCCTTTAAAGAATTATAATGACAGGTCTCTAAAAGCATTGCTTTCGATGTCTTGTCTATTATTTTCAATGTACTTGTTTTATAACCTACAGGATGATAAGAAAATCGAGTCTTTTGCCGCAATCACGAAGTTTGATGATTTGCATTTTGTCGAGAAAGAAGATGGTTCAGATGAGGTCAAATCTTCTAATATCTTTATGCTTTCAAAAGCTGAGGAAAATCAATTTGCTTACATGTACTTGTATGTAATGCTACAGATCGATAAGACCAAGTTATAAACAATGATCATGATCGACCAGGATGCTCCTAACCTAAATGAACCATCATTGCAGGAAGTAGTCTCATGGGTCCTCTCACTCGTCAGCAGTTATTACTGCATTAAAGTGAAAGATGAGCCTTTAACAATTATTGTCAAAGCCGGGGAAAAGGTCGGGCAAAAAAACTAGTGATGGAGATCCTATACTCTCACCATAGTGCTTTCATATGTCAAGTTGAATGTCGTGATCAAGATATCTATACTTGAATTACTTGTTTACTCTTATTACATAACTACGTGTGCATGTATTATTTGATAGTTAGAAGATGCCTGATTTGTAACTTGTGATCCTATTTAAATACCTTTTATACTCATTAATCAATCCAATAAGTTTGATATGGTATTAGAGCCTAAACCAATGCCACTATATTTTACATACATTGTTGATCCTTTTTATGACTCATAAAATTTTAATAGTGCTATATCATGGCTCTTGTTGCAACACTTCTATGTGTTTTTATTTCAAAAACCAACAAAAGTGCTTATTTGCATAAAAAAAGTTTATACAACTAAAGCAGCTTAAAAACTTTTGTAGTTTTTATTACAAAGGCCTAATAACATAAATAATGAAACTGAATCAAAGTTACGAGTTACTATCCAACAAGATGAATAAAACACAACTTATGTCAAGCATATGATTTTCTAAAGGGTTAAATATAAAAAATAAGTGAAAACTGGATTTGAATCTAAGAATTTTTTTAAAGGATCTAAAACACTTGTTAATAAAATTGTTAAACGTGATATTATTTTTGAAGAATAGAAAGCATCTTTAAGGTGTATTATTCAGGTGAAATAGAAGAAAAAAAATACAAAGGTGGTTATATTCACAAAACTAGGTTAATACCTTGTATATTACACGGGTTGAATAAATAAAACATTAAATAGTTAGTAATAAAAATTTATTAATTACAAAAATGATATTTTGAGATCATATATGATTAAAATTACGTATAAGTAAAATATATAACTAATAAAAGAATGATATCATTGTTTAAAACTTTTGTTATAAAACATTTACTATTTGTTTTTTAAATTAAATATTTTGTTATAAAACAAACCGTTTTAAAAAATATCAATATTAAAATTTTCCTTATTATAACTTCGAATTTTGATTATTTTGTTTTATAAAAAACCAATTTAAAATATTTCATATTTTTAAAAATATTTGATGTTTTAGAAAATTTTATTATTTTTAAAGTTTTGTTTCTTTAGAAGTTACATTTATAAAAACATCTCTTTTTTAATTAATAAAAAAACTATTTTTAATCTCAAAAGAAATTAAATAATATTATTAGTATTTAATTCAGTTATTTAATATTAGAGATAAACGGAAAAATTAAAATTAGATGATGTAGAATTATACCAAGTGTTATTTTAAAATCTTTTTTTATTAAAATAGATTGATGAATATAATTATAATTATTGTCACATGTGTTAAATTTTAGATGATAAATTAATATTCACATGTTACAAATTGTTATTAGTAGTAATTACAGCAAACCTTTTACTAGTTTGTGCCTTTATATGGTGTGTGATAAATTCTAAAGATTGCTGTTAAAACATATATTTCCACTTTTACCCTTTCAGAATATAACAAAATAGTTAACTTCTTGTTAAGGAACAAATGGCTTTTTGGTAATTATCACCGCGATTATTATTATTAACTATTGAAATACGAAAAAACGGAGTAACGGACTGATTCACCATGAGACTCGCTCCATACCATCTTTCATGGCCACTACTTCACAATCGATCATCTCAAATATTCCTTCATCTTCAACGATCCACAACATTTCTCACATCTCCTCATTCAATCCTTCAAATTCACAACGATTCAACCGTAAAATTGATGAAAAACGCTTCGAATATCGTGATTTGTAGCATAATTTGCATCATAGATTCGAATTCGTTCGCGATCTGATTCATTGATTCAATTGTCGCTGAAGAAACGATCCATCAGCTCGTGTATCCATGGAGGAGAAACAAACAGCTTCCGATCGGTTAACAGATCGGAGTATTGTCGATATGATTCGCGACGATCAATCGTCTGGATCGAAGAAGAATTGGAAGGCGTTTCGTGACAAACTCCGGTTGAAACGCACCGGAAAAGCGTGGACCTCCTCCGTACCGATTCCGGCGTCCGACGTTCCGATCAAAAGCAACGCCGGACGGATGATGACGCGACGTGGTTCGTGGAGGTACGCTACCGACGCCGACGACGGAGATTCCGACGGTGATGCCAATCTGCAGTTAGGGCACACGCCGGAGCGGCAACGGAGCGGCAGATTGCTGCCGTTGGAAACAGATCTGGAAGACGACGACGGAAGTAATCCGCCGGACGGAGAGCAAAAACCGGTGGCCGGAGAAGGAAATCACATGTCGTTGATGACGTTATTGAGTTCCGATGGATCTAATTACATCGATGACGAAGAGGAACACGTTGAAGAACAACATGAACAGCCTGAAGAAGATGAAGAAGAAGAGGTCGCCGGAGATTGCAACGTGTGCTCCGGTTGCAGAGGGAAGCATAAGGGCACAGCGTTAGGTCCCTGTGGACATACGTTTTGCAAGCACTGTACGAAGGAGCTTCATGTCTCTAGAGGTAATTGTCCTACTTGCAATGATTATATTTTAGAAATTCTTGATATCTTTTGATTATTATATATCTTCATAATTCATATTCATTTATTTATATATTTTTTTATTTGTTAAAATATTTTTATAATCTTTTGTTCATCATTTGTGTTTCATTTTGTTTTCTTTGAGTTCCTTGTTTAGTTTTGTCAAATAAGTGTAGATGACTAGATTTTATTATGTGAAACACATATTTGAGTCTAAGTTTAGTGTTAGGGTGTCACTGGTACATGCATGTACATGAAGTTTCAGATTTTCTTTTGAACATTGTATGTGATATTATAAATTAAGCATGAAATCATCAAACACTAGAATTGATCACAAAAGAGTGACTCTTCTTTATTAAATATTTCGACTCACTTCTATTACGACGACTTTTAACTCTATATGTATGTTAAAACACATCTTGCCAAACCTAGGAATTTAAACAACTCGATAATAATGCAAATAAACAAACTAATTAAACCGATAAACATACTAATATATAAGCTCAACTTTTAATTTCGGCAACTTTTGGATACTTCTTTGGAATTAGCGTATTCTTCTCTTGATGCGTATCCCTCTCTCCACCCGAAGAGAATTATCTTGCAATCCCTTTCTTCTCTTGATGCATTCCTCGTATGATATGTGTGCGCAACAGCTTGAAGTGCCCATGTGCATGTCAAAAATAGTATATTCGTGTTTAACTTAATGAATACATGTAACATCAAAACATATGTGAAAATATTAGGCTTTATGTCACGAAACACCGATTAAAATATATAAAAGAAAGTTCTATGCAAGTGTATTGGAGCACTCACTCCTCAAATCCCTCAATTGTGGTTGTTTAATGAGTGAGTTGCATCAACTCAACTTGAACTCAAAGCAGCTCATAACTCGACTGTGAGTCATTTTCTTTTCTTCTTTTTTTGAGATTGTGTGGGAAGATGATGACGGATGAACTTCCAGGTTGGCCACAGCAACAGGACAAACAATGGGTCAACTCGTCATCTATCATTACCTTATGGAGGTAAAAGCATGTATGTAGCCCTAGTGTGAACTTTAATGCTTTATCTTTCTTAGTTTACTTTCCACCTCCCATGATTTGAATCTTTCATATATTCAAATAGTTACTTTAAGTATAGATTTTGTTGATAGATTAGCACTAAGCTATGTTAGGAATCACGAAGACATACATGATTCATATTTGTCTTGACATAACCCTGATCTACTCCTATTTTATTATTAAATGGTCTTTGGCTTAACGATATCCAGGTATTTAAAATTGTCTCTTCTAAGATATCAAGAGTTCAAGCTCCCGGGACAGTGGTGTATAACTAGAAATAAATTAATTTTTTTTAGTCCCTAGAGGTTATCCTGGTTATAACATTGCACCATTTTTATCTCCTGAGATGTATAAATAATAAAAAAATGCTGACCCTACTGGTAGCCATGTTTTTTGTCCTTTTTTTAAGTTAGATTTTAAACGGGCTAAACAAACTCATATTAGCTTAAACTCGCCTCGAAAATGTGTACGAGAGAACCAGCTAAAACCACTTTTTCTCGAGCTAAATTTAATCGAGATGCCCAACTGCCCCAAGTATTGGTCTGAAGTATGAACTCTAAACTGGTTGTTGGGCCGGTCCAAGCGAGCTAATGTCCTGGGCTTTGTCGTTCCTTGACCCAAACCCTAGGGTCCCGCAGTTAAAACTGTTAGTTGTGATTATTTCTCGGTTCTTATGTGTTTCATCTGCCCAATTATATCTACACCGTTGTAAATAGTTACATGTGCAGTTATAAGTTCGAAGTGGTATTAGCATAAAGGAGTATACTTTCTTAATAAATTATCTAATTGAACATTATAAACATTTGTAAATAATAATTAGCATCCTTTAGGTTTGATCAACATGTTAAAAACGTATATTCAAAAACACCTAACCCAAAACCCTAAAGAGTAAAGCTGTTTAGGAACTACTTGACGTTTACCTACTAGAAGCTCTAGTTAAGCTACAGGTAGAGGAGCTCAAGTCTGAGCTTGAACATAGATTGAATCTTATCTAATAAAAAAAAACACGAGTCCAAGATATTTTTGTGTGTCTTCTCATTCACAATCACATCATATAAATACAAGAAATTCCTGTAGTTTAGCTATTAACAAAACTACAGCATTAAATACAGATTATTCAGTTGCCTATAATACAAATAATCTACAGCTGTGACTGATAATCTGTTCCTATAATTTTGCTAATCACCAAATCTGCAGTACAGCTATATATCTACTAATATACCCCGGCAGTCGAAGCAGGAGGTTTGCGGATGTTGAGACTGTTCCGGAAGTCATCAAAGAGGACGTGTGGTAGGCCCTTTGTGAAGATGTCTGCTATTTGGAAACGAGAAGGCACATGTAGAACGCGAACTTGTCCCCGAGCCACCTTTTCTCGAACAAAATGGATGTCTAACTCGATGTGTTTGGTCCGTTGGTGTTGAACCGGATTCCCAGAAAGGTAGATTGCACTTACGTTGTCACAGTATACCAAGGTTGCATGAGTGGGTGGGTGATGAAATTCCAGTAGAAGATTGCGTAACCAACATGTCTCGAATACGACATTTGCAACTCCTCGGTATTCAGCCTCTGCACTAGATCTAGAAATAATCGCCTATCGTTTGGAGGACCAAGAAATGAGATTGTCACCCAAATACACACAATAACCAGAAGTAGAACGTATCGTGTCCGGGCAACCAGCCCAATCTACATCTGTGTAGGAAAGCAAGGAATTTACCGAGGACTTATGCAAGTGTAAGCCGTGAGAGAGCGTCCCTTGTACATACCGCAAGATGCGTTTTAAGGCATTCAAATGGCACGTACGCGGGGCATGCATATGCACGCAGATTTGCTGAACGGCGTAACTGATATCCGAACGTGTAAACGTGAGATATTGGAGGGCGCCCGCCAGTTGACGGTAATGTGTGCCCCCGTCTTCGAGGAGGGTGCCGGATGAGGAACTCAGTTTAGATTTTGTATCCACCGGGGTGTTAGCTGGGTTGCACGAAGTCATTCCGGGCCGCTCTAGGAGTTCACCGGCATATTTTTATTGAGATAAGAACAAAGAACCATTGTGTCGGGTGACTGAGACGCCAAGGAAATAACTTAGAGGTCCTAAGTCTTTCATTGCAAACTCGACAACCAAGAGTTTCATAAATGTGTGCCTTAGGGCATCGGTAGAAGTGACCAGGATAATGTCATCAACATATAGTAGAATATAGGCAGTATCATTCCCTTTCCTGTAGATGAAAAGGGAATGATCACTCTTGCTATGATGAAACCCAATTGTGGAGACATAATCAGCAAATCTTTGGTACCAAGCCCTTGGTGCTTGTTTCAACCCATATAACGATTTCTTTAATAGGCATACATGATCTGGGAATCGTTGGTAGCAGAATCCCGGTGGTTGGTGTATGTAAAGGGTTTCTTGGAGGTTGCCATGAAGGAAGGCATTCTTTACATCTAGTTGGTGAATGGGCCACGAGTGAGAAACAGCTATTGAAAGAACGGTCCGAATCGTTGCCGGCTTGACTACTGGACTGAAAGTATCTCCACAGTCAACGCCAACCTGTTGTGACCTGCCATCACAAACTAAACGAGCTTTGTATCGCTCCAAAGTTCCATCAGACTTAAGTTTATGTTTGAAAATCCACATGCCACGTACAACATTCATATGATTATGCCTCGGGACTAACTCCCACGTGTTATTGTCAATAAGAGCCCGAAATTCGTCGGTCATGGCCTTATTCCAATAGGGGTTGCGGAGAGCATCGAGAGGGCTACGTGGAATGGATGAGAGAGAGGTGGTGGTGTGAAGGTTAAACGGTTGTGGCGGTATTTCGGGAGGAGTAGGGATGGGTTAAGGAGTCACAACAGACTGTGTTTGTTGTGTGGACAGGGGCTGGTCTGCCCGAGTACGATAAATGTCATAGGCATTCGCTTGTGTGTGGGAAGGGGCTGGTTGGGTTGTTTTGGGCCGCCTGGTGAAGGTGTGAGTGGGCTATTCACCATGCGTGGGCTGTGTATGTGATGATTGGGCTGTCCTAAAACGAAAAGTATCATAAGCAGCTGGGGTTGTTTAGACCGCCTGGTGAAGGGCTGTTTGGGGTTGTTTAGACCGCCTGGTGAAGGTTTGTGTAGGCTGTTCTGGTTGTGGAGATGTAACAGAAGGTTCTGATGGAACTGTAGGGGCTATGGGAGTGGAGGAGGGGCTGCTAGGCCAGAAAATAGGGTTGATAATTGCTAGATCAGTGAGAAATTTATAGACTGAGGTAGGTGGGTTTTGGAGATTTGAAAATGGGAAATTGGTTTCATCAAAGACAACATGTCTTGAAATGATTATTTGACGAGTTTGAAGATTAAAGCACTTGTACCCCCGGTGATTGGTTGGGTGTCCAAGAAAAACACACGGATTGGACCGGTTTTGGAGCTTGTGAATGGTGGTGGGAGGGAACAATGGATAACAAAGACAACCGAATACACGTAAGGATGTGTATAAAGGTGAGTGGTTGTATAGGAGATGAGTGGGTGTGAGATTATTGAGTAGTTTACTAGGAAGAATGTTTATGAGATAGGTTGCATGTTGTAGAGCATGGTGCCAAAAATTGGCTGGAACAGAAGAGTGGGCTAGCATGGTGCGGATAATGTTATTGATTGAACGAATTTTCCGTTCGGCTTTCCCGTCTTGAGGGGATGTGTGGGGACAAGAAAAACGGAATTGAAGACCGTGAGTTGAACAAAAGGTGTGAAATTGGTTGTTATCGTATTCTCCGCCATTATCACATTGTAGAATTTTTATATTGTGATTGAATTGTGTTTTTATAAGAGTATAGAACTGGAGAAACGTTTGAAAAACTTGTGACTTTTTAGCAAGAGGATACGTCCATAAAAAATTTGTTTTGTCATCCAAGAATAAGAGGTAATATCGATGACCTCCCGCACTTAAGACGGGGGAGGTCCACAAATCACTATGCACAATATCAAAAGGCAAATATGTAAATGACGTTGAATTAGAAAAATGAAATTTAAATTGTTTCCCAAACACACAAGATGAACAAACAGAATTCAAATTTTTAGAGTTGGAAGAAAAAGACAAATAATGTTTTAATGAATTTAAAATTGAGTTGTCAGGGTGCCCGAGTCGTCGATGCCACAAGTCTTGAGTGATGGAAGCAAAAGCAGATGGAGATGTGATGTGAGACGGTGACTGGAAGGTGAGCGGGTAGAGATCCCCAGTACTGTCACATCTAAGAATGGGTGTTCGAGTCTGGAAGTCCTTCACATTAAAATCAAACGGGTCAAATTCGATAGCAATATTATTTGTGGTTGAACAGATAAAAGATTTTTAATAATATTTGGAACATGAAGAACGTTGCGAAGGGTTAAAGGTGGAAAAGGGTAGGGTAGAGTTTGATGTCCTGTACCTTGGATTGGAATCTTAGACCCATTGCCAACAATAATATTTTGAAAAGGACCCTTATTAATATAGGACGCGAAGTTACCTGAGGAGTGCGTCATATGAGAAGTCGCCCCAGTGTCCATGTACCAATTCTGATCGGGTGGGTGCATGGTCATGGTGTGGAATGCCTGCTCGAGTTCAGTAGGGGTGTAAGTGGCTTCTGAAGTTGTATAGGCCTGAGTTGGTCTGCTGCCAAGAATACCAGGTCCAGGGTTCGGTTGTGGGCTATGAGACTGTTTGCCTGGGCTGTAAGGCTGAGTGGGATAGGGGCAAGGAGGGTAGGCCCAGTTCTGATGCTGTGAATAGGCCCACCGGGGTGGGCTGGGCCACTGGTTGTTGTTCCTTGAGCTGTTGTAGTTCCCAGTGGGCTGTTGCAATCCACGACCCCAACCACCATGGGACCTACCTCTGTCGCGACCACCACTCCCACGCCCACGTCCACAGGGAGTGTAGAGGGGCTGTGAGTCATAGTTCTGATCAGATATACGAGCATGGGGTATTTGGGAAGGGGCAGCCGTGAAAAGTGCAGAATCAACAGCAGGAAAGCTGGCGGAAGCGGCTGCCTGATGAGACTTTCGTGTTTCTTCCAAGATGAGTTTGGACCTGGCTTCGTAGAAGTCGGGGAGTGGTGTGGATTGCTGAATCATAATAGCAACAGCCTCATAACTTTCGTTCAAGCCTGCGATTAACTGTAGCACCAGTCGTTGATTATTGACTGGTGCATTAACAGCTGCTAATTGATCCGCCAGATTTTGAGTGTTTGACAATAAGCTGAGACATTCGGATGATTGGCAAGTTTTGTAGTAACAAACTTGTGCACCAGGTACACAGCCCGAGAGCTTTGGTTGTCTTGGAAAATATTTTCTAAAGCAATCCAGGCTTTACAAGCGGTGGTGTTGGTGGAGAGGATGGTATGTAGTAGATCGGTGGAAATTGTGGAGTATATCCACTGTAAGACAATTGCGTCTAACCTGGACCAAAGTTGAACAGCCTCACGAGCATCTTTATCTTTTTCTTTGTCGGTAGCAGATGAGGATGGTGTTGTGGGGGGTGATCTTGGGGTCGATGTGATCATACACTTCAAAGGCTCTACAATGGATACGAAAGAGTTCTGCCCAGGAGTTATAGTGCTCGCTTTCCATCTCCAAGGTGAATGGAATAAAGTTTTTGATGTTGGAAACGGTTACAGCAGGGTTGATTTTGTCCATGGCGTAGTGGAACAAGGGTGAACAAGGGGGGAGGGGAGGGGGACGAAACTGAGCAGAATGTGGTTTACAGGAAGACAGACCAGATGTTGGTCGTTTGTCAGTGGAGAAGGGGAGATGGCTGCAGGTTAGGGCAACTGACTCGATACCATATAAGCTGTAGTATTTTTGTGTGTCTTCTCATTCACAATCACATCATATAAATACAAGAAATTCCTGTAGTTTAGCTATTACCAAAACTACAGCATTGAATACAGATTATTCAGTTGCCTATAATACAAATAATCTACAGCTGTGACTAATAATCTGTTCCTATAATTTTGCTAATCACCAAATCTACAGTACAGCTATATATCTACTAATACAAACTTCATTGCGACTAGATTAGTTAAGTTAAACAAACCCATTATTATTATACACATAAATTTTATTCAATAAAATAAATATATTTATATAATAAATAAAAATATAATTATATATACTTATGATAAAAAATATTACATAATATTATATATAAAATTATGAATATGTATTATACGTATATAAGTATAATTATATACATAACAATTAATAAATACTATTGCTAACTGACTCGAGCCAAACTCGCATTTTAGACTGTTTATGAGTCGAGGTCTCAAGGAGCCAAGCTTTAGAGTTGGACATAAAGTTCAAATTAAGATGAGCTCAAACTCTTCAAAGCCAACCAAACCAAGTTAACAAGTACTTTGATTTGACTCATTTACACCATTATACTAACCTTATCTTCAAAACTGATGAATCCAAAAACAATGTACAACTTTTATAGCATGATCTGAAAATTTAAAGTACCAAAATGAAGGCAGGCTTTATCATATATTCATATATTCGTATACCAATCAGCTTTAACCTTTTTCTTTTATTATTAAAATAATAAACTTCAACACATAAAAGTATATATGGAACTTCACATGGAGTTAAATCAACCCCCTCTTTCACTTTCTCTTTTAACCCTAACTAAAGCTGATCACCAGTCAACAAAAAGAACAAAGAATCCTTACAACTTTATCCCATTCTCTAGTAAATCAAACAATTCTCATCTCAATACACCTATGAAAAGATTATTCAAATTCATTTAAGGACTAAAGTACACAAGTGACCTAGGATTTTTTTTTACTTTTTTTAAAATGTTCAATGAAGTTTCGGATATGTAAATAACGAACGTAAAAACAAAAGCAAAAATCTTTTCAACTTTATCCCATTCTCTAGTAAATCAAACAAGTCCCATCTCAATACACCTCTAGAAGATTATTCAAAGTCATTTTAACAGCTACATTTGCACAAGTGAGGGACTCAAGGATTTTTTTACTGGCTACTCTTTAAAATGTCAACTGAGTGTTAGATATGTAGATAACAAATAAGAACAAGCATTTGATACTATATAACAAACACATAACAAATTACACCAATAAGCTATTTGGTGCCGCCCGTGGGCACGACAATTACTAATGTGAAACACCTAGATTTTCTAGTTCCACCATGGATGGAGGGAGTGTGGGATAAAAATGAAAGCAAGAAAAGAACCAAAAAACAACAACAACCAATTATTATATCCAAGTTGAAATGAGATTAATTGCGGAAATTAGCATCGTCAAAAGTTGTTCTAAAGAACAAGAAATGGTAAAAGAAGGATCTTCTACACAAAAAAAAGATCCTAATAGATTCCAGTTAACTCAACTCAGGGATAGAAACAGGAATCTACCACCTAAAGGGACTCCAGGAACATACAAACTCTTGCACATGTCATCCACACCAAACTCGGTCTCTTTCTTTCTTTCTTTCTGTTTTCTTATAAGTTAAGTTCTGTACCAAATATGCGAAAGATAAATAAGCACTTATCTGGTCATCCTTTTGTTCTCATGATCGTAATGCTGCCTTTCCCGCCTTCTGTCCGGATTTTGGTTTTACCAACAATAGGTTTCCCAGAGAATGCAGACGTAGGGTAGGACATTGTGGGATCCTCATAAGTTTTCTTTGATTTTGATGGTGGCGGGGTCAGGATCTTTTGGTTTATGTCTTTTAGAGTAACCGCTCCTTCACCACATGGTTTTACAAAAGCAAACGGAAGAACCACCGATGATGTCATCTTTGCCGGTGTCTTGATGAAGGATTTTTTCCCTGTGCATTACAAAAATGCTAGGATTAGATTTTTTGCAGTCTTTTTTCTTTTTTTTTGCCGTGTGTCATGATAATCAGTTTAGAGTTGGCAAAAAATAATTGTGTTTACAGGATTAATTAAGGTCAAACTAATTATTAAAATAAATGTACATGTGTGCATAAGATATGTTTTAACAATCCATAGAAGCTAGTTTATGAATCTAGCAAGAAAAGAATACCAATGAGAAGACAAACCTTTAAAAATGATGTTTTGACGGGTAGGAGTCTGATGTTCTTGAACCATATTACCTTCATTCTTGGGTTGTGAATTACTTGAATCTAAATAACAATTAAACTGAGTATATTTAGAGAAAATAATAAAAATATCAAACAAACTAAAAGAATTGTTAAACGTTCAAAGGTGTGAGTACCTGTAAGATGCATCCGCATATCGGATGTCCCAGACAGATTCCTACATTCAAGATATTAAACTGTGCTGATTACTTAAGAGGATTAAGATGCCAAAATAATAAAGTATAACATAAACTCAAAAGGAACATACATATCATCAGGGTTAAAATGCATCCCCAAGTCATTTACTAGGCAATCATCCAGCCATCCTTCTGATGGTTGATCCAAACCGTCATAACCAGATCCGGATACAGACATATCATCTAGAGACACAATTTATTAGTTACATTCAAACTGAATAAACATTCTTACATCATTATACAGAAATTTTCAAGAATCAAACCAGCAAATCCAGAAACCCATTGCGCCATGTCAGCAAAGGCGTCATCAAACGAGTCTACCTTCTCCTAAACAAATAGCAAAACGAGAAGGGTTAAGCTTAGTCAACAAGTGAGCTTTTATCAAGCTTGAGTACAAAAAAGGAGCTTAGAATGTGTAGTAGGCATGTTATGGCTAAGAACTTGACTCAAATCCCTATCGTGTTGTTCAACCCCTACGCCATAATTAATTACCAATTAACCATTATAATTGTGAAAGCTGCAAACATATTAGCTTATATCAAGTTATTCAAGCTCGAACAGGAGCTCATTGCCTCATTCAACTTAAACATATCGAGTTTAATAGTTAAGCATGTTTTATTACTATTGAATTTGAGCTATTCAAGCTAGAATCTTCCTCAAGCCAAGCTCAAGCTTCCATCATGAACATTCGGCAAGCTATCTAATCAAGCTCAAGCTTAGGCTAAGGTGGTTGAGTCGAGCTAGAGCTCAAACTTTGTAGATTTTGAGCTCGAGCCTGGATCATTTCCAACCCTAGATTAAGCACTACTCATTGCATTTTACAAATAACTTCGTGAACAAGAAAAACAACATAATAATGATAATATGCAGTCCTCATATACAAACCTTAGACTTTAAAAAGTTGGATGAAAAATCCTCATCACAAAGTGGAAGAACATCTGCATCCAAAACTTCATGATCAAAATGCAGCATTCGTCGTCTCTTTGATTGGGAAGACACCTCCGTAGACATTTCCATTTCCTTGTTTGCATTTTCTGTTTAAGCATTCGTGTCAGATTAACAAGAATAATATCCGCAACTAAAACAGAAACACATCCCATGTAACAAATTACAAAAATACCATTGCTGGTCACTTGATAAGCCAAATCCCCACAAGACTTCACCGGGGTGGTCGTCTGATCAAACATGTAAGAAAGACCATCATCATTCTCTCTCACATTGTTCCACAGGCTACTAGATACATCTGTTTACAAATCCATTTTCCCCAAATCAATATCAAGTATAAGTGCAAAGATAATCTGATAACTAAAAGCATATAGAAGAAATCACAAATCTTACCTAGTTGTAACACATAATCTTCATCTTTCCAATCCCACATTTCATCACTACAATTCAGATAAAAAAATCCATTAATTACATTACATTACCAAACCATTGAACACATTGAATCATAAACTCTTGGTAGCAAGGTATTTAATAAAAAACATAATACAGGAATTAATTCCTTAATTAATATCATAAATTTGTGTAATATATATAATAATACAATGCATACATTTAGTACTGGATCTATAACAATGGACCATTAAGCTTAATTTATAGCTGAAAGATCATCACTAAAAAACCTTAAATCATGATTCATGATCTCTATATCAGTAAACACATTTTAATCACTCGATTAACAAACAAATCATGTAGAAAACTCGATGAATCGTCAACTAAACTATGCAATTTAGTCCAAAACCAATAAAAAGTTGACCAAAACACAATCATTAATGCCGACTTTAAACACATAAAAAAAGACGATCTATCTCTAACACATTTGACTCACCTCAACAGCATCTCAAATTCTCAAATCAATCCAACAATCACTCAAAACCGAATCAAATCAACACTCCGAAACCAATCTGACTCGATTTCATCACCACGAGAGCAAAACTCTTAAAACCATCAAACGAACCTAACCGCAAGTCCTAAAATCCTCAAATCACCACTTAAAACAAAATTGGAACCAAATCGATACAAAATTGGAACAATCGACCTACATTTTCCTCGAAAAAACATCAAAAAAAAGAGGATTAGCATTTAGCACGTACTTATCGTTCTTCTGATGCTCCATCCAACTGTACAATCAAATCTACAGACAACTGAATCAAATCAAACACAAATCGAATCGCTACAACACAGGTGAATCTCCTCTGTACAAACTTCAATTAACAGTAGCCGTTGCAACGGATTGACGGAACATATGATCGAAAATGCGAAGAAGATGAACAAAAATGGTGTGGAGATATGTGCAAACCGCCGATTCACAGGCACCCTACACACACAAAGTTTTTTCGAGTGTGTGTTTTTGTGTGTGTGTTGTAGTGTGTGGGCTTTGGATTTTTTGGGGCTATTTATGAGTGAATGAATGTTATGGGAGACACACCAGGCTGAGGGCTTGAGGGAACCTTTTCCCCTTTTTCTTTTTCTTTTTTTTCTCTAACGGATAACAAATTTTTTTTTAATACCATAAAATAATAATCTAATCCCAAGAGTTAATTACATTAATGGTCCTCGTGCTAAGATTGTTTTACAAGTTTGGTCATTAGTGACATTTGTTATATGTTTAGTTACCTAGCTTGCAAAGTTTTTCCATTAAAATTTTAAAACATAATTTTGTTGATAAGGTCAAATCTTTAACAATTGCTAAACTAAACCAGACGACATTTCACAACCCGAGCCGTTAACGGCCAGTCTTTTTCTACTTCAAACTAGACTTTTGGTCTCAATTAACACTATGAATAGAGCCCATGCAAGCAAATTAAAGCATCTGTCACCTATATTCACTTCTAGTGAATGTGATGCTAGAAGTTGAGGCCTAACAGTGGAATGTACTATCAGTATCAATTTTCTAATAGTATGCTTGTGCTAAGTGCCATTGTGTAGCGGTTATTTGGCTTAACACTTGGTCAACCTTGGTTGGGACAATAGCTTGGTTGGAGAAGTATAATGAGTCACTTGGCGGTTGGTGTGGAAGAAGAAGATGATGGTGTTGGGCATGGGCTATAAAACGAGCTGAGTTTGGCTGAGCCAGTCAACCCCATGGCTAGAGATAATGAAGGGACAGCTGAAGATGGTCGGTGGCAGTGTTGTTGAAAATGGTGGGTGGCGACGGTTACCATTCTAGGAAGGGAAGAAAGGGATGAGGTGTTGAGGTTGAGTTAAAAGGGTTTTAAAGTTAGTTTAAAATTTTCTTTCAATATTAAATGGGTAAATATTTTAATTTTTTTATCTTTTTCAATGGGTAAAAGAAACATTTCACAACCAATTAACAAAAAAATTTAACATTCATCCAACGCAGGAATCAATTATGTCATATTTTTACAAACTAGGTAACTAAACATTTAATAAATGACACCAAAGGATGAAACTTGCAAAATGACCTTATCACATGAATCATTTGTGTGATTTACTTAATTTTTAATTATTGTTTAATCAATCTTTACTTTCTTACAAAAATGAGAACAAGTTTATAATTGTGTGTTTTATTTTAAGAAACTAGCTATTATAGAACTTAAATATTTTACTTTTTTTAAGAAAATCTTCCTACTCTAATAAAAGAGTAATTTGGGATGACACGTGGCAGCACCATAATCATCCTCACCAAAATTTTCCCGTATCTCTCTGTTATTAAATAATTATCTTAATTACTAATAATATTATTTAATATTTTTTAGATTTAATAAATTAAGAAAGAGATCTATTTATTAATGTTATTTTTAAATAAATAATTTTATTTATAAAATAATAAATTTTTCTAAAGCATAAAACTTTTTTAAAAATACAAAATATTTTAAAATTAGTATTTTTAAAAAGTCAATTTTTAAAACCAACAATAATTAAATTTGGGAGTTATAATAAGAAAATTTTCAAGAATGATATTTTTATACGGTTTGTTTTAGAACAAAATGTTTATTTTTTTTGAAAAAAAAATTAAACACAAAATTTTTAAAAGTTAGTATCACTGTTTTATTACTTATAGTTATTTTTATACGTAATTCCAATCATATCATATATTATAATATTGATTTATGATTAATAAATTTTATTATATTAATATTTTATTTATTCAATCCGTGTAATACACGGATTTACTAAAACTGGTATCAATATATTTCTACTACATAAGTTTACTAGAATAGAATAATTTATAAATTAAATAAATTGAGTGACGATAAAATAGTGATTTATTGAGAATAATTGTATGGATGGTTAATGTAGTAGTATGATTCATGGTTTTACTGTTTTATTTAGATCTATGCAGCTTCTGATTGTCAAAAACTCATAACGTAACAGAACTAATATTTATAAATTATTACTAACAGATGTGTTAAAATCTCACACTTAATATACACACGTATATATTTTCCAACTCCACCATTCAATAGCAAAATAGAAATTCATTTACTTAATTAAAACTCAAATAAATAATCAAGGATTACAATAAGTTGTTCGTTTTCTTCACATGCTTCAATAACCCAAATAAAAAGAAAATGGATTCTTCAAATCCTATACTTGAAGTATTTATCTTTTCATTCTAGTTATTGTACTTTTTTTTTAAATTTAACTTATGGTTTAATTCTGTATTAATATCATGCTTATTTTTTTTTAAAATAGCGAACCTTACTTCAAATTACAGCATTATTTAGGTTTGAACCCAGAACCTATCAAGTGGGCTAGTCTTAACCCACTCCAAATTGCTCCAATATCATGCTTATTTAGGAATGTTTCATAATAGGTTTATCAGAATATCAGTTAAACCAAATGATCATTCATTAGAATATACAAAACTAGGTTAGTATACCGTGTATTACACGGGTTGAATAAATAAAATATTAAATAGTACATAAGAATTATATATTTTTTTAAAACATAAGTTTTAAAATATATTGTGTTTTTTTTAAGTTTGATATATTTTTTAAAAAAATTCTTATTTTATAAAAACTTATTTCTTTAGAAATAGCTTTTGTAGAAAGATCCTTTTTTTAATCTAATAAAAATATTATTAATATTAAAAATTTAAATAATTTGATTAGTAGTTAATATGATATTTATTAAGAGAGAGAAACGAGAAAATAATATTTGGAAGGCTTAAAATTATGTCATGTGACATGTAAAATTTTTTTTTTATTAGTATAGATAGATTATATGACCCTTGGATTATTTCAGACAAGGCACTCTCATTTATAATATCCATTTGCAACAATAAAAAAAATTATGTTTGTAGTGCCGGCATTGTACATACATATGTAACGTTTATACTATGAATTTTATTACATTACATACATAGATGAATTGTATGTTTCTGTTGGGCATTTATGCTAAAAAAAAGAATACGAATATTTTGATGAAAATAAAAATGATAACATTTGTGTCGAATGATTATACACATGGCACATGTTCATACATAGATCACCCATACCCGTGCATCACTCATGAACTCAAAAGACAACCTTGCAAAAAAGGCACAAAAGCTTGATGATCGATAGATGGCCCGATTGTGAACCAACCTTATTATCCCCGCCCTAGATCAACAAGAACATACACCAATACGGAAAGGGGAAATTATTGCCTATATTACAGGTGTATCCACATCAATCGTGGTTGAGTTCTTCCACAGTTACGAGCTATGAAACAACCAAGTCCATGCATCCATTGACCGTCGATCAACTACAAAGGCTCTTAGTAAGATTCCACGACTATGATTGATGTCACGACCGTCCAAAGGTCCAACTATTAGAAATTTAAATGATATAGGCTTAGATGAAAACAACAATTTCACGTTAGTGTCACGTAACAAACAGCCTATGGTAAGTGTCATAAATCATGAAATATCCATGAATCCATTATATTAAATTAAATATTTTAAAATAAGTCAACTATTAATCTGATGGTCAAACCGTATATTGAATGTCCATGAGACGTTTCAAACACAATTGACAAGAAAGAATACTTTCATGAATCATGATCAATGACATCAAATGATTGTGCATCGATCGTCCAACCAATTGGAATAAACAAAAGGTTCAACAATATTTAAAAAAAAAATTACAACAAAATTTCATGACCGAAAGCTATGTTTTGTAATCACTATCACCCAATTATGTTTATCTTACGGTTCCTGTTAACAAATTATAAATATGAATAATTAACAATAAAATGAAATGGTTCTTTATTCGGTTGTTATCATTAAAAGCTTCTTCATTTGAACACCTTCAAAGCATCCATCATGTCCTCATGACTATAGCCTCAAGTTCTAATCTTTCCTCATGAACTCAAGTCAATCTAATCGATGATGTCACGTAGGATTTCTTCACCAGTAATGACGTGTCCAGCTATATTTTATTAACCTTCAAAAATCTTACATTAAGTGTATTATATTATAATAATAATAATAATAATAATAATAATAATAATAATAATAATAATAATAATAATATTATTATTATTATTATTATTATTATTATTATTATTATTATTATATTATTATTATTATTATTATTATTATTACTATTATTATTAGTATTTAGTATTACTATTATTATTATTATTATTATTATTATTATTATTATTATTATTAGTATTATTATTAGTATTATTATTATTATTATTATTATTATTATTATTATTATTATTAGTATTATTACTATTATTATTATTATTATTATTATTATTATTATTATTATTATTATTATTAGTATTATTAGTATTATTAGTATTATTAGTATTATTAGTATTATTAGTATTATTAGTATTATTATTATTATTATTATTATTATTATTATTATTATTATTAGTATTATTACTATTATTAGTATTATTACTATTATTAATTATTATTATTATTATTATTATTATTATTATTATTATTATTATTATTATTATTATTATTATTATTATTATTATATATTAAACTCTAAAGTGGATCTATATAACGGAAATGTGTAGTTAGGTATACCAAACGTGATTACAATATTCAATAACCTTTAAAAGGAACAAAAGAATAAATACATATATATTTTTGAAACAAACAACAAAAGATACACAATATGTATCATATACATAATACACACAAACATTGATCTTTTATAAGAAAATTTAGATTTTTAATAATTCAAACTATTATCTATTAGTTGATAACTATTAATGCGACCACTGATAATACCGACTTTCACTTTTGTTATCAATGATATTTCCAGTAACTATTATATTCTCACATTCGATTTGTATTTGTTCTATGCTCGATATCGCTTCTGTGTTTTTTCATTCTGTTTATAATCCTTATTTTGAGCGAAATTAAGTAAAAATCAAGTATAGATGTTTTCTGAATGATAAATATACGACCCTGTTTTGCAGAATATGTATTATCTTAATCGCACCAAACAATCTGTTTTTCAACCGAGACTGCAACCCCAACCCCTTTAGTAAGAAACCCACAATTGAAAAAATCTACTGACTCAACTCTGAGTATTATTTGCTCAGAGTAAGACTTTAACTCAAGATCTTATTTCTTATTTTACTGTCAAGTAAAAATCCAGTATAGATATTTGATAATTATGTTATTAAGATTATTGCTTATAACAAAATTAAAAGTTTAGATTATTATTATTAGTATTGATTGTTATTACTAAGTAAGTAATAATTTGAACTATCAAAATTGTTATAATACAATACAACATATATAGATTTAAAAGTTTCTTTATTTTAAATTAAAATACCGTTCTGTAAATAAAAAGAAATATATTAAGCGATAACTATAGGCTTCAAAACAGGTGTGAACAAGTTTTGATAACATTTTAGGCATGCTGCCTACATTAAATGTTTTCAAAACATCAACTGATCAATCTACTCTTGATTGTATACATTTGTTCAAACAATTATCATAAAAACCGTGTAAAGTTTTGCAATTTTTAATGAAAATCATATTCATCTCTCCACATGTTTTTATAGTTAAAAACTGAGGACTTTCATTTAATAGTGTTTAATTGTTTAATTCACAATTATTAAAAATGAGGTATGTATTGTGAAGGAATATAAATATTGTTTTAACTTACATATAATGTTATTATATTTTGGTAAAATTTCATATATATCCCTACAAACTTATAAAATATCATATATATCCAAACAAAATAATAAATATTATATGTGTTCTTAAAAAGTCAGTGAAATATCGTATGTACCCATTTCATTAAAAACAATTCAAAAATAACCGTTCTACCCTTATTTATCTAAAACTTTAATATTTCATATTTATCTATTTTTAACCTAAAATCAATTTACCCATCAAAAATATCTTTCTTAAAATAAAATATTTACCATTTCATTATAGAAATTATTTCTAACTATAAAATTGTAATTCAGCATCTTTTATATACTATTCTTTTATGAGTTTTGAAGTTATTATATTCTAATTCTTAGCAATATTAATTATTATTATTAACATTAGAGAAATAAATAAATTGATTAGAAATCTTGTGTTAAACATAAAATCAGGTGAGTCCGATTAAATTGATTAAAGATTACACACAAACCCCATTTGAGTCAATTGGAATTGATCTAAAGTCTAAATTGTACCAAAACAAAAGATTAATTAACATGCTAAAATGTTGGCTATCAAACAATTTCTTTAATATATGAGTTCCAAACCCGTATCAATGATGAACGTGACGATTTGTTAATGAACGGTTTTTGTCCAAGATTTTTTTAAATAAAAAAAACAATAACATCTTGATAGGCTTATGATTTTGGTGATTTAAAAATAATAATAAGATCACTAAAAACAAATATTTATAATAACAATGGTAATTTAAAAAAAAAAAAATAAGCACACACCGCTGAGTTTACGGTTTTGATCAAATCTCACATTTTACTGTTTTTTACGTGTAAATAATATACATGTGACATTTACTATAGAGAAAATTGTAAAAGAGAATAAAAATTATTTTTTGTAACGATATACAATCTCGTATAATTTTAGAAAAATATTTTTGTTAGGTAAGTTTAGAATGATTTAATATGAAAAC
Source organism: Flaveria sonorensis (assembly GCA_025506505.1). Lineage (NCBI taxonomy): Eukaryota > Viridiplantae > Streptophyta > Magnoliopsida > Asterales > Asteraceae > Flaveria > Flaveria sonorensis. The sequence continues at coordinate 66,871,001 of CM046423.1, forward strand.
AAAAGGTTTAGAAAATAAGGGTGAAATAGTCATTTTTGAATTGATACTAATGAAATGGGTAAATATGATATTTTAATAGTTTTTTAAGTATAAATATGATATTTTAAAATTTGATTCGATATATATAATGTTTCACAAGTTTATAAGGATATATATGAAATTATCCCTTATATTTTAAACTACTAAGAGTCTTATGCACGTAAGTCTTTTAACTACTTATTAAACTGTGTTATATTGCACGTTGCCACCACATATAACTTTTTTATTATCTAATTTTTTAAAATTTTAGATACAAAGTTTACTAAACAAGAAATTAAACACGCACGTTGCGGCGCTCAGTTGTGAACTTCGTAAGGCGTGAAGCGACAGTGACAGCAATGTTGTTAAGCGTATAAAGTTGATGCGGTTCAGTTTTAGAGATTAAAAAAAAGAAAAAATACTATTATGTCTTGCACGTTGTGGTCTAATAATTAAAAAACAAAGAAATTAAATAGATGAATATAACAAAACCAAAAGGAAAAAAACCCAAAAAAAATGCATCCCCTCATGTGAACGGGAACATGTGTTATCAATTGCTATAGCTCAACTTGTGAAGTTAGGATCTAAAAGTAAACTATTTAACCTTCAAAAAAAACATAGCAGGTAACCGACCGACCTTGTTATTTAACTTATAGTATAATGTGATTACATTTTTATGTTTTATTTAAAGTCGTGAAACCTTATAAAAAGAAAAAATTAAGACTCATAAATTAAATTAGGATGGAAACTTAAAATCCTAATTAAATAAATCAAGTTGAAATGGTAGGGGATAATGCCATAAATTATAAACCAATATTAATATAGTTGAGTTGTTGAAGGGTTCAAATAGTAAAATTTCAATTTAAGATTAAAGACGATTGATTTATGGGAATATAATATGCATCAAATTATAGTATATGAAGCATAACTACTTGTACTTTATGTAGATGTAGTTTGTTTTTGTTATCTATAATCTATAATTTATATCTATAATACATTATAAAGCAAACTTGATAGATAAAAATGTAATTAAATACACATTTTAAGATGGTAGCTCAAAAGTCAGTGCTTAAAAGCCTAGATGTCACTAAAATTCTTCCAATAATGCTCTTCTTGTGCTTTAAAGACTTGTACATATTGTTCATCCCACATTGAATGAGAGAAGAAAATTTAGGTGAAATGAATGACTATAAAATAACCATTTGGCTTTTCTAAGTAATTCATTTATTTTATTGTTTCTTTATCCCGTATTGATGAAGAAAAAAAATGAAATGACCACTTGCTCTATAAAGTGTAGGTCCCTATTTTATTATTTCTTTGTCTTATATTAATGAAGAAAAAAATAAAAAAAACATTTACTCTATAAAGTGGATGCACTAATCTCTCATCCACATCAAATGAAAAAAGAAATTTAGATTAAATAAATAATTATAAAAAAGTTCATTTGGCTTAATTCATTCATTTAGGGGAGGTTTCTCACCTTATCATTTGGCTTAATTCATTCAATTGACCCTAACTAAAACTGTAACTGAACTTGGTCTAGAGTACAAAATTGAACCAGTTGTATAATCATCCCACTCTGGTTTAGGTGAGGTTTCTCACCTTATCCTCACTCTATAAAAGTGAAGGAACCACCTATATAGATCGTTCATCCAACTTAGTCGACTTTTTATAAATAATTCATCTATTTTATTGTACCTTTGTCTCATATTGATGAGAATAAAAAATAGAGGTACCATTTACTCTATAAAATAGATGCCCTAATTCATTGTTTCTTTGTCCCATATTGATGAAGAAAAAAAAATTAGAAACCATTTACTCTATAAAGTGGAGGCCCTAATTCATTGTTTCTTTGTCCCATATTGATGAAGAAAAAAAAAAGGGACCACTTACTCTATAAGGTGGAAGCCTTAATTTTTCATCCCACATCGAATGAGAGAAGAAACTTAGATGAAGAAAATAACTACAAAAGGGCCTTTTGGCTTTTCTAAATAATTCATTCATTTTATTGTTTTCATGGTTTCTTTATCTTATATTGCTGAAGAAACAAAATTTACGGGACTACCTACTCCATAAAGTGGATGTCCTAATTAACACGTGTAACTAAACTTGGCCTAAAGTACAAATTGCACCAGTTGTATAGTCATCTCACTTCGGTTGAGAGGAGGTTTCTCACCTTATCCTCACTTTATAAAAGTGGAGGAACCACCTATATAGGTCTTCCTTGCACATAAGTTGAGGGAATGTTACCCGTCTTCATCTTCAATATATAAAAAGGGTTGAGGGAATGTTACTCATCTTCATTCTCAATATATAAAAAGAAGACCATAAGTAGCATTAAAAATCAAGTTTCGCGCCACAACACGCGCGGGTATTATAGAATAAGAGAATAAAATTTAGATGAAATAAATGACTATAAAAATGACCATTTGGCTTCTCTAAACATTTCATCCATTTCATTGTTTTTCTACTGATGAAGAAAAAAATGGAGGGACCACCTTCTTATAAAACATTATAAAGCATTTAGCATGACATCAAAGGTAATTGAATTTTTTAGGTGTCATGTCAAATGTCACATGCATAAAGCCCCGAATGTCACTAAACTTCTTCCAATAATATCCTTTTGCTTTAAAGACTTGTACATATTCCTCAACTCACATCGAATGAAAGAATGAAATTTAGATGAAACAAAATGACTATAAAAGGACCGGTCGGTTTTTTCAAATAATTCATTCATTTCATAGTTTCTTTGTCTCACGTTGATAAGAAAAAAAAATAAAGTGACCACTTACTCTATAAAGTGGAGGCCCAAATTCATTGTTTCTTTGTCTCATACTAATAAAGAAAAATAATGTGCGTACCACTTATTCTGTAAAGTGGAAGCCCTATCTTTCATCCCACATTGAATGAGATAAAAAATTTAGATTAAAAAATGACTATAAAAGGACCCTTTAGCTTTTTCAAATAATTTATCAATTTCATTGTTTTTTTTGTCCCATATTGATGAAGAAACAAAATTGGAGTGACCGCCTACTTTATAAAGTGGCTACACTAATCAAAACCATAACTGAACTTGGTCTAGAGTACAGATTGGACCATTTATATAGTCATCCCACTTTGATTGAAGAAATGTTTCTCATCTTATCCTAACTGTATAAAATTGAATGAACCACCAATATAGGTCGTCCCTCCACATTAGTTGAGGGAATGTTATTCACCTTCATCCTTAATATTGAAAAGGGGTTAAGGGATGTTACTCACCTACATCCACAATATATAAAAGAGTACCATAAACTAGCATTAAAACCCAACTTTCGCGTCGCAATATGCGCGGGTAAGAGAATGAAATTTTGATGAAAGAAATTACTATAAAAGGACCATTGATTGTTTCAAATAATTCATTCATTTCATTGTTTTTTTGTCTATTATTGATAAATGAATGGACCATCTACTCTATAAAATGAAGGCCCTAATTTCACTCTATAAAAATGGAGAAACCACCTATATAGGTGGACAAGATATGGTAATTTCAATTCAATTTTAAGACACTTTAGAACAATGTTATTTAATTTGATCAATTTGACAAGTTTAAGATTATCATTTTATATATTAAATGTGCTTTGAATCCATTACATTTGTCTCAATATTTGCAGTCATGATTGTTAGAGTTTCAAAGATCACCATATACAAAACAAAAATAATTGTATAATCATAAATATGTATTTACAACGACGGTGACAAAATATATACACCTACGATAACACGCGGACAAACGAGTAAATATGCAAAACGCGTGTGTCATGAATGTTAGACTTTCAAAGATCAACATATACAAAACAGAATAATTGTATAATAAAAAATATGTATTCACAATGACTAAGAGGTGACAAAATAAATGCACCTACGATAACACGCGGCCAAACAATTAAACCGGCAAAATGCGCGTGCTATTAAACCATAAGGGCACAATTGACTTAGTGAATAATTTCGGGTACAAACCTTATTTCTAAATGTCTTGTGATTATCAAGTCTTATTATAATATATTGACTTCACATGAGTTGTTTGTATCCTTTGATATAATGACCATTCGTTTCACTACCCTAACATAATTAAACTTGAAACATGACGTTTTCTTTTGATGATTGAACGCGTGGTTCGCGCAGCAAAGCGCGCGGGTCATGCTAGTAATATATAATATGTTACATCTCAAGACAAGTCTAATATCTTTTAAAAAGTTAGATATCTATAGGGGTGTGAATTTCTTAAACGATTAAAAACACGACACGAACCTAACATAAAATTCGTAGGTTTGGGTTTACTATAAACGGGTTCGGTCAAACCCGTGAATCCGTTTATCTAGACGGGTCGGGTCGGGTTCAACCCAAGGGGTTCACCGGTTGACCCGTTTAACCCATTTTTTTATTTATTTTATTACCGGATCTTAGAGACTCTCATTTCACCCTTATTTCACTCATATTACACTTTATTAATTAATTTAAAATACACTTTACACAATTACACCCATTTCGCACTTTACTTAAAACAATTAATTAATTTTCTAGCCCTATAAGATACACTTTACACCCTTTTTGGCTTTTGGCACTTTATTTAAAAAATAATAAACAATTTTCTAACCCTATAAAATGCACTTTACACCAATATTACACTTATTTCTACCGTCCCAACTCTATACCCTCTTCACACTCGAAACATTTTAAATCTCAATGTCCACCATAATTAGCTCGTCAAGTTCTAACTAAGTAAGGTGCTGTTTGGCAACGTCTGAATGAATAAATGCTGAATCAATAAGAGGTCTGAACCAGTAAGAGGTCTGAACCAATAAGTGCTGAACCAGTTTAAGTCTGTTTGGTTGGACATCTGAATAATTGTATAAAATGACTATTTTACCCCTTCGGAAGGGTGTTTGGATGTGCATTCAAGCATATCATTGTGATTCAAAGTTGCAATAATCAGTGTTATATGGCTAATCATCCTAACTTTAAACAACTAACTGTGTGATTGTTTGATGCTTATAGTGGTAACAAACTAACAATCACTTTACAATAAAAACATTCAAACACCCCTTGGCAGCAGCATAGATCTGCAAATCATCACAAGTAAACACCCAAAATCACGCCATTTAACCCAAAATCACAAGTAAGCACCCAAAATCATCACAATCAGCAGCAGCATATCCAAAATCATCACAATCAGCAGCAGCATACCCAAAATCACAACCAGCATACAGTAAACAACAAACAATAAACAATTAACAACAAATCTCATCTAGTTGCAGAGGTTAGAGGATTACTAGTGTTAATCCGAACCTTAACGGGTCCGACAGATCGATTGGGGGAGACTTGGAGCGGCGGCGACTTGGAGCGGGCGGCGAAGCGGGCGGCGACTTGGAGGGACGGCGATTGGAGTCCGACAGATCGATTGGGGGAGGTCGATGGGGGAGGTCGATGGCTGTCCGACAGATCGATTGGGAGAGGTCGATGGGGGAGGTCGATGGCTGTGTTTTGGGTTAGATGTTGGTGAGGATCTGACCTAATAAGATGATAATCAGAGGTGGAATAAGAGGCTGGTGTCAATAAGTGGTATCAACCAAACATCATGGTTTGATCGGGTCAGACATAAACATCTGACCCGTGTCAATTAGAGGCAAACAAACACAGCCTAAGAAAACTTAGAGACGAGCAATTGGGACATTTGTATTAATTGAACTAATTGAACCTCCGGTTTTATGTTTTTATTAATAAAATATTGACTTTTGTTTTACTTTTGTAAGTTATTTTAAAATTTTTCTTTATTATTTTAATTATATATTTACTTAATTATCAAATATGAAATAAAATACTGATTTAAAAAATAAATTAATTTGATAAATGTGAGGTTAGCATGAGAAAAACAAGATGATACGCTTCCAAATAAAAAAGCTGGAAAAGTTAAAAGAAAACTAATTTGACGTTAATATTATCTCCGAGGAAAATAAAACAACTACATCTCCTCTAATCAACCCCTCCATTAGGGGTAAATGAATTGACACCTGTTTTCATATATGAAACTTGGATTCTTTTAATAGAACTAAAGGGGCTTAACTGTAGTTCAACAAGACATGAGGGTGCTATCGGTATCGACTCAAAAAATTCCAGCCAAATTTCGATGGGGTTGTTATTTACACTTAAAGATTAGTGGTTTTACATTTTGATGTGATTTTATTTAATATATCAGTTAAAGTAAACTTTTGTTATAATTATTGGTATATAAGGTTTTATATAAATTCAAATATTGTTTATTTTTTTTAACATTTCACCATTTTATCAGAATCAAAGTTGTACCAAATACAATGAGTGACATAGAGTATGACTTAGTTTATGAAAAAATTATATCAAAATATAATAAAAGTAAACTCATGGCACATGTATTGAGATTTATATGATATAATGATGTATCAAAAGTCGTAAATTAGAAAGAAATCTATATTTAAAACGAGAAAGGAAAAAACAATAAAAAGTGAAATCATGAAGGCGTAACTAGTAACTTTTGAAAGTACAACATATAACTTAGTGAAATGTACACACTTAGAGTATCGTTAATGAAAGCTCATCGACTACACTCCTTTCTCCTGCACATTGGCATTGGCGCTACACACCCCTACCCACACTATTCTTCCCCATTATCCATGGACAACAAAACTCACCCCCCCCCCCCCCTCTCACAGTCCCTTGACGTTCTTTTCACACTGACACTATCTTTCTTTCTACTCCTCTCCTCCATACTAGTTGTCATTTGCCGCCACATCGACCACAAATGATAAAAACACCTCGCTATGGATGCTCTTAGCCACATGTTTGTAGATCATTGTAACTGGTACACAACTTCTGTACGTTAATTGGCTGTTGGATGACATGTCAACTACTATATTACACATGTCATGCAATATGAATAATAATGGTAGCTAAATCCGTAAATACACAGATTGGGCCGTATTAAGTATCAAGACAATGGGCTTGTCTGCTTTTATTATTCTGGACCACTTAAGATGCAAAATCTGTCTATGCTATAAATATATACCAGCATTTATAAAAAACTTGTATCCTAGTTGGTGATTTCATTTAATTCAGTTACAAGAGAAATGACACGTCGTTATCTTCATATTTGTAATTTCAACTGAAAAATCAAAATTCAAGGATTTTTAGATATGTAACATTGATCATGATAATCTTAAAATACTTAAAAAGTACTTTAATCATTTAATAATTTCTTGTTCGAAGATTATATAGTTCACACACGATACATACTTAATTTGTTTATAAGAATAAATGGTTAATGGAACAAATTAAATACTTAAGTGGTATTCTCACATTCAGATACAAGATCTTGTCACTTTAAATGAAAATAAATGGTTGAAAATTACCTAGAGTATGATTAATATCTTATGACTTCTAACAAAACTACAAAAGATGTAGTTTTAGACAATATAAAGTTTTTTTTAAAATCTAATTTAGTACATGTATAAGAAAAATATACAAGTTAAAATTTTGGCTTCTCATCATAATCCTAACCAGATTGTTTTAACATGCACTTAAAAATACGGGTTGGCTAAACATCGTGTTTCAAAACAAACACACAACTTAAGCGAACTTACTTTTATTGCAATTAATACAACTCAAAATACCAGTTATATTGACTCACCAGTCTACTGTGACCCTAACTTTGGCAAAGTATATGCAGATGATAACACCTAAACTGACTTGAATAGGAGCATTTACCATGGATTTCTCATCTTCATTTATATAATTATATTAAAAATTATTATTATTTTTTAATTAAATAATATTTTTTATACATTTATCATTATTTTTTTCTCTCTACTCTACTCACAACCATTTCTAAAAATATTGAAAAATTTATGGGAATTGAACAATGTATCCCCTAATATACAGATAAACGGTAACATTTTATCTTTCATTCACTCACAACTACTCAAAACCATTCTTTATAATATAGGAAACACACTCGTATATTTTTAGGCTTTTAGCCGACTTGCATTTATATGGATTAGGATATTGGGCTTCTAAACTTGCGAGACCAATTGGGCTGCCTACTTGTGAGCCCATCAATGGAAATTAAGTCCAACAAAACACACCACCTGTAATTTTGTAAGTAGATTTACCAGTGTTTTGAAGACCAGATCGGACCGCTGGTCCAACCAGAAATTGAAGGGGTGGCCAAACCTATTTACAGCAATTCGTTTTGGAAGGGTTCGACCGGCCGGTTGGTCCCGAATCGGTGGTCGGGCCGGATTTTGATATTTTTTTTAAAAGAATTTTGGATTTTAATGGATAAAAACGGAAGGTTGAACAATAAATTAATGTGTTGGACATAAAATTATTGTTAAGTTTTATATATAACCATAAAATACACACATAAATTACTTATATTAAACTATATGTATATATATATATATATATATATATATATATATATATATATATATATATATATATATATATATATATATATATATATATATGATGTCATCCGGGTCTTAAATCTGAGCCGACTGGTCCGACCACCGGACCACACGTCCGATCCGGTTCTGAAAACATTGTATTTACCCTTCGTTGATATGGCTGATTTGTGGCTTTTAAACGCGTATACGATTACCCAGACGAGTTTTTCCTCCCGCTTATACACATAAATAGATAGATTTAACAGTACATGCAGCAAATATGGAGAGAATAGTACGTTTTACAACACCTAAGAAAACACGTTTAGGCTAAGAGTCGTTATAAAATCAATAAACTAGCTTATTTTGCCAACTTTACTTGCTTCAATTCATGTCCATTTTCTTTAAACTTTATGCTGATTTCAATACAGAATCCAGGCAAATTAATCTTGATTTTCAATTAAATAAAGTTTAAACTTAAAACTATAGTTTCAAAGCATATGTATGAGGTCCTTTCGAGTTTATGAATTCATTTGAAGATCTAAACATTAGTGTTAAATTGTTTTTGTTGTGTGGATAGTAAGCATGGACGATGTGCATCCAAGATTAGAAACTTGTTAATAATTAACAAGTTAAATCAAAGATGATTGATCTAAACTCAAAAACTTCTAGTCAGTCAACAACCTCAAGATCTGATGATAATAACAAACAAACATAACAAGTAAAATTTCACTTGAAAATAGTGTCGATCTGGGGTGAGATGATGTTGAAATATAAAGAAGATCCAATTCAATAACAAACATATTAAATATATTGGCGTATTATTGTTTTTCTAATGTGTGGTTAAATTTTGTTTATTTTTACACTAGGTTAGAGCCCATATATTACATGTGCTGTGATAAATAAAACATATCAAAATCATCAGTTTTATGAAAAATATTATCTTCTAGATGTTATTAGACATTAGTGAAATAAAAATATAATAAATACTTAAAATTTATAACAAATAATGAAATTAGAAATTATTACTTTACATTTAAATATAAAATATGTTTGAAATCATATAATTTAGTATATATTAATAAATATTAAAATAAAAATATTTATATTTTAAATGTTTAATAGTGTAGTTTACTTATTTAAAACAATTATCATTTAATATAAAAGAGACAAAAAACATAAATATAGATATATTTGCTTTAACATATTTTAATAAAAAAATAAAATCAAATTGATTGTTTTTATAATTTTCGTGTTTATTATGAGAGAGAGAAATGAAAATAGTTTTTTAGATATTTTAGAATGATGACACGTATTATTTGATATGCTAGAATAATAAAACGTGTCTAAAATTTTTTTTTTATTATATGTTATAGATTATAGATAATAAATGAGTTGTGGGCTGAAATAGGAATGAAGGTGTTGTTGGGCTTTTACTCTTTGAAACAGTGATTGTGTCTGAGTTGTTGGGCCACTACCTGATGGGCCGCTACTTGATCGGTTTCTATGTGTTCATATAGTTGATGGCCTTGTATAGAAAAATAGTGTGTGACAGATCTTCTTCAAGGTCTCATACAGATAAAGATAGCCATGACCACGTATATCTTCAAGATACACATGTTTTTTTATCTTAAATGTCATCTTTATTCATCAGGTCATCATCTTGAGTAGTAACCCCTTCTCATTATTCTTTCATCTCAGACTTTTTATTCTTTGTTCAAGGCTTTCGTTTGAAAGGCGATTCCCATTTTCATTCGAGTCTTGTTAGTCTTTTGTTATTCTGGTCAGGCTGTTAACCTTTTGATTGATCTTGTTAAATTTTCGGGTGTAAACAACTTTGTTTTTGGATGAATAAAGTTTTGATTTATCATTTTTGACAGATGAGAGCAAATCTTATCTTTAACGAGAATGAATGGACGTATTATTACAGGGACGTAATGTACAAGTTTTAAGACATGTGGTACAACCTGAACAACACGCAGCACCGCTCCTTTTAGATAAAATGTGGGAATGAAAATACAGACTCGTTTAATCAACTTACAATGAACGTCTTGATGTTATCTGCATTTTTTGCAAGATGCAGGGAGAACCATTTCATCCTCTCTACTCCGCTTCATATTCACGCCAAAAAAACTGCATGAGAATCGGGTTTTGAAAAGGGTTTCCGCCAGGTATGTTCTTTTGTTTCCAGACCTGAAATTTACAATAAAAGAAACCAGAATTTTTAACATTTCTCTAGAACTATAGGTCGATTTCGATCCATTTGCATGTTATTGAATCGGGGAGGTTGTGTTTTATCTCTAATAGGTTAAACGGGTAAGTCCCAAAGCAACCCTAAAAAAGCCGGGATTTCTGCCTGAAGTGTGTTATTACTGTGTACAACCTCCTAAATCATTTCATTTTAGAGGAAAAAAAAATCATTTTATTAGAAAAACTTAGATTATATTTTTGTTATGTAAACAAATGAAAAATCACCGATATGCCCCTTTCACTTTACCATTTGTCAGTATAGCGCTTTGAATTTACCATTTTCGAATCTAACTAACCAATGAGCATTCGACATATGGCACCAGATGCACAGGATAGCAAGCGTAACCCATCCCATATACGCCCATGAGAACCAGTCAAAATGCAACATGTGTAAATATTATCTTAATCTTTTTTATAACATATTACTTAAATTTTGAAATGGATATATTCATAAGTTCTATGGCTAGACGGGCTAGTCTTGTGATTTTCACATTTGTTATCAATTTTTCCAAGAAAAAAGTTCAAATACAAAGTATATTTTTGTTATAAAATATGAGAAAACATAATAAGTCAAAAAAAATCACAAAAAAATTATATCTTACAATCTAAATCGAATTTCAAAAAAGCAATTCCGAGCTTTTATTCCCCTAGCAGTACTCACTAAGAAAAAAATAAACGAAAAATAAAAAAAATATAAAAAATATACGTTTTTTTATTGTATCATTTATGAAAAACACAATGACGTCATTGTGTCATTATGAAAGGCACAATGACGTCATTTTGTCATAAAAGACACAATGAATTTTTTTTTTATTTTTATTTTCTGAAAGAGGATGACGAGAGAAACAGAGTATTTTTTTTAAATTCGATTTAGATTGTGAGATATAATTTTTTTGGGACTTTTTTAGCCTCATTGTGTCTTTTCATACTTTATTGCAAAGATACATTTTGTAGAATAATCTCAACTAAAATACAATTAAAATTTGAAGAAAAAAATGATTCGGGTCAACCCAACTTGTTACAAAACAAATGGTAAGCGCTATCTGATTAGTGTATCCACTAAAAAATAATGTAACTAATCTAGGAGATTAGCAACACACCTGGTTCATCCACTTTCAACCTCTTAATAGAAGAACTTGCATCTTCATGCTTTCTCTTCAAACCAAAAACATTGCTTCGGTTATCAACATCTACAAAGATAACCATTTAGCCTCTATTTTTAACTTTATACACGATTTAACAAAAATAGCAAAGAAAAATATGAACTGAAGACGTTGCTCAAACCTTTGACCTTTGTTCTCTTGCTTGAGTTCGAATCCTCAAAAAGTGGTTTCCTACCCCCGTCACTTGTGCTGGAAATCCCATTTACCGAATCGTTTGCTCCTGCAAAATCACAAAGTAACCTAAGTAAACTGCATCATGAGCATTATTTATGTAATTTCTAGCCTTATTCATGATGAAAAGTTGCAGTATCAAATATAAAGATTAACAGAAACATGTCTCTATCATTCACTCACAAACCACTTATAACCGTACTCTATAATATAATATAAAGAACGCAACTTAGAGAATCGACTGTGCTCTTAAGCCTTCAACTCACAATCAAATTCAAGCGCACACACACTATAACTTTGACCTCAAACGTCAAAATCAATCCATCGATCAAATCTCTCACAACAACTTGAACTTAAACTTAAACCTAATCCCCCAATCAAACTTCCAACAATCAACAACCACAATAAAGTATAAACAGAATCAATATCTTACTCTTACACCCCGATTTAGACAACTTTCCGTCAACAACCAGAGCACCGGAGCCAGCGGTTCCTGTGGAAAGTCCTCGTGAAGAGAAAAACGAAATCAACGATTTCCACGTGACGGAGGATGCGATGAGATCGACTCCTCTGCTGATGAAGTGGCCGTTCAACTTCACCGTCGCCGGATCGAGGCCGAATGTGCGGGCAATTGAGCCGAGATCAAGGCGTTGGTCGTCGTGAGCCACCAGGTGCACCGCCTTTGATAACGATGGGCAGAAGAGTTTTACGGTTGTTGGCATTTTCATGGGGTTTGCTCTGGTTTGTAGGTTCTAAGGGCTTCTCGAAGGGTCTCAAAACTGGAAGATGTTGAGAGATGAGAGTTGAGAGCCATTGGCGGCTTATATAGGTAGGGTAAGAGGCATAAGGGGTTTGTACCTTACAAGTGTGGAATGCGAGTAGTTGTTTATCTTTCACATTTAGGGCTGTTGAAATAACTCGACGCTAGAAACTCGCTTGAAATTCGTTCAAAAAAAGCTTGAAAAGTTGCTCGTTTGATTTTGGCTCGGTTGTAAACGAGCCGAGCAGCTCGATTCGGTTTGTAAACGAGCCGAGCAGCTCGATTCGGTTTGTAAACGAACCGAGCACGAACAAAGGTACGCTCGCTCGGTTTCACTCGAATAATTTTAAATATAATTTTTACATAATATATATATATATAGGTAATATGTCAGTTTATTTATTTAGGTTTCTGGACATTACCATTTTTATTATTTGTCACTTTCCTTGGTTTATTTTAAAGTTTTGAGTAAATTATATTTTTCGTCATTTAACTTTGTAGCAAATTTCAAAGATTGTCTTTAAATTAAGGAAATTACAGTAATTGTCTTTTATATTTAAGTTCCGTTGCACGTTTAGTCCTTTTCATTAACGAACGTTAGAATTTTTTGTTAAATCCAGTCATGTGTCTTGCACATGAGGGCAATTTTGTTATTTTCTTTTATTAACTTACAATTAAAAAATAACTCTTACTTGATAAACAAACTGAAAAAAAAATATATATATATATATATATATATATATATATATATATATATATATATATATATATAAAACAATCATTCTCTCTCCACTCCTCTCTCTCTCTCTCTATATATATATATACATATATATGTATATACATATATATGTATATACATATATGTATATACATATATATCTTTCTTCTTCAAGAAAACACATTGGTCTGCCTTGTATTACCGCCACCGCTAGCCACCACCACCACAGCCACCCCGCAGCCACTACCACCTCCGGTCACAACCGCCATGAACATCTTGAACCACCAAAAAACATATCTAACCACCACAACCGCCATGAACCCCTGAAGTGGCCTCCTACTCAACTCATCCCCACCCCACCTCACCCTACAACACCAGCCACAACCACCACCGGCCACAACGACCACCGGCCACCAAGAACAGACCAGTTTAATGGTCGATTTCAATACAACAAGAGGGGGGATGGCATTTTTTCGGGCGAAAAATCAAATACAGAGGGTGTGGGTTGTTTGGTGTTCCGACCATCCACCACTATCTCTCAACGTGTTATCGATTCCTCGAACACCCCTCTCTCTCGATCTTTCTCTCTGGTTGTCTCACATAGAAAACCTAGATCTAATAGAAGGGGTAGGTTGGTCGCGGTTGACTTAGAAGACCATGATAGTTGCTCACGTCGCTAGTGGTTTGGGGTGGTGGAGGTGGTTTATGGTGGATGATTAGTTACTAATCAGGTTTGTTACTAATCAAAGCATGATTAGTTAACACTTACACATAAACCCCTGATACTAATAGAAATGACAACTTACATCCCTAGACATTAGAAAAGAATCAAATCATGCACTGCACTTAACATTCTCCACATCAGTGCATGATTTTAAGCACTAACAGACATTTAACAAACTCGAACACTTTGAAAATTTATCACCAGGCAGCACTTTAGTAAGCATATCAGCAGCATTATCCCAAGTATGAATACCTCTAACTTGAACTTCACCAGAATTAACAATATCTCGAATGAAGTGTAGCTTCACATTAATGTGTTTGGTCCTTTCATGATACAAAGGATTCTTAGTCAACTGCACAACTCCTTGATTATCACAATAGACCACTGCATAATCAACCATAATTCCCAGCTCATTAACAAACCCTTTTAGCCATAAAGCCTCTTTAATAGCCTCTATGAGAGCTACATATTCTGCCTCTGTGGTAGACAATGCCACAACCCTTTGCAAAGAAGCTTTCCAACTCACCACACTACCCAGCACAGTGAATGCATACCCAGTTATTGACCTTCCTTTATCAAGGTCTATTGCAAAATCTGAGTCAACATAACCCATAACACAATCCAGATCATGTAAATCCTGCCTTCCAAATAACAACCCCATATGTTTAGTGCTACTTAAGTACCTCATAATCCATTAACAGCCTCCCAATGAATCTTTCCAGGGTTAGAAATATATCTGCTGACCAAGTTTACAGCATATCCAATATCAGGTCTAGTACAGACCATTAGATATATTAAACTTCCTACAACATTAGTATAAGGGGTATTGATCATGGCCTTCTCTTCTGCAACTGACTTGGGTGAATCAGCATTTGACAACTTAAAATGTTGACCCAAAGGAGTTATCACAGGCTTACAATTATCCATATAGAAGTTATGCAATACCGTCTTTACATATGAGGCCTGTGAGAGCTTTAACACACATCTTTCTCTATCTCTATCAATCTCCATCCCTATAATCTTCTTGGAAGGCCCAAGCTCCTTCATATCAAACTCATGCATTAAGAGCTCCTTTGTGACTATAATCTCATTCTGATCTTTGCAAGCCACAAGCATGTCATCTATATATAACAATAGATAGACATACTCACCCTCAGCATACGGTCTACAATAGACACAACTATCAAATGAGCTTTTACAGAAACCTTGACTAACTATATATTCATCAAATCTTTTGTACCACTGCCTTGGAGATTGTTTCAAACCATATAGAGACTTCTTAAGCAAACAAACTTTCTCCTCGCTTCCTTTAACCTCAAACCCTGCTGGTTGTTTCATGTATATATTCTCCTCCAAATTACCATGAAGAAATGTTGTTTTCACATCAAGTTGCTCTAACTCATAGTCCCTGATTACGGTTAAAGGTAAAATAATTCTAATGGATGTATGCTTCACCACTAGAGAGAATATCTCATTGTAATCCACTCCTTCTTGTTGTGTAAACCCTTTTGCTACCAACCTTGCCTTATCTCTTGGTGCTTCAACTCCAAGAATACCATCCTTTAATTTGTACAGCCACTTGCAACCAACCAACTTCTGACCTTTAGGCCTATCAACTAGAACCCAAGTTTGATTCTTCTTCAATGATTCCATTTATTCCATCATTGCATTCATCCACTTTTCCTTTTCAGCACAAGAAACAACCTCATTAAGGACAATGGCTCACAAGTTGCCTCTTGTTCTGTAGCTACAAAGACATAAGCAAACAAATCTTGTGCATCTCTATATCTAGCTGGTATCTGAATGGTTCTCCTTGGCCTCTCCCTTGCCAAACTATATCCTGGGTCATTTGTCCTACCTAAAGAAGTTTTTGCTTGCACATCATCATTAAGGCCATGTGCAGCAGGCTCCACCTCAAGTTGCACTCCCTGTGGAGGACTTGGTAAACTGAGTTGCCTTCAGTACTAGTCCCTATTACATCTTTGTACAACTTATCTTCTTGAAAAGTAATAACCCTGCTAATAATAACCCTGGGCCTTTTATTTTCTATTCTCCAAAGCCTATACCCCTTAACCCCTTCCAGGTATCCCAAAAACACACACTTAAGTGCTCTTGGCTCTAATTTCCCTTGCTTCACATGGGCATAAGCTAGAGATCTAAATAACCTAAGACCACCATACTCTTGTCTTTGCCCAGACCATTTTTCCATAGGAGTACACATCCTTAAAGCTGATGATGGTGATCTATTAACAAGAAATGTAGTAGTGGTCACAGCCTCAGACCAAAAACTCTTGGGCAGACCAGAACTAGTCAGCATACATCTTACCTTTTCAAGCAATGTTTGATTCATCCTCTCAACTAACCCATTCTGTTGTGGGGTACCAGCAACAGTGAGGTGTCTCCCAATTCCATGCATCTTGCAATACTCATTGAATTGAGCATTACAAAACTCTAACCCATTATCTGTTCTTAGTTTCTTAACCTTTCTGTTAGTCTGATTCTCAACCAGCACTTTCCACTCCTTAAATCATTCAAATGCTTCATTCTTATGTTTGAGAATATATACCCACACTCTACGAGAAAAATCATCTTTCAGAGATAAAAAATACCTTCCACCTCCAAGAGAATCATGCTGTGCAGGCCCCTATAAGTCTGAATGAACATAATCCAAGACCCCAGTAGTAACATGTCACCCTCTATCGAATCTGACCCTATGAGCTTTTCCCATTACACAAAACTCACAGAACTCTAATGAACAGTTTTTTATGTCACCAAGCACATGTTGCTTGCTCAACTCTACCAACCCTTGATGGTTGATATGGCCAAGTCATTGGTGCCACAACTCAGCCATGCTTAAGGTCCTTTTGGTTACAATTGAAGCCACTCCCATGCTACATCCCCCATCTAATACATAGATGTTATTTTCTCTCCTAGTACCAGTCAACACAACCATTGAGCCTTTAATCACTTTAGCCTTTCCATCTTTTAGAATTACACAATATCCATTCTTCTCGAATGTGCCCAATGAAATCAGATTCTTCTTTAATCTGGGAATGTACTTCACCCCTTGTAACTCCACCTCAGTCCTATTATCTAAGTTGATAATAACTGAACCATATCCCTGGATACTACATAATCGATCATCACCCAGTTTCATCGTGCCTTGATTTTCATATGTAAGCTCTTTAAAGAACTCTTTACTAGGTGTCATATGGTAAGAGCATCCAGAATCCATTACCCACCTGGTACTTATACTCTCACTAGACACCACTAATACATCGGAACTGTCATATCCCTCAGATTTTGTATCCAGTGTACCACCACTCTGGCCTTTAGAGTTCAAACTCTCTCCCTTCTTCCTTATTCTGTCCGGACAATCCTTTTTGAGGTGCTTCTTAGAATTGCATACATAGCATCTACGTTTCACCTTGGATTTTGACCTGCCTATGTTCTTGGGCCTTGTATTCCTTTGTTCAGACCTACCTCTGACAAACAGACCCTCAACAGGTTCATCCTTTCTATCGGTTCTTCTTTTCAACTCTTTGGAGTTCATTGCCGCAAGCACTTCCTCCATTGAGAGTGACTCACTTCCATACATCAGAGTGTCAACGAAGTGCTCATACGAGTGCGGTAATGAAGTCAGGAAGATGATAGCTTGATCTTCGTCTTCTAAGGTTACATCAATGTTTTCAAGATCAAGAATGAGTTTATTGAACTCATCAGTATGATCTTCCAGAGATTTACCCGATGCCATTTGAAACGTATAAAGCCTCTTCTTGAGATACAACCAGTTCGCAAGCTATTTGGTAATGTATAAGCTCTCTAATTTTGACCAAATGCCTGCCGTTGTCGTCTTCTTCGAGACTTCCAGAAGAACACTATCACCCAGACTCAGAATGATGGCGCTATGCGCCTTCTCCATTACATCTTTTTTTTCTTTGTCGGAGAGATTAACCGGCAATCGTGCTTCTCCCTTGAGTGCGTCGACCACCCCTTGATGAACAAGCAACGCTCTCATCTTCAACCTCCACAGCCCAAAGTCGTTCTTTCCGTCGAATTTTTCCAGATCGAATTTGGTCGACACCATGTTCGCTTCCTCTGCTTCTTCAATCTTTCCATAGGTGTTAGTCAATCGAGCCCTTCCTTTTGGCTCTGATACCAATTGTTGTAAACTTAACACCAAATTGAATTGAAAGCTGAATATTGATTCAAAGAAGAATACAGAAATAGTGATCAACTAGAAAAGAAAGATCTCTCCTTCACAGCTCTTGATTTCTCTCTTATATCCCTCCTTTCACTAACTAACTTTTTAACAACCAGGTTTGTTACTAATCTAAGCTTGATTAGTTAACACTTACACATAAACCCCTGATATTAATAGAAATGACAACTTACATCCCTAGACATTAGAAAAGAATCAAATCATGCACTGCACTTAACATATATGATTTCCTAAAACAAAATCAGTAAGCATGTTCAAAATAACTTTAAATCCCTTCTTATATGAACCATACAAATGGTACCCCTATAAGATCATGATATATTCTATCCTCACATACACAATACGGAAATAGTATATTTCATTGTGTCGGATCATTAAAAAGGGGTGATAAGTGGTAATTGGTGTGCTTAACTAGAGTCGTAAAAGCTTAACCTAATTATCATTAATAAGTTCTAATGAAAGTGAAATTTTGATGCAGATGTGCTTGTTAATTAGTGCTAAAATAGGTACAAATGCAAATGAATTTAACTACCTTCTCTTTCATATTTGCACTATAAATTTGGAAGACATAAAACTCTATTTTGCAAGTAAAGAACATCAATCTCTATGATTGTTGTTGTTCTAGTACATATCAATGGTGAGAGTTCATCAACCATGGTTACTGTTTGCCACCTTTGTTATAGCTTTCTTGAGTGTTACAAGAGGAATCGCGGGGCGAACAATGTGCTTCAAGAAGCCGGATGGGCCGAGTAGGGTAGATGATGAGAAAGTCGCTCATTTGATTCACTTCGGGCTCTTACCATTTACTGGTTGGAGGTGGTGGGGTTTTCCACTAGATTGGTGGCGTGGGTTTCGCGGTCGTGGTGGCTTCCCAGGAGGTTTTGGTGGCTTTCCGTGGGGTCATGGCGGCTTTCCTGGTGGTCTTGGTGGCTTTCCTTTTGGTGGATTTCCTTTTGGTGGCTTTCCTTTTGGTGGATTTCCTTTTGGTGGCTTTCCTTTTGGTGGATTTCCTTTTGGTGGCTTTCCGGGTGGTCTAGGTGGCTTTCCGGGTGGTCTAGGTGGCTTTCGGGGTGGTCTTGGTGGTTTTGATGGCTTTCGTGGTGGGCGGGGTGGGTTCACGGGCTTTGCAAGTTATGCGGGTAAAGCCGAGGTAACGAGCAAAGACGCGTCTAAAGAAATAGGTCGCCATGATTGTTATTGAACTTGCAAAGTCATACGAAATAATGAAACCTCATATAAGTTGAAAAGATTTTATGTTTATGTTTGTGTTCGTAAAGAATGTGTTTGGTTCGGGGTCCGGTCCAGTTTGCTGCTTATGTTTGTTGACATTGATAATAATCATAGATGTTATGCTTCCCCAGTTCTAATACAATATATGTACTCAAAGTTTTCTAGTGTTAGTTTTCCTTCTTTGAAAAATACATCTTAGATTCACGAATGGTTTGTAAGGATGACAGTTTTAACCTTTTTGCTTATAAATAATTGATTTGGGTTATAATCTGTATCAACTAGTTTTTAGAATTTCTCCGAAATCACTTTTTAAGTTTTAACACAACCTCGTAAATTAGATTATCGATAAGTTTCTTTTACTATCGTGTGAATATTGTTATACAATCAATAGTACGTTCACATATTAACCATTATAAAAATTAAGAATGCTAAAACTAAATTGTTTGCTAATAAACATCAATGTATCATTCTCCTTATCAATATCTCAACCATCTTTAACCTCATTCTGAACACGTTCGTAGGCTCTTCGCTTGTTGTACTG
The DNA here is from genome assembly GCA_025506505.1 of Flaveria sonorensis. Lineage (NCBI taxonomy): Eukaryota > Viridiplantae > Streptophyta > Magnoliopsida > Asterales > Asteraceae > Flaveria > Flaveria sonorensis. Next base: position 66,891,254 of record CM046423.1, read on the forward strand.
TTCTAGTCAAGACCAACTAAAACATTATAAAAGAATGTTCACTTCAAAACTCATAATATGTTAAAGAACCGTAACAACCACAAAATACATTTACACTTATTATTTTAAATATGACACACAAAAGTTATGTAAGAGTTCATATTTCTCTTGCACTGCCTCACATTACCGATGAGCTATTTCCTACCGAGGAGTAGAAGATGTTACCGGTGACATAAAATAGGCATACGCCAGAATGTGCCAAGACGGAGCCGGTGGAAATCACGGCCGGAGGTGAAGATACTGCTATATCCATCTATGGTCATATTCCTCATTGTGTGAGAAAAGGATAAAGCATTTTTCCTTCAACCTCTCTTTTTTGCTTTAACTTGAATTTGTTATTTAAATTACTTCATTTTATTATAAAATTGTAGGTTAATAGCACCAAAGAGACAAGGTTTCATCTGATGTGCAGAGTTTTGTTTTTGCTTTTCAAGTTTTGAAGAGAATAGCCTAAAAACAATGGGATACATAGACTAACATATGACACACTTTATTTTATAATATAATTCCTGGTCCATGTTATCAAAGGTTTGTGGATGTGATTTCTGTTCTATTGGTCTGCCTTTTTTTATAGCGATTTAAATTGATTTTTAGGTTTCCTTTTTCATTCGTTACATATTAAAAATTCCTATTTACATGATTATCTGATGTTATTTACATTGCTAAGTGGATTATTGTTTTTTATTGTGTCATTTTAAAATTTTGATTGTCACTGATCTAACTTTGAAATGTGTTTATGTGGTTTTGATAACTACATCTCTGCGACTAGGTTTTCTTTGCTTAAAATTTAGAATTGGAGGGTGCTTTGTTTCAATTATTATTAGGTGTTATAAATAAAGGTGAAGTCAATGAGTCATAATAGCTCTAATTGTGATTTAGGTTAGTATTTTTTGCATCTCTAAGGATAGACTATTGTATTAAAAGAAAAAAAAAATTAGATGGTTGTGTAATATTAAACTGTTGCAGCATTTTTTATATACCTTTTCTTTTTCAAGACGTAGAAAGGTTGGAAGAAATGTGTTGTCGTTTGGAAAATTTGCATTTTGACCCCAAGTATACAGAGAAGACTTTGATGTTTGCTTCTAAATGGAAGTTCCAATTCTACCAGAAACCACAAGTGAAGGTCATTAAGCACCATTTTGATTCATTTCAGTTTATCGATTCCGAGTTGAGTCGAGTCAATTGTGGTCTATACTTAATCACACCGCGTATGACGTCGCCGCAACGCGCGACGGATAATATAACTAGTTATCTTTAAGCACTATGTAAAACTGCATCGTGTGATTTTCATAATTCTTAGCATACTATCTGATTTAAAATTTACACTCCCCCATGCATGCACAAATAATATATATAAAAAAATTATAATACAATCTATTTTTCATATAAAATGTACAAAGTTAACATCCTAAGAGTGAAATTATTGACACAAGAATATAATTATCATGCAAACACAAAATTTTCTTGCATGATAATTTCACACAAATGTAATCTTTCTTGCGTACTAATTTCACATTCAACTTGTGCCAAAAATCGAGTATTCTAAACCTTCTCTATAATATAATTATATGCGTGGAAAATTTCATTTTTATAACATTTTCCACCGATGACATTACTTTATAGATAAACGGTTCATATGGTTCTACGTGCACAAGATAGTAACATAAAAACAAGATACAAAAACCACTGTCTGATTAAAGAATCAGGAAATCTAGCCCATCTAACAAATAGGCAAAATACAGAAAGGATAAAATATGAAACAGATTGAAAAAGAAAATGCAACAAAACAGAGACACAAACAAGGTAATGATAATTAATAAAGCAACCCAGGGATCTGGTATTATGCTTAAGTCTTTGATGGTTTTTTCCTCCATACAGTGCGACCGCGGTTCAGTTCAAGACCATCACCAGATGATCTTAGTAGGTGCAAAAACTCGCTTAAATTTTCACCGTCACTTTTGGAATCAGCACAACCGTTGACTCCTTCAAGTTTTGTGACGGATGATTCAGAACTTGTGAGAGAATCGACTACATCATCATGCTGGCATTCGCGCCTGTAATCTAAGGTGATTGTTTGTAGTTCATGGGTGTCGATGACTTCTTGTGGGATGCTCTGTCAAAAAATGAAACTTGTCAACATCTTTATCTAGACTGGTCAACTTGGTTATGTTCTATCTCTAACTAATCAAATGGATCAAATAGAAAAGTTGGCTGAATAGGGTGGAGTCAAATGAGTTGAACAAGCTTGAAGTCGTCCAAAGTCACCATAGTGGCAAAAAGTCTACTTCTATTGTAATAATATTGTTTTCATAATTTAATTAATGTGTTAGGAATTTATGAAGAAATGAATAAATAGACATAAAAGTGTCTTTTGGATCAATCCAATTTGTTTCGACACGTACCAAAATGACCCATTTTAACAGAACCACCTATTTGACTCGTTACCCAATGTGTACGACATGCCCATCTTGCCACCTCTAGCGTTGTCCTCACCAAGGGCAACACTTTTCTTTAGGGGATGTCCAGTGAAAATGGCAAGATTTCCTTTCCTTGAAGTCAGATTCATCAATTTTCTGTTTTTCACTGTTAGAAAAAGTTTATTTTTATTTTTTTGTTTCAACAAGATTTCATTTGTTTGAGTTGTATATGTTGAAGATAAGATGTTGCAAATTCGCAATTTTAATGGGTTGGAGTAAGGGTGGCAATTCCTGACATGACACGCACCTGACATGAAAAAGAATAGATTTTGAGTTGGCCAATCTAACCCCTTTAATAAACGGATTGTTGGAGATGATAGGCATCAATCCAACGGTGTTTGGTATGATTTCTTGTGCATGTATACAACCTCATATGTGACCAAAACCAACCAGTATATGCTCACACACATATGCATGACTTAAATTCTTAGATTATTGAGGTGCAGGACATATGTATGTGATAATAAGAATACACATGCAGGAACATGAAAAGTTACTAATGCATCATATGTAATAATGTAGAACATAATCTTATGAAGGAGATATGGATCCTTGAAAATTTGTACCAACCTCAAGAACCCATCCAATGTAGGTAACGTTGTTAACATGCTTGTTCATATCCAGATCGGCTCTTCTGGGCTGTATATTTCAAAGTAATGTTAATTTCTTAATATTTATAACGGAAAAATAGGAGCTAATGTCAGGAATAACTTCTGTTTACCACAAGTCCTAGTCTCGAATATTCTGCAGGATCCTCTAGTTTTGCTATTTTTTTCAGGCTGCTATTGTTCTCTTCAGGAAATGCTAATCTGGAATCCAAAAAACAATCATTGATACAAGTAAAAAAGAACTTGTTAGCAGAGACAAAATTGAAATTTACATTGAAAATCTGGTATGTCGCCTTAAAGATGTCTTCACTCTTCACATTAATTCATAAGAAAATTTTGGTTTTGGTTAATGATTATCCTAATTCTTAATGAATTAAAGGGGAATTCAATGATGCATTCTGATGTCATTTTATTTTCCCATAATCTAATTCTCTTTGTCAGATATAATTAAAAGGTTTCTGTGTGCATTTTAGGCGTTTACAAAAAATAAATATGGTTTATGATTTTATAAGTTTTAATCAATATAGAGTGCAATGTTACATCACACGTTCACCAAACATAGTAGTATGAAGATGGATGAAATATTTTGGTGAGCATGAAACCTACCTTAGTGTCTTGGGGCAATAAATCAAATATTCATCTCTTATATCATCGTTGACTTTCTGGAGTCTTCTGGTATCCGAGTTCATCATCACCCACTTGCTGCATGTTAATTGGAAACGGTCAGCTTAGTATCTAATATTTGTAATTCTCAGATTCTATATTTTGTCATTTTTCAGTCCACTACAAACAGAAATCTGAGACCTAAAGTGTCCATATGATGCAGATTATGTAAGTATAAAAGATTACTTATGCTTTGTATGTAGTGTAGATTGTGCAATTCAAACAACTGAAATAATTTCCTTTCAACAGGAAAAGAATGGTTTCTTTCTCTAAGCCAAGGTTTTAAAAAGCACGAGGCACAAAACGAGGGCGAGAGTTTCACATACGTGATGCGTTGCTCTATGAACAACCAAGTAATCTTCATGAACAACACAAAGCTACATCTCTCTCTCTTTTACATAACAACCTTTTTATCAAGTAAACCATTTGTAATTTCCTTATCCATTCGGTAGCTTTACACATCAGCCTTCTACAAACCCTAAGCGAGAGCTAAGTGAAGCACTGGATACGCCGTTCTACGCTAACTATGGCCCAAATGTGCATAAGGCGCCACCCAAGGCCCCGAGGCGCTTTGCCCATAGCGCACGCCTTAGACACACTTCACTACCTCCAGTCAAATGTTCAAATCGATCGCAACTAAGATGAACTCCAAGATCAAAAAAGACATAAAAACACACCTTGTAGCCCTTCCAATGACCTCACCATTGGCATGATCTTTGATAATCCAATCACGTCTAGTCCCAATCCTTCCTTCACCTTGACACCAAGTCTCAATCTCAACCACATCACTCCTATCAATCAGTACAAAACAACATTTCAAATACAATTAACCTACATCAAAGTCATATCTTGTTGAATTACTTGAATTAATGCATAATTACCAAGCAGGATATCTGTAAATCTCAATGTGCATTCGTGAAGTCACCCAAATAAGATGCAACTTCCTCATAGTCGTAGTAGTCGCAAATCCATCAGTCGAAAATCCAACACTCTGAGCATGATTTCCTCCAACTTCCTACGATAGTAACAATACATTCAAATTCCACCATCTATATGCATCGATAATCACAAATTTCACACCAGATAAACATGCATTATCAAATTCACCATCTATCACCAAAAACAAGCAAAACAACAAAACCTAACCTGCAACAGATTAGCAATGGTCTCAACAGTTGCAGTTTTATTAATCCCGACTTCATAACACCTGATGATGAATCTCTCCTTATACGACAATCCATCTTCCGTCAAACTCCCCATCCGTAGCCGATCCGCGAGGCTTTTCTCCTTCTCCTTCACATCGACTGCAACGCTGTTCGTTTGCTCATCGGTCCTCAAAACCATCACCGGAGCAACTCTCCGACACAACGAATTGCATGATAAGCCGCTGTTTCTTCGTCGAATTGAGACGGAATCGAGGGATCGGAGATTAGTGACGGAACGAGTGGTGTCTTTAAAGGCGTCATTGTGGACCGTCGCGGTGGCTGTCGGAACGCCTCTTGATAACATAGTGATCGGAGTATCGCCGCCGTGGTCCCCGGAGGAGATTGCAGAGTGGTGGCGGTGAGGGGCGGAGTGATTTATGTATATTGGAGGATCGATAAGAACGAGGCGGATGGTAGGAAAGTGACCCCGGAGTTGGAGTTATTCACGTTTATGCCATGAACTGCTTGTGCTGAAAATGGGGAAACTATAAAGTAACAGCTGGTGCCTTCGTACATCTGTTAGAAACCTATGTTTAAAATTAGATTTTAACAACTGTTAAGCCCCCGCGATACCGCGGGGCTGTGCCATGACGACCGGTAACACTGAAAAACTCATATTAAAAAGAAAATAAAAATGGAAAAAATAAAACTGAATTGATAGTACACGTAAAAATGTTAAACTACGCACGTGAAACGTAAAATATTAAAAACAAAAACTAAGTCGATCTAAGAACCAAGTGTTGTGATGGAGTTGTTAAACGGGAAAAAAATAAACATAAAAACGTTGAACCACAAGCTCACGTTGTGGCGTATTAACTCGTAAAATTTAAAACAAAACGTAAAACGAAAAATTTGTAGAAGATGAAAAGTATAAAAAAACCAAAGTTGAAAGTGAAATTTTGTATGGGCTAAATTGTAAAAGATGTAAAAGTATTAGAGTTAAAAACAAAAAAATTAATTTAAAAAAAAAAAAAAAATAGATACAACCCACTAAAGCTTAAATACAACCTAAAATACACAAACTACTTGGTAACTAATATTATATATAATTAACCCTTACCCACAATGTGCTGATAAAGTTGACATAAATCTTTTCTGGTAACAGAAGATTTCTTAGTAATAATTGACCCTTTACTTGCTAAACAACATGGAAAATTTGCTATTCCACTTTGTTGTACAAGTTTTTTAAGTAATTTTTATATTATTTGTCTACCCTTCGGTAGAAGCTCAAGATTTTAACATAGGTTCCTAACAAGAGTACCATCATGGTTTTTCTCAATTTCTAAAACGTCAAATTCTTTTATCATACCAAAAACAACACACTCAAGTACAATGCTCAATAGAACAAGGTTCAAGCACAAGATTTCAAGTCAACAATGGCTTCCCCTTTTCAAGAAAACATAATGAAGTATGAAAAGTTTCAGGGGATCAAGAGGATACTGAAAGAATCATGTTCTGTTTTAGTCTTGAATCAACAACACTCATCAAGAGAGAACGGGAATTCAAGTGGATACATGAATGGAACTTTGGGTGGGGGTTCATCAACTATTGCTTAAAAATTATAAATAAAAAACTTGCAATTATTATCTCAATAATAGCCTTCTTAGTTTCAGCAGGTCCAAGTATCGCGCCCCCAATCTCATCTAATTCTTCAGAATTAGAATATCCTTAGACGGATGAATCGTGGTGGTTACACTTGTTTCACTGAACCTTACAACTCCTCAGCCAAAGCTTTGATTCTGTTTTTTGCAAAATTGTTCCTTTTAGTAATCTTACTGATAACAAAATAATCAATGCAAACTATGTTAATCATAACTACCATCATTAAAAATCCTAAAGCACTAACTAATTAAACAAGTTTGCTTATATGTCGGCTCAAACAAAGCTCATGTTCTACATGTACAAGTCAATAACAAATAGTAAAGCAAAAAAAACATCAATTTGCTTGAAGCAAAATAATTAAGCAAAAGCTCATTGTATGAATGCAATACTAGGGAGCGATTAAGCTACGAGAGTGAGAGAGGAAGCGACAATGACGAGCAAATCAGACAGCGGGAAGACTTCCACTTTGAACATCCCATAACTTAGCAGACTGATCTGCATTCCCTGTAATGAATCTTGTTGAATCCCCTGCACAAAGTAATAATCAATCACCTATCAATACTACATCAAAACCACTAAGAAATCCATTTTATATAATTCTACTTGTTGTTTGGAGTGATTACCCAAATCCAATTCCTAAAATAATAGGAAACAAACGGCTAAATACTTTCAAGAGACAAAGAAGGTCAAAGTAAGTGAATCGGAGTATGGGTTAAAGAGATTTCAAGAGAAAAAAAAGGTCAAAGTAAGTGAATCGTTGTGTGAGTTTATTGCATACCTTCATCAAAACTTTCTCTTTTTTGTTGTATTCTACCATATATTTCTACTAAATACTTTATTGACTGTAAAATAGACTAAGTGATAGGAAAATTAAACATGAAATAATAAAGAAATAAAGCAAAAAAACCAAAATTTGATACCTTGGAAACTCCTTTGCAGTTACTTTTTTGCTTCTAAAAATAGAGATCTTCATAGAAACTATAACCCTGCAGAAAAAGAGAGATAATAACATGATAAATGGCTAGTTTTAATCAAAGAAAATCCCACGAACAAAAAAATATTGATTATGTTCTTTAATCATGGTTAATCTTAATTAGAACTTTTTACTTTATTAAAAACAATTAATTAACACAACACATCCCCACCATGCACAATCCCTCTATGCACATCATGCTAGTTTAAACCATGTAGAATATGATCATCAAGTATATTAACCAAATAAATTTAGTTACCAAAAAATACATAATATATCTAAGTTTTAAATTCCATTTATGAACTCCATCATAACTCTTGTAAAATTTCTTTCTTAATAGTCCTTGAATTGTAAATTTTGATGCCTCTGTCTGTTTAACTACCAATCCCAACACGCCTCATAGATGGCAATCAGCACATTCGACCATATAAATGACTCCATTAGATGCTTATCATCTATCTTACATAATCAACACATCATAATCATTTTTACACATGATTAATCTTCTATTGTGAACTAATTCCAATGAAATACTTCAATTTAGTAAATTTTGTAGTTGAGGCATTTTAGCAAACACCTGGTAGGCATTATTAGTTCCAATTAGAATATAATTATGCATATAATCATCTACATCTAGTTAATGATCCTTATAATTCAAACAAAGATATATGGATTAATATACATAATTTTAGCATAATTCTTCCACTATTATAATCATCTAGGATCAATAATTATTTAAATTCCAAAGGGTATGTCTAAATGTTATAACCGGAGCAAAGATCATCAAGAGAGCACTTTCAATTTACAACAATGATTGAGAAACATACATATATCAGAACATATCACATACAAAACCACAAAAGGTAACAAACTAATACCTTTTCATTAAATTACCAAGATTTATCTAGAGATAGGGTGGTCATAATCTTTAACTTGTAAAATAATTTCATAAACTTATTAATTTTATCGACACTTGGTATGCTATTAAAGTATTCAAGAAGTGCAACAAAAGCTTGTTGAAAATCATAATGCAAACATGGTGAAAACATAATAAAAACCAAAGGCCCTACTAACATGCAATTGAAGCACCCGCGCGTTACGACGGAGTGGACAATTTACAAATCTGTATTTGTTATTTTCACTTCATTTATCAATTGTTTTGTTTTATGGTTTAAATCGTTTATACAACTTACGATCCTTATCATATCTTAGAGCTAATATGTTGCTTAAAAAACTAATTAGCATTAACAAGAATAGTTGAATGATCAACTCTTAAGGAAACAAATAAGGTTTGAACATAATTAAAGTTTAACAAATATATCCAAGAAAATTTATATTCAACATAGTATACGTTGAATTGTTTTGATACCAAGATGAAAAGATTTGTTATGAAATTAGAACTTATTTATAGATATATTAACAAAAAACCATGGGGTACAACTCTTTGAAGCATACTAGAAACATAATGGAAAGATCTCTTATGACATAAGAGATTAAAGCTTCATAATAGAAAGATCTCTTATGACATTAGAGATTAAAGCTTGCAATTCTTTATATGTCATCTTAAAATTGTTGTAAAATTACTATCTTATCTTATACAGATGTTTTATTGTGACATCCGTCACCAAAATATGTGCGTTAACCTTGACTTTGACTTTGACTTTGACTTTATCATATTTGGGATTGGTCTTAATTGATTGTTCATTTCATTGTTGACCCAAATTTTAGCTTAATGGGCCTATGTCATAGTGTTAGGCTTAGGGTTTTGTCAATAAGATGACCATTGGACTTGCTATCGTACAAGGTCCTGTGTATTGAGCCTAATCAAGGATTTTCTAAAAGGTGAAACGCTAAAATTTAAGTTAAAACCCAACTAATCATACATTCATGGGCTTTTCCTAAAGTCTAGTAAATAAACTTAAATTAGTTCAAAAATATAAATTATCAGATTTCTAGGGCATATAATAGCTCGTTGGAACCGTTTTAGCGCGGAATTTAAAAACGTAAAAATTGGTCGGCACGCGATTTGAGACGAGACGGATTAGATGAGATGGACCAAGGGCCCGAAGGCCCTTGCCCCTCCCTTGTTGCGGCTGAATACTAAACAAGGGGGACTTCCCCTTGTTTCCTCACTTTTGCAAAAATTCTTCTCCAAGTTACTTCCATATTGCAAACCCTAGCCACCACAATCTAATTCCACTTTGTTCTTCATCATTCCAATAAAAAATCAGCTTCATTGTGTCATTCTATTGTGTTTTGAGATAATCAAGACATTCAAGATCTTATTCTAAGCAAGACTCGTTCATCTTCTAATATCTAGTAAGAAAATCATTTCTTGATGATTTTATTCCTTGATCTACTTCAATCTCGATGATGTTCATCATCTAAACACAAAATCATCATCTAATATTTTTATATTTTTTGTTTTGGACATTGAATCGTGAAGATCTAGGTGTTACGAGTGTTGGACTCTCTAACCGGTAAAACCCTAATTCTTGGGCTTTGTATACTCTTGGATCTATTGAAGTTGGGTTGTAATCTTGTGTGACCTGATCAAAATAGACATCTTGGTCTTATAAATCGTTTCTTGTATGGATAGACGTGTTGAATGATCAAAACAATGAATCGATTAATTAATATTGTGAACCGAAAGATTAAAATCCAACTAACTGTTTTGAGGACTGAAAATTGTAATAATCCAAGTTTTTAATTAAAGATTTGGAAAATTAAAACATGGAATAAACATTCTTTATATACTCGGGTTGATAATGGTCAAATATTGAGGTTTGGGATGCAAAGGAACAAAACTAATGAACTGGATAGCTTGCTGTCAGGAAAATGAGACATTTTGTACAGGTCATAACTTGGTCATAATACGTCCAAATGGGGGAAAATTTGCATCTAAAATCGATTTCAATGAGTCCTCTAACTAACCCAAGTGGTCTCGTGTCGTATCGACATTGTTTGGTCCTCCAAACGTGGCAAACAAACTGAAGGTCAAAACTGACGAATATGGGCAGCAGATTGGTCTTTATTCATCGAGTCATATCTCTATCATATTTTATCCAATGGAGATGATTCATTTTCTGAAGTTTAATTTAAAGTCTTATCTTTCAAATGATACCTTTCACGCAACGATTCGTTACCGTTTCGATCTCCAAACAGTTTACACAAAACTGGTGTGCAATCAGATATAAGTGCCGAAATATTTTGATAAACTAAAAAAAATAAGGTTTGAAACTAAATAATAAAATAAAGGCAAGTTTTATATTTAAAAGTGGTTAAATGACTTTTAAAAGAATAAGTTAATAATCCTACAATTTATCGAATATCGATTAATAGATGTTCATAGAAGACCGTTAATATATTAATATAAAGTGACAATAGAAACCTTGATGGGCGTTAAGGACTGGGTTACAAGGATTACACCCGTGTTGATCATTTTTGTTCTTTAGTAATCCTTTTGTGATTTGTACTTTTAGTGCTTGCTTTGCATATTATGGGATTTGGACTATACCATTTGAAGGTGAGTTTTACTGCTCCTTTTTAATATATTTTAGTTGGGGGAAAAGCATGCTTATGGTTTTGGACTATGCCGTGTCTTAAAAGTTATTTTGGAATATTGTATGTGGTTTGGGTTATGGTTTGAGTCTAGATGTTCATTCATGAGTGTGTACTTGTGCTTGTTCTTGGGCTTGTTTTGGACTTATTTGTTTTGTTGAATTGTAATTATTGGATTTGTACTTGGGATTGTTTTGGTACTTGTGCTTCTTTGTTCCTGAATGGAACTTTGAATTATTTATGCATTTATGGTATGACGTTTTGGAATTGACTTTACTTGACACGTGTTCCTATGTGTCGGGCGTCGTCATGACCTATGTATGAAGAATACTATTAGTGATTCTCTTAGACCCCCAATGTGTTATGACAATTCCGTTCGTCGCACCCTCGTGTTTCCGCTTCTAGCGAGGGTATGACAGATTGGTATCAGAACCAGGTTATAGAGAATTATGTGGATTATTCGACCTAGACTATAACCTAAGTACCCATATGTAATATACATCATAAGATTATGTGTGTACTACTATACATGTGTATGTGCATTATCAGTTGTGTTGAGTAGCTTGTCTTACGTGTTATTTGTGATACACTTATTTGGAGAATTTTGGTCGTTGTATCATCTTTACTTGCCTTTCATATATTTATATTTTTTACTTGTAACTATCTTATACGTAATGTCATGAGTCACGTCACGTCACGTGGTATGACATAAAAACTAACAGAATTAACGAACAACTAGACTGAGACTGTTACTAGTATCAAAACCAAAAGTTAAAATTAATAATGATCAAATTGTTAGTTGGTAGTCAATAGTTTGGATTAGTAAAATTCAATTTTTCTTTTTTCTTCTGAACGGCAAAAGGATAATTGATGGACCACTGGTCCATCCAATCATCTTTATTACTCAAGTATGAAACCGAGACCATCATCAGGAGTAAATTTACCTTAGGTGAGAAATTTCTAACCCAACCTGAAACTTTTTTTTTTATCACAAGTGTCTCTTGAACTCAATACCTCCACTATATGTGTTAGATGGGATATCACATAAGCTAAGGATGGCGCATTAGCAAAGACCCTTTCGCTCATTTACAATGTCTTAAGACTAAAAGATAATATCATGAAAGGTTAAGATAATTGTACCTTAATAACGAATCACAAAAACATAAGTAAGCTAACTCTATTCGTTTGTCCCGGAGACCTAGAAAATCAAGGTATTCTACTTTAGATTAAATACTAGTTAACCTTCGCGTTGCGACGGAACACGTGTTGCCATGGAAGAGAACGACAAGATTGTTCGGTTTTGATAGGGGATTGATTAAACGAATCTGGTATAAAAACAAACTTAAAAAAACGTTGTTTGACGAATATATTAGAAAGAGAATAGTTGTGTGATAATAGCATTAAATTTTAGTGGTAGATATAAAAATGGGTTAAAAAAAAAAAAGAAAAAACTAAGTTAATTAAGTTGTAGGGGGTGTGAGTGTAAATTAGTTAAAGTAAAAAATTAAAAATAAGTTTATTAAAGTGTAGGGGTATAAATGCAAAAATAATAGTAAAAAACGAAACAATAAAATGTGCATTGCACACGTGTAACCTATACATAAACACTTTGAAGTTTGTAATTTGTCTTAAACTATTAATAGAATAAATTGTGTCGAATAAAATATTTACAAATTTCATATTACAACTTATCAAATAGAACTGGTATGTAAACTCTCGTGTTGTGGTGAGGTATCGAAATCTGTGGTGTTCGGTTCTGAAGATTTACACATCATCATTCATCTCTTGGTTTGAAATAGAATTTACATTGCTAACTTGGTTTTGTAAAAAAATCACATTGAAAAGCTATATATAATTATTATTTAGCTGATTAGAGCAAATAAGATAGAACAACTTATCATTTTTATATATTTAATAAATTTATTAGCACAATCTCTTTAAGGCTAGCCTTTTAAAAGTGTTATTTAGTTTTAACTTTAAAGTAAGCCATCCAAACACCTCATGATCCTTTTTTTCTATATTTTTTTTACTATCCAAACACTTATTGATCAATTTTTTTAATTTTCTTTTAATGTTAAAAACACACTTCCACTAAATAATTTTTAAGTCTGCATCATTTGATTATATAATAAGACTTAACGTTCACCCCTTGAAGAGACATCATTTCAACACATTAATACTACTAAACTACAAGTCATTTTGTCTTTTTATATATTGAATGAAAAAAAATATCAACAGAATGGGGCGTATCTCCTATCAACGAGATAGTATTTTCATATATTGGTTGTCTTGTGTTCGATCTTCTTATATTAAGGATGGAAATTTGACCACGTTATGATTCATGAGGAGGCAATGGTCGTCTTTGTCCTTAAAGGCAACAGCTACAATAAATTCGATAATCGTGTATCAACCGTGAATCTTTTGGTCTTAGGCTGAATATTTGGTAGCCGTTCCAGGATTGTACTGTGCCATCGACAATGGAGCTTTTGTTTACCTTTTATGAATCTCTAATCTTTTTTGTTGATTCAAGGAATAAGAGTAAAACATACTATCATATAAATATCTTTAGGCGGCATTCAACTTACACAATCAAATTTTATCATCATCAGAATATAACAATTAGTATCTAGACGTGTATGCACCAACATAAGCTATAATTTATTTTGAGAGGTCAAATAATATTTCTATTACAGGCATGTATTTTTCAGATGATGATACACCAAGTGTTGATATGATTCATTGGAGATCAAGACAATTTAGACCTAACCTTGACACGAATCACTTGATAATAATTGGTGGGTTGTTTTTAGTTGGTTTTGATTTCGGTTAGACTTGTTCAATCCAAAACCTAATACATGCTCTCATGGGTAAGGAGGGAGAGAGAGAGAGAGAGAGAGAGAGAGAGAGAGGTGATGGTTTAATTTCTAAAGCATAAGGATGCAAGACGTGTTGTGCTACAAGGTTGGCGGGTCAAGCACGGCATGAACCCATAAATTTAACACGAATCCGAACACAACACGAACCCAAAAATTATGCTGGACGCATGAACTTCACAACACGCCTAAAGTAATTATGTTTAACAATAAAACTCGATGTCAAATTACATTTTCACCCTTAAATGTTGACATATTATATCTCTTTATTTATAATATTCTTTTACTTCTAAATACCCCTACTTATACACTTACAAGAATATAAACTCAAAGTATTTCTCTATATTTACAGGAAACAAAAATCAACGCATACAACCTATAAAACTATGAGCTTGACATAATATATCTAAGGTGTTGTTTGTTTTTTCTGCATCAAAATGTCTGCAGTCTGCGGACCATATATGCAGGAGAAAAAGTGGACCAAATGTCTGTAGTCTGCAAAAAAAATACTGTTTGTTTTTTAACATCTGCATACTACAAAAATAAACCTAATTTCTAAACTATTGTAGCGTAAGAGGTTTTTGATTTTAACCCTTCTGTTCCACCGCTACCCTACACCGGACCACCGTCCACCACCGCTGCGCCACCGTAAACCAAGCAGAGCAGCGGTGGGGAGGCGTTCGAGGGCTACACTGAAGCAGAGCTCAAGGGCTCTGCACTGAAGGGGGTGGGATGAATTGGGGTGTGAACAGATGCAGGATTGCCGGAGAAAGCCGGAGGGGGGGGGGGGCGAGGAGGGTGGAGGCGACATGAAACGACGTCGTTTGGCTGTAGAGGCGATGGAAAGAAATCGAGGAAATGAGGTTGAATTTGAATAAGGAGTTAAGAAATCCCCCAAATCTTGAACAGGAATATGGTTGGGCGGCGACAGGAGGGCTGCAACGATGGCCGGCGGTGGCTGCGGGGGCGACGGTGGCCGGCAGTGGCTGCGGGGCTGGCGGTGGCGGGTGGGCCGACGGTGGCTGTTGGAATATGGTAAGGGGGAAGGAGGAGGGTAGAAGGACGAGGGTAGAAGAGGTTAGAAGATTATAGAAGTGAGAAGACCATGTATGCACCAAGAGAACCTCACACTTACGTTTTTTAATGAAACGTTTTCGAAAAAACAAACGCACTACAGAGCCTTATGTCTGCGCGTGGTCTGAGCAACGCAGACATAAGAGGTCACGTAGACCTTTTTGGAAAAAAAACAAACACCACCTAACTTGTTTAAATTATAACATAAATCACATTTAAAAGAATGTGAACTCGCAGGTGAATTTAAACTAGACCTATTTAGATTCATAAATTTCATTCAAATATGGTAAATCTAAACCCCAAGTTACAAATTATATGTTAAGTGTGTTCTACTAGAAGTACGAAGGATGAAAAAGTAAAGAGTTAATTACACAGATAGTCTCTGTGGTTTGATAAAAATAACAAGTTTAGGTACTAACTTTTTGAGTAACAGGTTTGAGTTTTATGCTTTCAATTTTGTAACGTATTAAGGTATTAAGACTAACTTTTGTTAGTTTTTTTGTTAAATTAGGTTGAAATTACTGATATACCCTTATGAGGATTATTTATGTATTTAAGTTGAACTTCTAAAGTTGGAGGACTTTTATGTTTTATACCTAAAAGTATATAAAATAAAAATTAAAAAAAAAATAATATGTCACAAACTAGCACAATAGCACCCCACCAGAAACCGCCCAACACCACTAGTAGGAAACAGACGACCTCCCATTGCTAGAAAATAGCACATCGCCACCAAAATCATCCCTTTTGAACAAATTAGGGTCCTTTAACGATTGGTTTTCATCAACGGTTGTTAGACCAACCCAATTAAGGTCCTTGCCTCCCCTCACCGCCTTTGAATCGAAGCCTAATATAGTGGTTACAACCACCGAAGACACTAATAGGTCCACCGCTGCCAAAACCCTAGCTTGAAAAATCACCATCTACCGCTAGATATAACCTTTAAGATGAAACGCAAGCCCACATCAATCACGTAAGTCTTCACTGGAACCCTTCTGTCCTCGTAATGCCGCCACCAGAACACACATCAACCACCACTGCCATCATCATCCTCACCACTAGAACACACATTCACCACCACCATTGGTGTGGCTGTTGTTGTCAAGTGCTACACCACCATTGCTTGTGTCTTCTGCTAGAGACTCTTAAGGAAACGTGAATCAATTGTCACTGTAGTGAAAGCCGGAGTTCAAGTGCTTTGTCGGCGGTACACCGATTGGGGTGAGGGAGACGGGGGTTGGTTGGGTTGAGTGGTCTTAAAGTTTTAATTTTAAAACTTACAAAAATGGCCCTTCATATTAAAACATAATGTATTACATAAATGGTCCCTCTAACCTTATAAGGGTAGTTTTGTCTTTTTATTCAAACTTAACGGAAAATTTAACAAAAGTTAGTCTTAATACTTAAACATGTTACAAAATTAAAAGCACAAACTCAAACACGTTACTCAAAAAAGTTAGTACCCAAACTTGTTATTTTCTTTAAACCTCAGGGACTATCTGTGTAATTAACTCAAAATAAAATTCCAAGTTTGGTGGCTGAAAATATGACCGACACCAAGATTCACCTTATAATAACACAAGATATACAGGTGATGTGGCACCATGTTATGATTAATTTACTCATTCACACCAAGTTAATTTTGTTTAAGGAAAAAAAATCTTAAAATAAGATTAAATTATTTTAAATATAATAGCATGAGACACATGCGGAAGACTTGAGATGCCAATAATCTTCACACATTTTTCATCAGTGCACACACACTTGTAGATAGTTTAATTTATAACATTAGTATATAATTTCCTAGTTTAATCATAATTAAATTAGCAAACAAAGCAACTATGAAGAAACTAACATTTATATCACAAATTGTCCAACTTACCATAAGTTTAAATCAAGTACGATTCAACTCATTATAAATTTTAACTTAGGGTCAATTTCAAATAAAAAGCTTACAAAATAATATAATTAAACATTTATAACTGATGTGCGCATAAATGGAACATAAGCACACATATTTACGCAATTACATAATCGTCTTATATATAAAATTTAACGTGATAAAAACATACATTTATATGGTGGTTATGATTGTCTCCTTGTATTGTTTTTCATCAAAATCCACTTATTAAACTAGTTAAATAATCCGTTTACATATACACGTACATCTATGTAAAGGTTTTCATTGGACACCCACTTGTTTAAGTACATGATAGCATTTCTTGTACTTTTTTTTTATTAATTTCATTAATATTTAAAATATCTAGTGTATCATATTTTACTGTTTTATCATCAATAAAATTTTTTTAGACGACTAAGAATTGTAATTTAAAAGTTGGTTTTGAAGTCAAATGAATGATACACATAATTATATCTATATTATATTATAATACATTTGAATTGAACGGTATTGTCTTTTTACATTAAGTTTTAAGAGTTTAAGAGAGTAAAACTATTTTTTATGTAGTTGGTAATCTTAATTATCTTTTACACACATGATAATTATGTGGTTACAATTAATGTTAACTTTTAAGCCAACTTTTTTATGATTTTTAAATTGTTATAACTTTATCATACGTTAATATATATTTTTAAAAAAATTACATTATAAAGACGAAAATTTTATTCTTTTTAACTTGAGTATGATATTGCTATACTTTTTATTTTAATTTCAAAAAAATATGTTGTAGGTGTATCTGCAGCCACTCCTCTAGTTATCTATACTATCATATAAGGCATATTGAAAGGACGGGATGTTAATTTTACCTTGATTTAAAGACGCTTAACAGAGTTTGTGAGTACTTAACCTCCTATAATGAGGGTGAAATGGAGAAAAAGAAAGTCTAAAAAGGAGATTTGATGCCTGTTATGGCCATAACGAAATTATCATGGTCATAACAAAGTAGTTATAAGGCGCGAAGCTTATTATGGTCATGAAAGAAACAGTCATGACCATAACAACCTCTAAACTTTCAATATGTTATTTGATTTCTTGCAATTTTTATAGATCATCAAGTAGCCATTTAAAACTACAAAATCTAAATTAATCACAATTAAGTATAGATAAAAATGGGTTTGTAACAAAAAACACTCAAAATGGGAAAGGATATGCAGTATTAACATGTATGTTTATTCATATATCAGGAGTTGTCTACAAAGAAAAGATATCAGGTGATCTGGTTGTCGAGACTCAATAAAAAACAAGTTAACAAATCGGTCTTAGTTACCTTTATTACCTTTAGTTACCTTTATTGCAATTTTTGATTAAAGTAACAATAAAAAAACAAGCTTTTAAAATTTATTCATTCATAATATTACCAATTTACCTATATAAAACTGTTTACTAGTCTTAATAAGTTAATGATGTAAGGAAACCGAAAACTGATAATCAAAAAAACAATTTTATTTATAAGCAAACCTTTTAACTCAACCAAAACATAATGTTTCATTGAATAATTCATTGTTCAATACAACAACCAAATCAAAGCATACCAATTATCTCACTTGATAAGAATCGTACTCCCGAAAGCAATCACCAAGGCACTAGCCATGCACCATCTTTATTGTATCTTCAATCCTTATTTTGATGATGATTGTAGATGATTTAGGATGAATGGAAAGGCTTGAAATCACCAAAAATCAGCTTAGAATCTTCAATTTTTCATATGCATGGGAAGTTCTCCTTTGAATTGGGATTGAATTGGTTTATTTAAACTTGAAAATCCCTAAAATGCGGAAGTTTGTTGAGTCACCGACATATCATACTCTGTCCCCAGCGTATCATACGTCGAGTATGAAGTTGTACGGATCTTGTTCAATGGATTATATTCAGTATACGGTGACTGATATGTTGGTCAGCATATGATACGGTGATAGATACGGTGGTGCCTGATTGACTTGATTTGAATCTATCTTTCATGTAATTGCACATTCGGTCCTTCCACTTCATTACTTTACTTCTTTTGACTCAAATTATTCTCCTTTAAGCTTCAAAACCTATAGATTAAAACACAAACAAAGTCATCTTGTTCCACTATAATCATAATGTAAAATTACGTATTTAAGGATAATAAACCTAAGAATATCGATACGTGATCATCAAGGAATAGAGGGTGATGAATGTTTAAGCACCGGAGTTAAAGATGAAGATGGTTCAAAGAAGCACATGCCCTATTACGGCTTCTATGTTCAAGAATTCAACTAAATTGGCAAACCAGGCAACCATGGTGTTGTCGATCGAGTTCTTATGGCAACTTATGAGTGGATTTTGACGTGCTATTAACCAATCTTCTAACTTTTTCAAACTTCTATCACAGTCCCAAACAGTGATCCTACACTTAAAATCCTATTTTTTCAGCCTAATGTTCGTGTTTGTCTTTGAATTAAGGACTTTGATGACTACTGTTTCTATTTGAAAAATTATAGAATATGGATTTTTCAATGAAACTAAAAAAAAATTGATGACCAATGTTCTTATTTTTTTCATTACTAATTAAAGAAAGTAAGAAAAAAGAATGATGGAGTCAATTAAGGGTGGTGGGGGCACACACACCGTCCCTTGCGGTGCGCCCCAGCGTACCACAATGGAAAGTATGCTGCATGACGTGTTAATGCGGCATGTTCTCGTCGTGTAACTCACCAAAAATCCGATCGTTGTGCTAACTGTTGGGTGTGGGCATGGTGTGACATGAGTGCCCCATCCAAATGTTTTTGTGGTGTAATGTGACATGGTGTGACATGACAAGATATGCTTGGTGTAACATTTGACCTATTTTCAAACTATAAACCCAAACCTGAACTGGTTTGAGTTAATCTTGTAAATCAAATTCATTATTTAGTCATTTTATTTATTTTTCTGTTCCAAAAATAATAAATGTGTCACTTAATCAATTTAACTTAAATTCTATAATTTATAAAATAACTATAAATTTTAAAAGGTTATTAATATTTATAAAATTTTAAATATTCAATTAGAATAAATAATCAAATTGTAAAGTTTTTGTGAGATTTATAAAGTCTATAAAGACTTTATAAAAAAAAGTTGATTAAATTAAAATTAGGGTTTTAATAAATTTAGAGTTTAAATTGTAATTATTCTTTTATTTATTTGTTTTATTTAAGTTTATATTTATTTTACATTCCAATCATAACCCCATTTTGAGAAACTTGTAACTCACCATTAATACCATTCATAACCCCCCTACTAACCTTACCTATAAAAGCAAGCTTTAGGCCTTACTTTTCATTTGTTTATTCTCTAAAAATCTTACTCACAAACCTTTCTTTCATTCATTGGTTTTTATCAATTTCAAAAAGTTTCTTTTACATGTAATTTCAAGAATTTTCTAATACTAAGGTAATCTCATATTGCTTTAGTAATCATATGTTGCTTTTATATTATGCATTTCTATATTGTTTCAATCATCCTAACATCCAATTGTTCTTACGACTTTATGTTCTTACTTTTATTATTTCTCTTACTAAATCTCTTTTTATTTTAATCATTATCATTTGATCATTAACCTTCTAACATTCACTAACCTTCTAACAATCACTAATATTCCTTAATCAAGCTAACAACATGCTAACGTAAACAAAAAAATACCATTTGCACATGGACGGCTATGCCGGCCCATTCGGTTATTCCAAAAGATTGTTTCTCTAAATGATGGCTATGCCGAAGTCTTGAAACATTCTTTATAAATCAAATAAAGCATAATGCACTATATATCAATATTTTAAGATTTGTTCTTACTCGTTTTATGCTTTAACAATTTTAAAATTGCACATAAATGCCTTACTAAAATTTTGGCAGAATATAGTCTAACTTCAACTTGAGTAAACTTAGACTCTAATATTAATTTCGTCGAATTACCTTTTTAACGATAGTTCTTCAAACTCAATCGGACGACTCAACAATAGCATTCACAGATAACTGCGCATTTCAGCACCTTCTGTTTTGTGCTGCTATTTTGACCTATTTTCGGGTCCTTTTATAAAAACTTTCCGGAACAAAAGTTGTCCGGAAGACTTTGAACTAGTTAAGTGTAAATTTAAATAATTTTTTGAAACCGTTTGATAATTTTAAAAACCTCTTTAAACACGTACCAAACATTCTGTCTTGAATCTAAAATTTATGCAATAGTCTTTTTTCAATCTAGCTTTCGCCTTTTGGCATTCTCTAAACGTTTTAACCTCTTGTAATGAGTTCCGATCTCAAGTTATTTTTTTTATACTTTATGACATCACACTTGACTCTTGAACATCCAACATTCTTATAAACCCTCAACCATCATTATACAATCTGAGTATTCATAGCCCATTTTTGATGTTTTATATTTTGAGAAAATCATGTGATTTGTATTTAATCATTGTTATTTATTGTTATTCTATTTTAAAATTCAATACAAACATGTTATTACTTGTAATTATATGTTCATAGTTATATAAACTAGATGAGAACACAATCAATAAAAATAACATTTAATATTATTTCAACGCATTTACTACAATGTGATATGAGCAATCAATTCACATTCGTTCGCCCTGACGATTCCGCCATCGGTCGGGGTGTGACAATTGGTCGTTTTAAGGTGTAGTGTGGGTAGGAGCATAAACGAGCCGAGCCGAGCCGAGCCTGAGCTCGCTTAGGTTCGAGCTTGGCCCGTTTTGGTTTTAGAAAGCTCGAGTTCGAGCTCGGCTTGTTTGTAGTTTTATTTCTAAAGCTTGAGTTCGGCTCGTCTAAATATTTTCAAGCTCGAGCTCAGCTTGGGCTTGGCTCGTTTATTGTAAAATTAAGATTTTTATTTTTTATAACGACTTTTATATTTTTTTATAATCATTCTTTCTATATATAACATAATATATATTATTTAAATATTTCTATCATAATAATATATGTAATAATATAATTTATGTAAATATATATATTTATATATATTTAATATGTAAATAAAAAACTATGTAAACAAAAAGTTTTTTAGCTCAAGCTCGATATCTGAAGCTCGAGCTCAAACTCGTTTAGTAAACGTGTCATAATCTGAGCTCGAGCTCGGGCTTAAACTCGTTTAAGCTTGGCTCGATTCAAGCTTTTTTCAAATCGATCCCGAGTAGATTGCGAGCCAGCTTGACTTGTTTACACCCTATAATATGGGTGTGTGACATGAGTGTCCTTCCACCTTTAAAAAGTAATCATCATATACACACAAACTCATATATAACCGAAATCTAGTTAAATAGAAGATTCAATTTCATTTAAGTGGATAATATGGTTACTGAAATCTTCATATTAATTATATGAAACGATGCTTTTATATTAGACTCTCTTTGCTTTGATTTTATTTTTAATAAACTCGAATTCTTCCATTATTTATACTTTTATAAAAAATATTTTACTTTGTTGTATGAAGTTAAAAGGGTTATATTTTTCACAATAGCAAGATTAATAATATCACCATCTATTTTTTCCTCATTATTATTTTTAAGCAAAACATTGTTAGTATTATATTGAAGTTAAAAGGGTTGTATTTCAATTATTTATTTCCCTAAGTAATATCATAGTTTGCGTCAATGAAAATCTAATGTATAAATAATTGATTGATTAGTCGTATTGGATGTTATATCTTCTAATTGTTTAATTAAATAAATAAATCATATTAGCTGTTGAAGAAGGCGATGCAAACAATTATATGTTATTTTAAGAGATCATAAATAAAACAAACTACTATATATTCACACCATTAAAAACTATTCAACTAATTCATAAATTATTTATTTTTACGATAACTAGCAAAGAGTCCCAAGCGTTGCCGCGAATATTATAACTTCATTTTTTAAAAGCTAACTATTGTGATAGTTATCAAACATAACATTACCTCAAATTGAACAAAACCATTAGTAATAGAATTTTATGCAAAATGCATTGAGAAAGCATGTTGTAGCACAAATTTCAAACTGTATACATTAAACTATATCTATACTATATTATAATGTACGAAAGAATGATTCCGGCCAAAGTTAAGAGATTTGTAAATTTTAAGCACAAGGTACAACCCAAAAATCAATTTAACAAGGGTAATTATGTCTTTCTAACGCTACTAAAAAAGTAGAACTTTAAACTTATTTACACTTAAACCCTTGTATCTTTAATTATATACAATTTTTTTCATGTTTGTTACAATATGCTTTAAAAAAGAAATTCAATTTTTTAAATATAAAACTAACCAGAGACAAGTACCAAAATGAAAAGTGTCGCACGCAGCGCATCGCGCGGGCACGTTACTAGTGCTTTATAATGTGGCACTACCGATCCGCTTCATATTACAATAGAAATAGTACACCAAATTGCATCAAGTGTATACTTGCTGCCTCATTGAACCACCAAATGTTGATAAGATTGCAATTAGCTCTCTGTACACAGGTTCGATAAGTATAAGCAGTTCGAGTAAGAAGTCATATACATCCTAAAAAGTCAAAACAACCTAATCAAAACCCATGAAAGCAGTTTTAATAAGTAAGCTTAGACACCACATTTATCTAACTAACTTAACAACTCAGAGTCTCAGACCAAGTACATTAACATTATGACTAATATTCCACTAACCCAGAATAGTGTGCTTAGCAGTTTCAATAAGCAAGCCCAACACAAACCTCAGCTATAATCTCGTTTGGGCGCCACCACTAAGAGCATTCGCATCTTATTTTTTTATCTTCATTATAGAATTACACTATAAATTACTATTTTTTCTCTCTTTTTTGTTCAATTAAATAATACTATTTATACATTTATCATTACTTTTTATTTATCTTTCGCTCACAACCAATTTAAAAAATATTAAAAATTTTATAGGGTTTAAACAATATTTTCTTAAAATAAAGATTGAACAGTTTATATTTTGTCTATAATCCACTTACAACCACTTACAATCATACCATATAATATAAGAAATACATTCTAATCAATTTAAGAAACGATATAGTGAATGCTTTAACGAGTGTACCATTTGAAAAGTTAGGTAATTAAAAGCACGCACATACCTTCATTACGACTTTAGTGCTATCTTTTCCAAGGTTATGTTGTCAAAAGTAACGAACAATAAGTGAAGTTTAATAAAATGTCTCAGAATTCCAGTATAAATAGTTGATAGTTATAGTTCTGTGTACACACAATAGTGTAGTGCTGAGCGAGGTGGACCTGATGCTTTTGAGCTGAAGGTAGCAACTAGGATGTTGGTGGAGCAAAAAACCTTCTTGACAGTGATGGAGGTTGTTGGAATTCGTGGTCTTAATTACCTACAAAATTTGATACATTTTGAACTCGTTAGTCAGTTTAAGGTTATGTGTTGTGGGATAGAGCTCATGATCAATTTACCCTGTAATATTGCGACATGTAGTGCTGACTAGACACTGAATAGAGCCCCTAATCAAGTAGCATGACTCTGTTGTGAATCAGGTGATCAGGGGCTCACTCACGCCCTCGCGATCATGCCTGTTGGTTGCAGTGTGCGTGACTAGAATGACCGGCCATGTGGCTCGCGCCCTGGTTCACGGCTCCGGCAACACTTAGTCTAACATGTGCACTCTTTATTATTGCTCCCATCTACAGCAACCTACTATTCTTTTGCAAACTCAAAACTCTATTTGACTAAAACCAATTCAGAAATTCCATTACCACTCACACCTTGTTCATGATTCATAGATTAAAGACAAGAAGCTTCTTATCACTATTTCAATTACACCATTGATTAGCATCCAACGGTGAAATAGAAAGTCATCCTCTAACCCATTGATTAGCATCGTTGATTATTCACCATCGGCCTCACAACTGATCAGAAAGCTTTGAAATGACTTGTACACCTAATCTGCATTAACTCTTGTACCAAAGTGTTGTAAAGTACTGCATGTTACCTAGCAGTTTCTCTTTATATAGAGAGTAATTAGGTGATCTTGTGTGTGACACTTATACTTTTAAGAAGATAATAAAAAATATATATAATTTTCATGATTGATTTTTTTAACTGGCGAGCACATAATTTCTGCTCTACACTTACTATTATGTTTTTAAAATCTCCAGACTTGCATTCTCGATTTAAAGTCACACCCTTTGATTGATTATTTACTTAAATCACCTATATATTAAAATAGTTTAAGAGCACAAGCATTTATTTTACTTAAAATTTATATAACATTAAGTCAAATAAAAACAAATGAAAGATGGTGAACACATATTGATTTCACAAATAATAAGTGTCATTATATTAGTGAATAACTTACACACACTTTCTCTATCATTTAAAAAGATATATTCTTGGTGTACACTTTAATACTGCTAAGATACATGTTCTTTGGTGTCACAATCAAAGACGTTACATGTGTTGTATATATATAAAACATAATATCTTGCGAACGAACTTAAAAAAGATTGTTCAAAACTTCATATATAAATCACAAGAGTTGTGCTAAATGTATCACTCACAAAATTGGTCACATAATCTTCCTAATTTACCCACTTGGTGGGCTTTTTCCATACTCTCTAGTTTACTCGCGACAGATGAGTATTGTTAAATACATAAGAAGGATACGTTTAACATAAATTTTCTAAGGTTCACTAGTTTACAAGAAGTATTTTCTCTGCGTGAAGGTCTTCATGACCTACAAATGTTCTTTCATTTTATATTCTCTCTTACTTTTTATAATTATTTGCTTTATGTTCTCTCATCTCTTTATAATATTTTTTCACTTCTAAATACCCCTACTTATACATTTACAAGATCTCATAATTATATATGAAGGTCTTGGGTTCAAGTCTCACTTGTGATAAAAATAAAAAAATTTCAGTGGCCAGGGGGTTTTCTCACCTAATATGAGTTTCCTCCCGAGGGTGGTCTCAGGTTTCATAGACAGTGACCCGTCAGTGATCCACTTAGCCGTTCAAAAAAATATAATAAAATTAGAAGAATCTAAACTCAAAGTATAAGTCTATATTTACAGGAAACAAGCATCAACTTCGCCAACGTATAAAACTATGAGCTTGACATAATACATCTAACTGGTTTAAATTATAACATAAATCACATTTAAAAGAATGTGAACTCGCAAGTGAATTTAAACGGGACCTATTTTGCTTCATGAATTTCACTCGAATCCGTTAAATCTAAACCCCAAGTTACAAATTTTATGCTAAGTGTGCTCTACTAGAAGCATGAAGGATGAAAAAAAAATGTTAAGTTTGGTGGCTGAAAATATGACCGATACCAAGATTCACCTTATAATAACGTAAGCTATACAGGTGATGTGGTACCATGTTATAACTACTTTATTCATTCACACCAAGGAAAAAGAATCTTAGAATAAGATTAAAATATTCAAAATATAATAGCATGGGACACATGCGGAAGACTTAAGATGTCAATAATCTTCACACACTTTTCATCAGAGTGCACACACTTGTATATCGTTTAATTTATAACATTAATATATAATATTCTAATTTAATCCTAGCTTGGCACTCATGGTAAAACTTTTTATTATCTGGATTTTCATTGTAATTGGTTTATTCCCGGCCAAGCATCTTGCTAGTGGTTCGGCTTCTCTATAATAAAATCGTCGTTCAAAAGAAAAAACAGCTAAGAAGAAACTTATATTTATATCACAAAATGTCCATCTTACCATAAATTTTAATCAAGTACAAATCAATTCATTAAAAATTTTAACCGAGGCTCAATGTTAAATATAAAGCTAACAAAGTCATATTATTAACATTTATGAATGATGTGCGCATAAGTGGAAGATAAGCACACATGTTTATACAATTACATAATTGTTTTATATATAAAATTTAACGTGATAAAAACATACATTTATATGGTTGTTACGATTGTCTCCATGTGTTGTTTTTCATAAAAATCCACTTATTAAACTAGTTAAATAATCTGTATACATGCATACATATACATCTATGTAAAGGTTTTCATTAGACACCACCTGTTGGTCTAGTAGCCAACAGGGAGGTAGGAGGTCTCTTTTAAAGTTCGATGGGTCAAACCTTGTATTAACGAATAATTACTAACTTGGTGTACTAACTATTAACCACTAACCCAATCATTAAAAAAAGTACATGTCAACTTTTCTTGTACTTTTTTTATTATATTCATTAATATTTAAAATATCTAATGTATCATATATAATTGTTTTTCATCAGAAAATATTTTTTTTAATACGACTAAGAATTGTAATTTAAGAGTTAGTTTTGAAGTCAAATGATTGATATGCATAATTATATCTATACTGTATTATAATAAAGTTGAATAAAACGATATTGTCTTTTTACATTAAATATTTAGAGTTTAAAGGAGTAAAATTATTTTTAATTTAGTTGGCTAGCTTAATTATCTTTTACACACATGACAATATGTGGTTACAATTGTTAAATTTTAAACCAACTTCCCTCATGATATTGAATATTTATACCTTTTTTATACGTTGATATTTTTTTAATAAAATTACATCATAAAGATAAGAATTTTATACTTTTTAATTTGAGTATGGTATTATTATAATTAAAAAAAAAACATGTTGTAGGCATATCATGCGGCCACTCCTCTAGTTATCCATACTATCATATAAGCCACATTGAAAGGACGGGGCGGTAATTTTACCATGATTTAAAGACAATTTACGGAGTTTGTGATTACTTAACCTCCTAAAATGAGGGTGAAAGTACCCTTCAATCGTTATAATACACGTCTTAAAAACCACCTCTCAAGCCCAATGTACAAACTATAAAGCCTTAAAAAAACATTTACTTTTTAAAAACATTTTATTTCATAACCCTAATCCTTCACTTAATTCATTATTTTTTTAAAAACTTTTTTCTCTCTCTATCTTTATAACTAGTGAGGTTTTCTTAATATAAATTTCTCTATTTCTTCTTCCTGATCAAGACACAACCTTATCGATTAGACAATTGCTGTCATAAAGAAAACAATATCAATTAAAGGGCTTACAGCCAACAAAGCAGAATATGAACAATGGCTTTTTGTCCTTTTT
This sequence comes from Flaveria sonorensis, assembly GCA_025506505.1. Classification (NCBI taxonomy): domain Eukaryota; kingdom Viridiplantae; phylum Streptophyta; class Magnoliopsida; order Asterales; family Asteraceae; genus Flaveria; species Flaveria sonorensis. The sequence continues at coordinate 66,919,376 of CM046423.1, forward strand.
GTGGATTAGGGTGTTGTCTACAAAGAGAAGTAGGCACCGAAGTTGAAGATGAAGATGGCTCAAGGGAGCACACGCCCTATTACGGCTAGTATGTTCAAGAATTAAACTAAATTGGCAAACCATGAGTTCTTATGGCGACTCACGAGTGGCTTTTGATGTGCTATTAACCAATCTTTTATTTTTTTTCAAACTGCTATTACAGTCTTAAACAGTGATCCTATACTTAAAATCCTATTTTTTTCAGCCTAATGTTTGTATTTGTTTTTGAATTAGGGACTTTAATGACTACTATTTCTATTTGATAAATTATAGAATATGGATTTTCAATGAAACTTTAAATAATCTTTGATGACAGGTGCTTTTAAGTTTTGTATTACTAATTTAAAAAAATAAGAAGAAGATTCGATTAAGGGCAGTGGGCCACTGCACACCGTCCCTCCCGGTGTGCCCCAACGCGGCATGGCACCACCACTGCCACCATGGAAAATATGTTGCATGGTGTGTTAATGCGGCATGTTATCGTCGTGTAACTCACCAAAATTCCAACCGTTGTGCTAGCTGTTGGGTGTGGCCATGGTGTGACATGAGTGCCCCATTTAAATGTGTGTATGGTGTAATGTGACATGACGTGACCTGACAAGATAAGATTGGTCAGTTTAAGGTATAGTGTAAGTGCCTGAAATAAGTGACCTTCTACCCTTAAAAATGTACTCATCCCTAATTTCATGTGAAGTTAGTGTATGGTTTTTCTATATTATTTGTAAAATGAATGCTCAAGTTCATCATATACACACATAAACTCATAACCGATATCTAGTTAATTAGAAGATTTCAACTTCATTTAAGTGGATAATATGGTTAGTGAAATCTTCATATTAATTATATGAAAACGATGCTTTTATCATGTAATGCATTAGACTCTCTTTGCGTTAATTTTACTTTTAATAAATTCGAGTTCTTCTATAAATTTATACTTTTATAAAAATATAAAGTTGAAAGGGTTATATTTTACAGAATAGCAAGATAAATAATATCATTATTTAATTGCCCCTCATTATTTTTTTTAGAAAATGTTCAAATAAAAAGACACTACAAACTAAAAAATATAATAAGTAATCTCAACCATCAATTTTATTAATCAATGGTTGAGATTAAATTGCAAGGAAAGATTGTTAAAGGTGTATTTTGGGAATAATCACCTTTGTAGACTTTATGCAAAGTCCTTTATTTTTTTAAACGTTCATAACTTTTATGGATAATATTATTCTTTTATAAAGTTACACGATAAATATGAGCATTTTTTTAAATTTTATAATGAGTACAGTATTGTTATATAAAAATATAATTAACTTTTTTATATTTTTAAGCTCATAATCTTATCATTGTGTATTTAGTGCAGTTCATTGTGTTTTTTTATTAGTTATTGTGATTTTCTAAATAGTATTATCTTTTTCTAAAATGATGAACTTTATAAACTATAATGATTGAATAATATTATTGTGTATATCTAATATGTAAAACACAATTATAAATTAACATTAATCTAATACATTAAAAATAATGACAAAAAACACAATATCTCATTGTGGTTTTTTCGTAATTATGTTATCTTGAACACTACGAAGTTTGAAAAATATAATAATAAAATAATATCATTGTGTCCTTCTAACTGTAAAAAACAATGATTAATAACCAGTTTATATAATATATAAAAAACAATAATATAAATAACATATTATGTTATCTTCAGCACTATGCGTTTTAAAAAAACACATTAGGGGAAATATATCATTGTGTATTTCTAATTGTAGAACACAATGATACATAAACAAGTTTATATAATCTATAAAAACAATGACAAAAATAACATAAAATGATCTAATAAGTAAAATATAATGATGAATACATATAACAAATGATGTAAAATATATGACACAATGAATTGATATTTGACACAATGAAGTGATATTTGACACAATGAACGTATAGGACATAATAAGCTGACGTATTTAATACAATGATCAAAATACACAGCTCTTTAAAACATAAAAAAACACATGTCAAGCCCGTAATCTTTTTTAGGGTTTTTAGATTAAATATTATTTTTATTATAACCCTACCCTATTAAATTTAACCAAAACATTGTTAATAATATATTGAAGTTAAAGGGGTTATATTTCAATTTTTTATTTCCCTAGGTAATATCATAGTTTGCGTCCACAAAGATTTAATGTATAAATAATTGATTGAATAGTCATATCGGATGTTATAACTTCTAATTGTTTAAATTAAATAAATTTTTTTACTTTAATAAAAAGATAAATAGAAGTTTCACATGTCAGCATTATATTCATTCTTATCAAATTTTTTTCGCTTCTCTTTCGTATTAAATAATTATATCAATTACTAATAATATTATTTATTTATTTTTATATTATAATTAGTTTTTTAATAAATTAAGAAATAGATCTTTCTATTAATATTATTTCTACAGAAATAGTTTTTTATAAAAAAAAATTTCTAAAAAATCAAACTATTTTTATGTAATATTTTAAATTTAGTTTTTTTAAAGTAAATTGTTTATAAAATATAATTAAAATAAGAAGTTATAGTAAGGAAATTTTTAAAAATGTAAAAATTTTAAAACTTATTTTGAAACAAAATGTTTACTTTATCTTTAAAAAAACAAATAAATTTAAAAAGTTCATATTATTGTTTTATTAGTTACAGTTATTACTCATACGTAATTACAATCATATCATGCCTTAGTATATCGTTTTATAATTAATAATTTTTTTTGTTTAATATTTTGTTTATTTAAACCGTAAAATATACGGGTGTACTAAAGGTATTAAATCATATTAGTTGTTGAAGAAGGCGATGCAAACAATTATACACTATTTTAAGAGATCATAAATGAAATAAACTAATATATATTCACACCAATAAAAATTGTTCAACTAATTCAGTTTTATGTACTATTATTTATTTTTACAATAATTAGGTAATCTTGTGTGTGGCACTTATATTTTTAAGAAGATAATACAAAAAAATATATAATTTTCATGATTGATTTTTTCTAACCGACGAGTACACAATTTCTACTCTACACCTATTATGTTTTTAAAATCTTCAGGCTTGCATTCTCGATTTAAAGCCACACCCTTTGATTGATTATTTACTTAACTCACCTAAATAATAAAATAATTTAAGAACACAAGCATTTATTTTACTAAATTTATATAACATTAAGTCAAATTTAAACATAATGAAATATGAGGAATACATATTGATTTCACAAATTATAAGTGTTACCGTTCAAATATTTTCTAGTGTCTAACTTAGACACTCTCTACCAGTTAAAAAAATATATTTTTCTTGTACATTTTAAACTGCTAAGCTATGTCTTTTGGTGTCACAATCAAAGATGTTACCTATCTTGTATTTATGTAGTTTCACTTAAAATATATAAAACATAATATCTTGCCAATGAACCTTAAAAAGATCATTCAAACTTCATACAAAACTTCATATATAAGTCATAAGAGTTTTATAAATGTATCAGTCACAAAATTGGTCACATAATCTTCCTAAACTTAATTACGTTGGTGGGCCTTTTCAATGCTCTCAAGTTTACTCACCATAGATGATTATTGTTAAAAATATAAGAAGGATACATTAACATAAATTTTCAAAAGCTCGTTAGTTTACAAAAAGTATATTCTCTGCGTGAAGGTCTTCATGACTTACAATGTTTTTTCGTTTTACCTTCTCTCTTTAATTTCAAGTAATTAGGTAACCTTGATTAAAGGTAAAAAAAAAAAAAAAAAACTTGTAGAATCAACTTCTAAAATGCCCATAGATACAGAAAAAGCAATCAGTAAACCTAAACAAAATTTTGCCCTCAAAAGAGTTTTTTAAAAACCCAGAATAAGATTTAACAACTGCCATAACATAAACTATTAAGAACTAAAGATTCAGTCACCGGAAAAGTTTATTCTAAAAATGTTTCAAACATCTATAATAAATCAGTTAATTTTGATGAAGAATATCTACTACTATAAATTAATAATAAACATCAATATTTTTAAACTGAAATTAAAAAAATATATATATTTTTCATTCATTAGGACACAAGATCATAAAGGTGTAAATCATTCGTGTCAAGTACGATCGTCTAAGGTAAAGCCCGACTTGTTTAATTTTAGAGAACTCGAGCATAGCATGTTTAAACTTCTAAGGTTCATGTCTAAAGTTTGAGTTCGGCTTTAAACTTTTGAAGTCCATGTCTAAAACTCGAGTCTTCTCATTAATAGTTGTTCAAAGTCTTTTAACTCAACACTGAACACACATCATGTAGTTACTATGATTTTTACCTGACGGGTTATATAACTTGGGTTAGACGGTGTCTATCCCTGGGAAGGGTGGTGAATTCCCAACCCCCGGTGAGAGCATCATACACCCCTTGAACCCTAGACTTTTTTTAGTCTATCCTCGGTAAATTTTTACTGGGTCCCACGAAGACCACAACCCACTCGCACCCATTTTTTGAAAAAAACAGAGAAACAGAGAAAAACTTGGGACAACACCCTGTAAAATTAAAAAAATATAAAAAGCTAACGTGACACTAATATGCGAAGCTGAAGAAAAACATAAAAACGAAATGATTGTTAGTGGCTTGCGAGTAGTTGTACTCGTTCACACCAGTATTATAATAATTGAATTCACGACTAACGATATGAACGCGTTGCAACAACTTTGATTGTGGAGCTATAAAAGCAATAAACGGGAGCTATGAACTACTCATAGCTGGTGTAATTACAAACATCTTCAATTCGTTGCAGTGGTGGTAGTTTGACGCACAAGCAACACGAAGATGGAAGTAGCGATAAACCACCACACAACAAGCTCCGACGACAGTAGCTCCGATTCAGAGGCGGAGGTCGCCGGACTGAAAGTGAGGAAACCACGGCGTCAGAACACCGGTGGTAATGTTTCCGGCAAGACAACGGCAGACTCCGGCGACGGAGAACCGTCGGAAAACAGCGCGTATTTAGACAAATACGGAGGTACGTGAATACGTGATCGAATTTCTGTTTGATTTGATTATTCTGATCGGAACTGTTGCATCACCTTGCATGGATCGATGTCTCCGCGACAATTTCAGGTGCGATTGAAGATCTGAATATTCGAGAGGTTCTGAACTCTGTTGTATCCGATGCGAACAGAAACGGAGAAACTGTAACTGAAACTGAAGCAGAAGCCGCCATTAATGGTGGAGGAGATGTGATTGAAGGAAAATCGGAACGAATTGAAGAGGAAATTGTGGAGGAGGAAGTGGTGGAGTTGGAATTCGAGAAGGCGATACCTAAACTCCACACGCACACGATGCACTGCCCTAATTGTGATCATCAGATCACGAAAGTGGTTCTTCGCCGGAAAATTATTATCCGGCGACCTCCGGTCACTGTAAAACGAGGCGAGCCTCTGGATCTGCTTGGATGCTTTTCGTGCTTCAGCTTGTTCACTCCCACAGGTATGATCATTGATTTAATTTGGATCTGTATTTTGAAATCGAACAATCTTCATTTCAATTTATCATACAGAATCATTCAGAATGTTGGAATTTGAACTATAAAATGCTAAACATAGTGTTATAGTTTGCTAAAAGTTTATACAAACAGCATTTTGATTTTTGAAACGAGCATGAAAAATCATTCGTTGATTTCGAACTGTAATTACTGTCTATGGACTGTATTTTATTTAACATTGGTGATTGTCTCATGGTGTGTATTTATTATTATTTTTTTGAAGAAACTAATATAATCTTATTAACTACTTATACTACCATTTAAACTCTTAACCTATTGAATAAGAACACCTTACTATTATAGTTATAATAGATACTTAGCAACGATTATGTGATGTTTAAGAGTAAAAAACTTATTCCGAACTGTAATATCTTATTTTGATGATTTTTGGTTCAGATGGAGGTTTCAATCCATTTCCTATTTTCGGGTATAAGCCAACTCCTAGTGCCGTTCCGCAAGCTGATGAAAACGGGGTCGTTCGTGAGGATGGTAATAATGAACAATCCATGACTTCTTTTTTATTATTAACAAGTCAAAAAAATTTCATTAAAAGTCTAACAAGAAGATAGTAAATTGCAAGGGTGGTAATAATGAACAATCCGTGACTTATAGAAAGATGGTAAATTGCAAGGGTGGTAATAATGAACAATCCATGACTTATAGAAACTCTAAATCCTTTCAATATAATAGTTAGTTTAAATATTTACATCTATACTGTATAAAGTCAACCTTCCATCAATGGTTATCACCTATAACGTTTAAAATATTTATTATAGTCAGATGTTTAAGTTACAATATTTTAGTAGATATGTCATATGTGCCCCTAATATTTGATAAGGGAACTTTCTAATCCACTTATTTTAATTAATTTATACAAAAAATATGTTTTAAGAATTTAACCATATATCTCCTCACTGGTATACTGATTTAAAAACCTAATATCGTTTTAAATATTATAAAATTTTTTTCTTTACTAATATATTTACTCTACAAGAAAATATAGAAAAATAGTTTATGTTTTGTTATGGATTTATGATTTTAAAATTTTAAATAAATAAAATATGAAGTTTAAAGTACTAAATAAGTTAGTAAATGATATTTCAAATCACCAGTTCGACCTGGACTGTTTCATTTTTTCGGCCTGTAATATGCCAATTCAAATGGAGACGATTCTAAGAGGCATTACCGGACTGACCAGACATCCAGTTCCTGCCCCGACTTGCCGAATTGGGCACGACAATATTGATTTTAGTTAAATCTCTACAAAGTATTTTTTAATTTTACTCTGACATCAAAATTATTTTCTATATAAATTTTCTTTTATCATGCATCTGGTGTTATATAACGGTGAATAATTGAATATAACTTTTTTAAGTTCATGGTGCATTTATTATCCAGATAATACTTGGATTATGTATTTATGTTTTATGGCACAACTCCTAGATAAGCGTGATACAGATATAAGAATAAAATTTGTCACAAGATATGGTTCTAATATTTGTTTTCATGCAATACCCGTTCCTCAATGGCTGCTTAGATAGTGAAATTGTTCAAGTTGATTCGAAACTTATATATGCAGTCCATTCATGAAAACAATATTTTTGGAACTATATGCATATCTTTAGATAATAACTTCTAAAAAAAGCAGTTTCAAGGATTTCAATTCTGTGGTCCAACTCTTTTGATATTGCATATTCTTACAATTAATAAAACGTAGGATTGTGAGTTTCAGGCTTTCTTAATTTTATATTCGTTCATAATTACAAGTTTCTATTCTTTTCCAAGATCCACAATTCTATGAGTTTATAAATTCACACTTATAAATGTAAATAACATACATGGTTACAAAGTGTAAATAAGAACCCTCGTCATTCCGTGTCTTTTTCAGGATAATAAACATCTTTGTTTAAGCTTGTCATCTGATGATTAGAAGATAAAAGGGAATATCCGATATTTGATTTACCTCATGTTTTACACAGAAGACGGATCATTTAACTATTTCACCTTACATTTTGTGCAGGAACCTATTTCCATGACCTTAAGATTATAAAGCACCAAGCTTACTTATTGCTTTATGACCCGCTCTAAAATGAAATCTAAAAAGATATTGAAAAAAAAATCATCTGTCCCACAAAGAAAATGTTAACTTTGACAAGGGTATATCACTCAATTTACTCTCAAATAACTCACAATATAAACTAGAAACACACAAGTACTTGCGCCAAAAGATTGCTTGTTTTCTGGATAATAAACTTCCACATACAAGAAGGATTAAATACTTGAAATGAAAGCATAAGCCACTACTCAACTACTACCTAAAAATTAGAAAATCAGTACTCCACTACCATAAGACTAGGTCTTTTATTTAATTGAAAACAAGACTAAATAAAAACCAAATAAAACTTCCAAACTTGGTCCACACTCTAAAGTGGAAGGATGAGCTGGACATTCCACGTTGGCTTGGTGTTGTCACTTTAACATTCCCCATCAACACCAAATTCCTCCATTCCTAAATGTTCACAAAACAGCTTTAGTTTTTGCAGTGGTAGCCCCTTAGTAAGCACATCAGCAACTTGTTTATTGGTATCCACATACTTGAGATCAATCTCACCCTTTAGAACTTTCTCCCGAATAAAATGATGATCCACCTCAATGTGTTTTGTTCTCGCATGACATGTGGGATTCTCTGTTAATTGACTTGCAGGTCTGTTATCACAAAACAGCTTAACAGGCTCATCCATTTCCTGATTCAAATCTTTTAGTAGTTTAATCAACCACTCCAGCTCTTGACCTGCCATAGTAGTTGCCTTGTATTCGGCTTCAGCTGTGGATAATGACACGGTTGACTGTCTCTTACTGCACCACGAAACAGAGCTTGAACAGATCTTAAATACGTATCCTGTCATGGACCTACGTGTTGTTGTGCAACCAGCATAATCTGAGTCATAAAAACCAGTCAGCTTGGAGGACCCAGATGCACTAAACTTCATACAAGACCAATTGTAGCCTTCAAGTATCTTAACACCCGGTGAGCAGCAAACAGATGGGGGCGTCTTGGGGACTGCATAAAGCGACTCAATATCCCAACAGCGAAAGCAGCGTCTGGTCGGGTGAGTGTAACATAAATCAAACTCCCCACCATTTGTCGATAAGTAGTTGCATCTTCAATTTCTCTCCCTTTATCAACATACAGTTTCATGTTTGACTCAAATGGTGTAGTTGCTAACTGAGCATCTTCCATTCTAAACTTCTTGAGCATATCCTTAATATACTTCTTCTGATGCAACACTAACCCACTTGTTATGTACTTGATTTCTAACCCAAGAAAGTGTTTGAGTAACCCCAAATCTTTCATCTTGAATCTGACTTTCAGGTTATCTTTCAGCTGGGTAATTTCATCTTTGATATTCCCTGTGATAATCAAGTCATCCACATACACCAGCACCACCACTACTTTAGATCCCATCTTTTAACAAACAAACTTGCATCAGCTATGGTGCTACAGTACCCATTCAATTCAAGAAATTCTGCTATCTCCTGTAACATGCACGAGGCGATTGTTTGAGCCCATAGAACGCCTTCTTGAGTTTACAAACATATCCAGGTTGTGTTTGACTTTCAAAACTAATTGGCTGCACCATATGAATTACATGGTCTAACTCTCCATACAAAAATGCATTGTGGACATCCATCTGCCACAAGCTCCAACCTTGATTCATCGCTAATGCTAGTATCACACGGATTGTAGACAATTTAGCTACAGGACTGAACGTGTCCTCATAATCTAAACCAACTTGTTGTGAGAATCCGCATGCCACCAGTCATGCTTTTAGCCTCTCAAAGCAGCCATCGATTCTTCGTTTGACTTTGTAAACCCATTTTCAAGTGATAGGTTTAACACCAGGTGGCAATGGAACTAAGTCCCAAGTTTGGTTGCTGATTAATGCATCCATTTCAGCCTTCATGGCTTACAACCAACCGCTATGTTGATATGCTTCCTCAAAGGACTCAGGTTCCACACAATCTTCTTTAACGCTTGCATAGCTAGCAAACTGATTGGTATACTTTGGGTTTTGCTTTCGATTTCGGCTTGATCTTCTAAGAGCCTGCTGTTGTGGAACACGTTCATCATTGATTGTTTCTTGAGCAGGTTGCCTACTTCCATCTTCCCCTTCACTTGTATAATCCTCATCAAACATCAGCCCAATACATGAGGATTTTACATCTTCTTTTAGTTTGGATGAGTCTGGAAGTGTTTCTTTATCAACTGACCACCACGCTGATGTATCATCGAACACAACATTACGTGAGACATAGCATTTTTCAGTTATGGGATCACAACATTTCCAACCTTTTCGTTGACTATCATAGCCCAAAAAAATACATCGAACAACTTTCTTTTCTAACTTATGCCTGAGATTCTTAGGTACAAAGACATAGCAAACACACCTAAATACCCTAAAGTGACTTACAGATGGCTTTTTGCTATGTAATTTCTCATATGGAGACTTGAAATCGAGCCCTTGTTGTGGTAGACGGTTGATTACATATGCAACAGTCTTCATGGCTTCAGCCCAGAATCTACCAGGAACATTTTTATCATGAACCATACTTGGCATAACCTCAACTAAGTGACGATTGTTACGTTCAGAAACGCCATTTTGTTGTGGTGTATAGGCACAAGTGAGCTGCCTCCTGATTTGACATTCTACCAAGAAGTTATCAAATTCTTTCGAAGTATACTCTCCACCGTTGTCAGATCGAAAGACTTTAATCTTCCGATGCAATTCACTTTCAACCATGGACCTGAACTCTTTGAATTTCATCAAAGCCTCTGACTTTTCTCTCATGAAGAAAACCCAAACAAAACGAGAAAAATCATCTGTAAAAGTAATCATGTACCTCATACCACTCAGTGATTGTTGTTCAACAGGACCAAAAACATCACTGTGTATCAACTCGAGGGGCCCTTGAGACTGGAACTATAACGGACTAAAAGGCTGTTGTTGGGCTTTACCAAATTGACAGCCTGAACACACCAAACCTGGTTGGACATCTAGTTTCGGCAGCCTATTTATGTCACACCCTCAAAATCCGCGAGCGGGGTTTTACCGCGAGGCGCGTGACATACCAGGATCTCAGTCATTAGTTACCAAGAACGACTCTATATGATAAATAAACAAAACCAGAGTTAACGTTTAAAATACTGCGGAAGCGTTTTTAAAACTAGAAAACCCAAAACAAGTAGTATGTAAAGAGAATGCGCAAAACATACGCGCCCCAAACACAAATGTTTAGTAGGAAAAATAAACCCAAATGTGTAAACAAACAATGTAGACAACTCAACGATGCTGGTGTGCGTGCTCCTAGGCAACTGGCAACCTTAACCTGAGAATAGCATACTAAACAAGTCAACACATGGTTGGTGAGTTCAAGAGTTTGCGTTAAAATATAAACCAATCAATAGTTTCCAGAGCATAAGTAGTGTATTGCAATAGATAGCTAGTCTATTAACATAAAAATATTAATCATAGTGATTTCGCGATCGAAGCTGACTATGTTACGTTTGTTGCCTCCCGTCACGACTTACCAGGTCGTGACGAATATGTGTTAGGACAAAATTGCACCCATTTGACCTCGAGTCGCACAGGTGGGGCTCGTCAGACCCAGTAGTACTACCCAAGATTTCCCCGCTATTCAATATTAACAATCCGAAAGTGTGAGGACTTTCCATGGTAAACAACACTATATCAATATTATATACACTCATAAATAAAAGCGTTTGTGATCAACAGTATGCTATCTCCCCCAAAAGAGATGATGTAAAATGAGTGGGGCAAGAACTCACCTGATGCGCGCAAGAATTAACCTAGAGCTTAACTTGAAAGAAAAAGACAACCTTCAAAGGTCACCTAGAACACAAGAGTACATAAGTACGTGTATACAAAATCAACACGAAACCCTAAGTGCTCTACAAACCAAGGAACTCAAGGTTTAAGAAAGACAAGACACATTTGACCCAGTTGACCCGTTTGACCCGTTGGTGACATTATAGGTGATAATTCGTTAATACTAACACAACAGTATGTCATACATGATCAACATACAACTTGATTACATATAGCACATCATTAACCACATGTACTACCTAGATCATCATACAACCAATTGTCATACAAGTCATGCGAATCACAACAGGCCAAAACAGGTAACAAACCAAATCAACATTCATATAACCTAAACAACACATTTAATCACCTTAGAAACCATCCATGAACACACTAGCATGGTCCTAATATCCCAAACATGCTCAAATCATCCAATTCAAGGATTTGCATAATTAAAGTTTCCCTTTTGGGAAAGTTCATCCCAAATTCATCAAACTCACACTACATTCATGAATTCATCAATTATATACCAATTCAAGTCCATGACAACATCTAAACATGATCAACAACACTTAATCATCATGATTTATCAACCTTCAACACCAAAAGTTACTATTTTTAGCAATGTATGAACTATAACACATCTTCTTGATTTTCAATTGTTCATAACATCAACTTAGCATCTAATCATCATCACAAACACATCCATAACAATCATACATCATCCAATCATCAATTCATGCAAAATAAAGTTACTATTATTAGTAACCTATGAACCATAAATCAAAATCGAAGCTTTCTTGCAAAATCGACGTTAACCAATATGCATACAACCTAACTAGCATCATTACAACATCAAACAACCAACATTCAACATCCAATTTGATCCAAAATCGCCTCAACCTCTCGGCCAAAGATGATCATGTGAACAAACAACCAAAATCCGAACTTTCTTGCATAATCAACGTTAACTAGCATATATACAATCCAACTAACATATTAACATCACCAAACAAACAAGAATCGACCTTCAATTGCAGGTTTTCGAACTAGGGTTCGGCCACCTTGAAAAAACCATCAAAAACATGTAAAAATCTAACCTTTAAACGTGTAATGGCTTGCAATTGATGATTCTAACTTGTTGTGTGCCTTGAAATCGATCCAAATTCGAATGTGAATGGTTGTTCTTGGCTGAATTCGCGATGGTGAGGGTGAGGGAGTGCAGGTCGCGGCCGAATGGGGTGTTTAGGGTTGGGTTTTTGTGTTTTAATCAACAAAGTTTTGCATAATTACCTTTTAACCCTTGCACTTTGTATTTTGTAAAGATTAAGCTTTTAACACCCTTTTAAGATGTTTATAACCACAATAATAAACATATGAACTAATAATAACAATTATATACTTTATCTTTACTAGTCACACAATGCACGAATTAAATACACACGTTTCCACGTTATGCGATAAAATTTACAATAAACATTTAAATCACATAATCACGACTAATAATCAACATAGTAATTATTGTTTAACATTATTAATTATTATTAAGTCACCAACGTTCAATGACAACTAGTGTGTGCTCCCGACACGTGTATGCAAGACTTAACGGAACTAACGGAGTTTGGTAACGGAAAATTACCGGATGTCACATTATCCCCATGTTGAAAGAATTTTCGTCCCGAAAATTGCGTTACATGGTGAGTGTTCCATTACTGGTCTACTGCATTGGCACAAGGAAATCGAAATCGTGTGAGTTTTGGATGAGTTGTCACAATTTACGATCTCTTTCTTCATCATATGATCCAATTTTTCATAACTTACATGCCCTAATCTCATGTGCCATAAATCCACACTTTGATGAGTCTTTGTCTTCTCTACATATGCAGCTTCTGCAGACAACATGTAAGCGTTCTCCCTACGATGACCTTGCAACACGAGAACAGACTTCGTCTCAAATTCTTCGTATACCCTGACATCATTGGGACCAAACAACACATACTTCCCTTTGAGAGTCATCTGGGGAACTGACAAGAGGTTCTTCTTAATCCCTGGTACATGTTCCCCCTTTTCTGACTCTCGACCCCTTCTTTCAGCCTCCTGAACCTTTGATCGATCAGACCAATGTTTCTTGTTGTTATTAGACCCATATTTGCAATTCCCTTTACTTTTATCTGCATACAAAGCTGTTGCTTCTGGTTTCACCTGGGCAGATCCGATCGTGACTCCTGCCATCTGTTTTGCTAAGGCTTCTTGGCCTGCTAACAGATTCTCTAGTTCTCCAACTGACGGTTGCGTGGGCCAACCTTGAACTGCAGCAATAAAACTCTGAAATTCGGGTTTGAGACCATGAATTATGATTCGTTTCATACGGACATCTCCGATTACAGCTTGTTCATCAAGATCTCCTATCTCACGACATAATGATTTGACTTTATGGAAATACTGGGGAAAAGTCAAATCCTTTTGTGTGATTGACAAGAGTTCATTCTCAAGCAACTGCAAACGGGTATCATTCTTCTTGGAGAACAACGCTGAGAGGGTATCCCAGGCTTCTTTGGGTGTTCGAGACTCCCTGATGTGATCCAGCAACTCTTCCTCTACAGTAGTCTTCAAGGTAAACATTGCTTTTTCGGCTTTGACTCGCCACTTCTTGAGTGCAAAGTCGGTTGTTTCTCTCGGTGGCTGAACCGTGTCATTACCTTGAGTCACCTCCCACAAGTCTTGACCTTGTAGGTACGATGAAAGGTAGGTAGACCAGGTTTTGTAATTTTGGTTGTTCAGCTTCTTCACCCCTCCGATCAAATGCAGGTCCGACATTCTTGATCACTCGCTCTGATACCACTTGTTAACTTTGACAAGGGTATATCACTCAATTTACTCTCAAATAACTCACAATATAAACTAGAAACACACAAGTACTTGAGTCAAAAGATTGCTCGTTTTCTGGATAATAAACTTCAACATACAAGAAGGATTAAATACTTGAAATGAAAGCATAAGCCACTACTCAACTACTACCTAAAAATTAGGAAATCACTACTCCACTATCATAAGACTAGGTCTTTTATTTAATTGAAAACAAGACTAAATAAAAACCAAATAAAACTTCCAAACTTGATCCACACTCTAAAGCGGAAGGATGAGCTGGACATTCCACGTTAGCTTGGTGTTGTCACTTTAACAGAAAATATATATTTAGAATGTCTTTTTAAAACCCAAACCAAACTTCTAGAACTTTTAAAGTTAAAATTCCTTTTAATTTAGTGTAAGACAATAAGCATTTGAAAAAAAAAATTGGGCAGGGCCGCAGGGTTGGTGGAACCAATAACCAAAGAATTGGAGTCATTAGAGGATAAAACCTTAGTCGAATCTCAGTTTAAAATTTTCTAGATACTGCCGATGTATTGGGAGCCATATGTTAGTTTGTGTTATAAGGTTTGTCAATGCCTGCATGGTATCTAACATTTTAGTGGAAGAAACAACATTAGTATATACACACTGCATATTGTTTGATTATCCTGAAAATTGTTCTGTTAAATCTAAGCAGGAAACTGTTTTAGTATCTTTCGAGTTTTCAGCAGAGTAAAAGATTCGAAACAACCGAACCAAGTACAGGCCGACCAAGATCCCGAAGAGCCAAAGCCAGCACAGGTTGATCCAGATTTCGAACAACAAAAACCAGGAAAGGACCCATCTCCTCCTATAGCAGAAATCAACTATGTTTTAAACAAACTTCCAATCCGACCAGGTGAAGTTATGTATATTGTATACTTATTCTCTCGTGTAGGATGTAGTTATCTGGATTAACTCTTTAAATAGCATGTTCACGAGTATTTATTCGAAGTCTCAATCGAATAATTCAGATAGTTCAGAACTTGTATATGTGTTTCTGTTAAGAGTCTAACCCAATAATAGACAAAAAATTGTGAATTTCTATTAAAAAAACCATTGCATTGTTGGTTAAACCAACACAATTTGAGTAGTGCATTGGTTGGCAGTTAATCGGCTGTTGTGAACCGATATATTGTTTTGTTTTACAGCTAATTCTGGTAGTCAATTAAATAAAACTTTTTTTCGCGGTGTTCCCCCTTGACCCATCTGTTCATAGAGAACAAATTTTTTCTTAGTCTCAAACGAGAGTGCACCTGCACCATCTAACATGTAACGGAACTTATTTGGATTTTCTTATTTTCTTAAGTAAATCTCAATCACTTGAAATGTATTGATACAATCACCAACATCTGGTAAATCTTACACGAATTGATCAAAGTTTTGCAGGAGAAAGTTATGTGTCAGATGTTGAAGGAGGACCGTCTAAGGGGGAAAGCCAGCCACCTGCCAGTAGTGTCCCACCTCATCATGATCAACCACATACAGGCGTTTCTATCGATATTCCGCCAGACACCTCTGCTGAGATCCAAGTTCCACCACAAAGATCAGCAAGACAAGATTCTACATCATTTGAGATCTTGAAGAGCATTGTTTATGGAGGTCTAATGGAAGTGATTGCAAGTTTAAGTATTGTAGCATCTGCTGCTGCTGGTGATGCCACCACACGTAAGTTTAAGATTTTATTACCTAACCCTTGCAAAATGGTCGGGTTGGGATGGATCAGCTAACATGTCAAAATGTGTTCAGTTCAAACTGAGTTGGGTTAAAATGGGGCATGCTAAGAAAGTATCAAATGGTCGGGTTAGCTAGTTTCATAGCGACAATCATTTTGACCTATTTTATATAATATAAGTGAACCAAATCAACCAGTTCAGCTACAAAATTTTCCAAATCAACCTGTCATGCGTTTCTAAAACAAACTGATTTATCAAGTTGGTATTTTCGTTATCCCTCGATGACCAAGTTCACTGAACTTATAAAGACCTTTTTATTGTTTTCTGCGAGTTGTGCAGTGAGCATCATAGCTCTAGCATTGGCGAATCTAATTGGCGGAGTCTTCGTCATTGGCCACAACGTGAGTAACTAACTAACCGAAGTGGTTAAAACCTCTTTCATCTAACTTTTAAATCATTCAACCACAAAACTCAAACTTTTCATTAACGCACAGCTTTGGGACTTAAGAGACGACTGCTTCAAATTCTCTACCCAACAAACAAGCAACCAAGAATCTCTTAACAAATACAAAGAGTTACTAGGATCCGTTGAGCATTTCCCATTGCACGCGTTCTTCACGATACTATCTTTCCTCGTGTTTGGAATCATACCTCCCATGGCCTACGGGTACTCATTCTATGAAACCAATGATAAGGACTTCACCATGCTGATTGTTGCAGCTGCATCTTTGGCATGTGTCGGGTTGCTAGCGATATTCAGGGCTTACATCGATAGATGCACTGGGTTCGCTGGGTATGTTAAGACTGTTACTTATTATTTGACTACAGCAGTTGCAGCCTCGGGTGCTTCTTATGTGGTTGGGAATCTAGTTACAAGACTGATCGAGGAGCTTGGGTTGTTTGAGACGAGTTCCAACGTATCGATCGCAGTTCTTCCTGAAGTCGTGTCTACGAATCCGTCTTTGGCATATTACTGATGTTTATGTTAATCTTGCTGTTTGGGTCATTTGTGTCTGTTTTTACGAGTGTGTGAGATATGTATCCTTGTAATGTCGTATGTTGTTTGGGTCCAATACTCCAATTTGTATTAGTTTCGGTTTACAATAAAACAGTATCGTTTGGTTTCTAGATGATGAATATTGCGACGTATCGAACATTTCTCATGCCGGTGGGTGATGGGCGGTGTGGTGTGGGCGTTGGTGTTGCTAAGCTCTCTATGGGTTTCAGGTTTTCGGCTTATATGATATTAAAAAACCGTTCGGTCAAACGGAACAAAATTCAGATAGTTCAAAACTAAACTAAAAACCCAATCTGAATTTGGTTCGGTTTTCAATTTCAACTGAGTAAACAACATACAGTTTATTGGCTTTATTCAACTAAACATAAAGTATGATTTATTAAGTTCACGATTTAATTTTGACAACTTAGTTTTACGCTGCAAGTGGTGGCAGTTGCAAATGAATTGTGCGACAAAAGGTTCTTTGACAAATCGAAATGGAAATTCTAGCATAATGGTGTGTCTGAGAGGAGAAACCGAACCCTATTGGATATGGTTCGATCTATGATGGCTAGAAGCACACTACCTCTGTCATTTTGGGGTTTCGCATTGCTCTCCGCGGCCCGTATTCTGAATATGACCCCAACCAAGAAAGTGGATAAGACACCTTTTGAAATATGGCATGGAAGGGTTCCATCGTTATCATATTTAAAGGTATGGGGTTGTGAAGCTTATGTTAAGCAAAACACCCCAAACAAGTTAGAAAGCCGATCCACTAAGTGTATCTTTGTAGGATATCCCAAAGACTCGATGGGATATTACTTTTACAATCCAACAGAGCAAAAGGTATTTATTGCTCGAAAGGTTGAGTTCTTGGAAACTAAATTCCTTATGGTAGTAACTACCGATAGAATAGTGGAACTTGATGAGGATCGAGAACCACAAGACGATACATGTTTGGTTGATACTAGTAATCAACAAGAGGTTGTTGATAATGATCAAGTGGTTGATCAATACACACAAAACGTTCGCAGATCTGGTAACACTAGCTATCCACCTGAAAGATATGGATTTTTCATGAATGGATGCTATGTAGTTGACTCGGATGAACCAACTACGTACCATGATGCAATGTCCAATTCGGATTGTGACAAGTGGCTTGAAGCCATGAACGTAGAGATGCAATCCATGTACGACAACCAAGTGTGGGAGTTGGTTGTGCCACCGCTTAACTCCAAAGTGGTTGGATGTAAGTAGGTTTTCAAGAAGAAAACTGATATGCATGGAAACTTGGATACTTATAAAGCAAGACTTGTAGCAAAAGGTTTCACTCAAACTCAAGGGGTTGATTATGATGAAACCTTCTCGCATGTGGCAATGCTAAAGTCAATTAGGATATTATTTGCCATAGCTGCATATTATGACTATGAGATTTGGCAAATGGATATCAAAACTGCTTTTCTTAATGGACATCTTGAAGAGAATGTTTATATGGTTCAGCCTGAAGGTTTTGTTGATCCACAATATCCTAATAAAGTATGCAAGTTAAAAAAATCAATCTATAGATTGAAACAAGCATCAAGAAATTGGAATCAATATTTTGATGAAGAGATCAAACGGTTTGGATTCATCAAGAACGCTGATGAAGCTTGTGTGTATAAGAAAGCTAGTGGGAGCATCATCACATTCTTAGTATTGTATGTTGATGATATATTACTGTTTGGAAATGACATTCCAACCATGAAAGGTGTTAAAACCTGGCTTGGAAGTTGTTTTTCCATCAAAGATCTTGGTGAAGCCGCCTATATCTTGGGAATAAAGATCTATAGGGATAGATCAAGGCGGTTGATAGGTTTAAACCAAAGTGCATATATTGATAAAATCTTGAAAATGTTCAAGATGGAGAACTCTAAGAAAGGTTTGATACCTATTCAAAGAGGGACAATATTGAGTGCATCTCAATGTCCAAGCTCAAAGGATGAGCAAGAAAGGATGAAGGAAATCCCATATGCATCTGCTATAGGATCCATCATGTATGCAATGATATGCACTATACCGGACGTGTCATGCGCCTTAAGCATGACAAGCAGATATCAGCAGAATCTGGGAAATAGTCATTGGATAGCTGGTAAGAGTATATTGAAATACCTTAGGAGGACTAAGGATATGTTTCTAATATACGGATCTGGTGAAGAGGAACTCGTTGTAAAGGGTTACACAGATGCGAGTTTCCAGACTGTTCGAGATGATTCTCGATCACAATCGGGGTATGTCTTCATTATGAATGGAGGGGCAGTGTCCTGGAAGAGTTCAAAGCAGGATGTGGTAGCATTGTCCACTACAGAATCAGAATACATCGTCGCTTCATTGGCAGCACAGGAAGCTGTATGGTTGAAGAAATTCATTGCCGATCTAGGGGTTGTCTCTACTATTCAAGATCCCCTAGAGATCTTTTGTGACAACGAGGGTGCGATTGCTCAAATCAAGGAACCCCGTGCACATCAAAAGACAAGGCTCATTGTCACACCCCAACCTTAACGGCGGAAACGTCGAGATGTGAGGGTTAAGATTGTTCACAGCCACATAACACTACCATAAATTGTAAATATAAAAATTCATAAGTTGAAATACACATTACAACCAAATGTCTCAACAAACAAAAATAAACAAAGTTCAACTTTCAAGTCTCAAGTTATTTTATTTATTTTTCCTAGGTCCAAATCCTAGGTGTAAGCATGCTTCAAAAGATAATCATCAACCTTGTGCATTTCCTGAAACATGTTAAAAATAAAATGGTCAACTTTAAAAGTTGGTGAGTTTCCATGGGTTAAGCATACATATATATATATATATATATATATATATATATATATATATATATATATATATATATATATATATATATATATATATATATATATATATATATATATATATATATATATATATATATATATATAAGTTTATAAGTAGCAATTCATGTCAATGGTTACGAAATAAGCAAGTTTATAGATAACATATAGCTACAATCAAACCTTGACCAAGAATATCATTTACAAGTTTAACGATTAGCTAAGTGTACTTGGTTCCCATAGTGCTCAAGAATACGACACTAGGAGCCGGCAATAACCTCGGCTTTAGCACCAAATAGGCTTGTCAGGCCCATAGATCTATGACGTCGCCAGGCTAGCAATAGTTAATGATTGTCAACATATAATATTCATCATATAAAGCTCACAATATTACAAATAACCATGACAAAGTTTATAGATGAATTGCTCGTGCATTTACAAGTATCAAGATGTTTACAAGTGCAAGTTCATAAAGTTAACATGTTTCACCCCAAAAGTGTGAAATAAAGTAAAAAGGGGCATGGAAAACTCACTTGATAAATATATAAGATGATATCAATAAATAAACGGTGCTCCAACGATTCCTTTTACAAGTTACCTACGTATATATTTCAAGAATAAGTTTGGAGGTAATATTAACGAATTAACGTGAACTAGGGTTTCAATGGGAATTTGGGGTTTTTATAAATAAATAGGGTTAGCTAATGAAATTAAATATATTTTAATCCAATGAAAAGAAATATCCCATTTAGGTAATTTAATATGGGGAAAAGAAATTAGATCCTTTATAATAATTTATAAAGTTTAAATATATGATGTAAATAGATTTTTATAATTATTTAAAATAACATGATTAAACAATAATTAACGTGTTGGCCAATAATAATTTACTAATTTAAACTATTATTTAAAATCCATTTTATAAGAAATAATCCAATAATAACCTTTGTTAAAAATGTTTTATTAAAGAATATTTAATTATTTAAGTTTAAAATTTTACAGAAAATAATTTGGTGTCTTTAAAAATATTTAAAGTTTACAAAAATAATTTTTACAATTATAAAAAAAATTTCATAATTTATTTAAAGGCTGAAAAGCCTTAAAAAAAGGTTTGAGGGTGCCCGGGTTCGAACCCGGGACCTCAAGGATGGCATGGGAGTGGTTTACCATTAGGCTAGGGCGCCTATGCCTGATAGAAGATGGGTTTTAATTCTTAAAAACACAAATTCAAAGAAAACCCCCAATTCCACATAAACCCTAGATTCGATTTCAACCTAATTGAACATGAATTCTAATATAATTCCTGTAATAAACATAGGGCTTTTGATCCTCAAAGAAAACCGAGTATGTGTGTGTTTAATTACCCGAAAGATGTGAGAAATCGATGCTACAAGTCGAAGAACAGTCGCAACCAAGGTTGGGTAGTGTTCGTGATGCAAACGTTGATATTATCCAAATTCGTTGCACAGGAAGCTTCCAAGGATCTTGATGAACGAAAGCCCTCTGTCAATTTCAGTTAATATCGACAGAATGGTGATGAACACTAGCGTTGTAGTCGCGATGAAGAGAGGGAATTTTTCGAGTGGTTCCAGTGTGTTTCAGGTGGAATTGAGTTCGATAGTCGCTTAGGATTAGTTAAACATTCGATTAAGATACATTTAATTTGATTATTATAGAGTTTTAATGTTCGAACGACTCTATGATTAAAAGCTTCGGTTATTCAAACCGATTGGGTTCATAACCGACGTCTAAACGAAATTAAGGTGCGTGTTCAAGTTCGAAACGGTTGCGCGATTGTAATGGTGTGGTTTAATTGAGTTAAATTCGGGTATATCGACCGATTGGGGGTGGTCGGAGCTCGGCCGGAGCTCCCACCGGAAAATCGGGGTGTTTGGGGTTGGGTTTTACAATTTACACCTTTGGTCCCTGAGGTTTTAATATTACACCTTTTAATCCAAAGTTTTATTTCTAGTTTAAACTAAATTACAGTTTTAGTCCCTGTAGTTTACATATTATTATTTTATGCCCAAATTTTAAACTTGTTTGTTTTCATTTATTATCAAGATTAAACACCTTCTTAGTATTATTTATCATTTTATTATTATTACTAATATTGATATTTTCTTTTATGTTTATTATTATTATTATTGACAATATTAATTATCCACGCATTAAATTACATCAAGAATTTACAAACGAAACCTTGGAATTGTATTAATAACAAAACGAATCCTTATAAGAAATAACGGGATTAATAATGACTACTTAACAAATACACGAGAGGTCACAGTCTCCCCAACTTTAAGAAATTTCGTCCCGAAATTAAGAATGAACTAAACGAACAAATACGGGTATTTCTTCTTCATATGCTCCTCACGCTCCCAAGTAAACTCAGGTCCACGCTTATTCTCCCAACGAACCTTGACGATTGGAGTAGTAGTGGTCCTAGTCTTCTTCATAATACGGTCCATGACTTCCACGGGTTTCTCAACAAAATGTAATGACTCGTCGATCTGGATGTCATCTAATGGGACATACAGACTTTCATCAGCCAAACATTTTCTCAAATTTGAGACATGGAAAACAGGATGTACCCCGCTAAGATCGGAAGGTAGTTCCAGTTTATAAGCCACTTTCCCAATCCTTTTCAGGATCTTGAAAGGTCCTACAAATCGTGGAGCTAATTTACCCTTCTTCCCAAAACGAACGACTCCCTTCCATGGTGAGACTTTAAGAAAAACCATGTCCCCAACTTGAAATTCCAACGGCTTGCGTCGTTTATCGGCATAACTTTTTTGTCGACTTCTAGCCACTTCAAGGTTCTTACGAATCATGGAAACTTTATCGGTTGTTTCTTGTATGAGCTCAGGACCAGTGATGAAATTTTCACCAATGTCAGTCCAGCAGATCGGGGAACGACATTTACGACCATAGAGTGCTTCAAAAGGTGCCATTTTGATACTCGAGTGGTAACTATTATTATATGAAAATTCCGCGAGAGGTAAATGCGTATCCCAGTCACCACCAAAGTCAAGGACACAAAGACGTAGCAAATCCTCTAGGGTTTGAATAGTTCGCTCGGTTTGACCGTCCGTTTGAGGATGGTAAGCCGTGCTTAAATCCAGTTGTGTACCCAAAAGTTCTTGCATAGACGACCAAAAGTGCGAAGTGAAACGAGCGTCGCGGTCGGATATGATATGCAAAGGTACGCCATGACGACTCACAATCTCATCAATGTATATACGAGCTAACCTTGACGTTTTGTAAGTGTCACGTATGGGTATGAAATGTGCCGACTTGGTCAATCGGTCAACAATCACCCATATGCTATCATGACCACGAGAGGTGCGAGGTAGTTTGGTTATGAAGTCCATGGATATGTGTTCCCATTTCCACATGGGAATCTCGGGTTGTTCAAGCAATCCACTAGGACGTTGATGTTTAGCTTTAACCTTTGTACACGTAAGACACTTAGCTACGTAAGTTGCTATGTCTTTCTTCATTCCAGGCCACCAGTATTGACCACGCAGATCCATATACATCTTATCGGAACCAGGATGAATTGAGTAACGAGTTTGATGAGCTTCATTCATGATAAAGGTACGAAGATTATCACGGTTTGGAACCCAAATTCGATTCAAGAAATACATCAACCCATTGGGTTTCGTTTCTAGTTGATCTCGAAGATTGTACTCCAATTCCTCTCCCATTTTTCCTCCTTCTTGAACCGCTTGTTGAGCCTCCATGATACAAGTCTCGATGTCATTCTCAATCCTCAAATTTTGTAGCAGCACCGTAGTCTCATTAACATCCAAACGAATCTCAGTATCAAATTCTCCCAAGATATCAAACCATTGTCGTCGATCGCGAATTTCTTGAAACGAGATCATCTTATTATGAATCTTACGACTTAGTGCATCGGCTACGACATTTGCCTTTCCAGGATGGTAACGAATGTCACAATCATAATCACTAATCAACTCAACCCAACGTCGTTGTCTCATGTTGAGATCCTTTTGATTGAAGACGTGTTGTAGGCTTTTGTGATCGGTGTAGACTATACATTGCGTCCCATAAAGGTAATGCCTCCAAATCTTTAAGGCAAAAACCACAGCACCAAGTTCAAGATCATGTGTCGTATAATTCACCTCATGGACCTTCAATTGTCTCGATGCATATGCTATGACCTTTCCTCGTTGCATGAGAACACAACCAAGGCCTTGTTTAGATGCATCACAATATACGGTGAAATCATCGTTCCCATCGGGAAGGGTCAATATAGGAGCATTACACAACTTGTGCTTTAAGGATTCAAAGGCTCCCTCTTGTTCAGACCCCCATTCGAATGGTTTATTCTTTTGGGTCAAGGAAGTAAGCGGTTTCGCGATTCGAGAGAAGTTGGCAATGAAACGTCGATAATACCCAGCAAGACCAAGGAAAGAACGAACCTCGGTTGGAGTTGTGGGAACACACCAATTTTTCACAGCTTCCACCTTTGCAGGGTCAACGTGAATTCCTTGACTATTCACCACGTGTCCTAGAAATTGGACCTCCTCAAGCCAAAATTCGCACTTTGAGAACTTTGCGTATAGTTGTTCTTTCTTCAATAGCTCAAGAACTTGTCGCAGGTGATGTTCGTGATCGGTTTTGGACTTGGAGTAGATAAGTATGTCGTCAATAAAGACAATCACGAACTTGTCTAGATACGGCTTGCATACTCGATTCATGAGATCCATAAAGACAGCAGGAGCATTCGTTAAACCAAAGGGCATCACCATTAACTCATAGTGTCCATATCGGGTACGGAACGCAGTTTTTGGGATATCATCATCGTGAACTCGTAATTGATGATAGCCAGAACGTAAGTCAATCTTTGAGAAAATAGCAGCTCCTTGAAGTTGGTCAAAAAGATCATCGATGCGAGGAAGAGGGTAGCGGTTCTTGATGGTAAGTTTGTTAAGCTCACGATAATCGATGCACATACGAAATGATCCATCTTTCTTCTTCACGAACAGAATAGGTGCACCCCAAGGCGATGAGCTAGGTCGGATAAAGCCCTTGTCGGACAGTTCTTGAAGTTGACTAGCCAGCTCTTGCAATTCTGACGGTGCAAGTCGATATGGTGATTTAGCCACAGGGTTTGCTCCCGGAATTAAATCGATCTTAAACTCGACTTCACGCACGGGAGGTAAACCACTAAGGTCATCGGGAAACACTTCAGGAAAGTCTCGTACAATCGGGACATCCTTAAGATCATTCCCTTTGACTTTCGTGTTGACCACGTAAGCCAAGAAAGCCATGTAATTCTTGCTTAGACATTTTCGGGCTTGAGTACATGACATGAGTTTGAGTCCTTTGGATGATTTTTCGCCGAATACTTTCAATGTATCCCCCGAAGGCAAAGGAATTCGAATGCATTTCTCGAAACAAATAATTTCAGCATGATGTTTGGCTAGCCAATCCATGCCAATGATAACGTCAAAGCTTCCAAGTTTCATAGGAATAAGGTCGATAAAGAAATCATGCTCGTTTAGGCTCAAAATGCAATCACGAATAACGACATTAACGGTGATGGGTTCTCCATCGGCGACTTCGACAGTAAGAGGTCTTTCTAGTTTCGTATGTGGCTTAGCAAGTATAGGCTC
Source organism: Flaveria sonorensis (assembly GCA_025506505.1). Lineage (NCBI taxonomy): Eukaryota > Viridiplantae > Streptophyta > Magnoliopsida > Asterales > Asteraceae > Flaveria > Flaveria sonorensis. The sequence goes on from CM046423.1 coordinate 66,944,914, forward strand.
AAATTCTATCGAGACAAAACTCTTATCGGCTCCAGAGTCAAACAGAACGTAGACATAAGAATTATTAATAAGGAACATACCTGTTCAGTTTTTAAAGACGTTTAACGATACAGATAAAGCAACAAAAGAACTTGGATCATAAAGTTGGGGTTGGATGTGACATACCGTTCACCACATCGTTGTTAGCTTGTGCTTGGTTTGCATTGATGTTGAAGGCACGTCCTCGAGCTTGTGGTACGTTACCCGCAAGACGAGGGCATTGTGGGCGAAAATGACCAGGTTCCCCACAGTTGTAGCAAGCACGATTAGCAACTAACGCAGCATTGTTTGGTGCACGGTGACAAGTAGCCACCAAGTGTCCATACTTACCACACAGTGTACAGATACGGCACGGGGTATTACCCGCATGATGATACTTACAGACATTGCACAATGGTAGAGGACCAGCATAGGTTCTAGAAGCAGGTGCTTGTGTACCAGGAGCGGGTTGTCTTTGAGGTACCTTGGGTGTAGCCACAGCGAAATTACGCGCCGGTGTGAACTTGCGTTTCTTGTTGTTGTAAGACGGTTCATTCTTATTGTCCTTAGCTGCTTCAGGGACCGCCTTTTCAGTCTTTTTAGCCCCTTTGACAGACAAGGTGCCCGCTCGAATATGGTTTTCAGTGAGTTGAGCGGTGATGGTAATGGCATCTTCCAAAGTTGTGGGTCTACTTCCCACCACGGCATCTTGGATTTGAGGTGGCACCCCCTTGATGAACTTCTCAATGTTCCTAGGAACAGTGTCAACCATGTGAGGCAACAGGATGCTCAACTCGTGATGCCTAGTTGAATAGGCCAAATGATCTCCACCATCTTGCTTGAGATTCCAAAACTCCTCCTCCAGCTTTTGCAACTCACTTCTCGGGCAGAACTTTTGGATGGCAATGTTCTTGAATTCTTCCCAAGTGAGTGCCAACACAGCATCAGCACCACGATTCCTCTTCTCACTATTTCACTATAGTCTAGGTCACCATTTCTAATAACCTAAATCCCTATAGTTATGGGTTCTGATACCAATCTGTCACACCCCAACCTTAACGGCGGAAACGTCGAGATGTGAGGGTTAAGATTGTTCACAGCCACATAACACTACCATAAATTGTAAATATAAAAATTCATAAGTTGAAATACACATTACAACCAAATGTCTCAACAAACAAAAATAAACAAAGTTCAACTTTCAAGTCTCAAGTTATTTTATTTATTTTTCCTAGGTCCAAATCCTAGGTGTAAGCATGCTTCAAAAGATAATCATCAACCTTGTGCATTTCCTGAAACATGTTAAAAATAAAATGGTCAACTTTAAAAGTTGGTGAGTTTCCATGGGTTAAGCATACATGTATATATATATATATATATATATATATATAAGTTTATAAGTAGCAATTCATGTCAATGGTTACGAAATAAGCAAGTTTATAGATAACATATAGCTACAATCAAACCTTGACCAAGAATATCATTTACAAGTTTAACGATTAGCTAAGTGTACTTGGTTCCCATAGTGCTCAAGAATACGACACTAGGAGCCGGCAATAACCTCGGCTTTAGCACCAAATAGGCTTGTCAGGCCCATAGATCTATGACGTCGCCAGGCTAGCAATAGTTAATGATTGTCAACATATAATATTCATCATATAAAGCTCACAATATTACAAATAACCATGACAAAGTTTATAGATGAATTGCTCGTGCATTTACAAGTATCAAGATGTTTACAAGTGCAAGTTCATAAAGTTAACATGTTTCACCCCAAAAGTGTGAAATAAAGTAAAAAGGGGCATGGAAAACTCACTTGATAAATATATAAGATGATATCAATAAATAAACGGTGCTCCAACGATTCCTTTTACAAGTTACCTACGTATATATTTCAAGAATAAGTTTGGAGGTAATATTAACGAATTAACGTGAACTAGGGTTTCAATGGGAATTTGAGGTTTTTATAAATAAATAGGGTTAGCTAATGAAATTAAATATATTTTAATCCAATGAAAAGAAATATCCCATTTAGGTAATTTAATATGGGGAAAAGAAATTAGATCCTTTATAATAATTTGTAAAGTTTAAATATATGATGTAAATAGATTTTTATAATTATTTAAAATAACATGATTAAACAATAATTAACGTGTTGGCCAATAATAATTTACTAATTTAAACTATTATTTAAAATCCATTTTATAAGAAATAATCCAATAATAACCTTTGTTAAAAATGTTTTATTAAAGAATATTTAATTATTTAAGTTTAAAATTTTACAGAAAATAATTTGGTGTCCTTAAAAATATTTAAAGTTTACAAAAATAATTTTTACAATTATAAAAAAAATTTCATAATTTATTTAAAGGCTGAAAAGCCTTAAAAAAAAAGGTTTGAGGGTGCCCGGGTTCGAACCCGGGACCTCAAGGATGGCATGGGAGTGGTTTACCATTAGGCTAGGGCGCCTATGCCTGATAGAAGATGGGTTTTAATTCTTAAAAACACAAATTCAAAGAAAACCCCCAATTCCACATAAACCCTAGATTCGATTTCAACCTAATTGAACATGAATTCTAATATAATTCCTGTAATAAACATAGGGCTTTTGATCCTCAAAGAAAACCGAGTATGTGTGTGTGTTTAATTACCCGAAAGATGTGAGAAATCGATGCTACAAGTCGAAGAACAGTCGCAACCAAGGTTGGGTAGTGTTCGTGATGCAAACGTTGATATTATCCAAATTCGTTGCACAGGAAGCTTCCAAGGATCTTGATGAACGAAAGCCCTCTGTCAATTTCAGTTAATATCGACAGAATGGTGATGAACACTAGCGTTGTAGTCGCGATGAAGAGAGGGAATTTTTCGAGTGGTTCCAGTGTGTTTCAGGTGGAATTGAGTTCGATAGTCGCTTAGGATTAGTTAAACATTCGATTAAGATACATTTAATTTGATTATTATAGAGTTTTAATGTTCGAACGACTCTATGATTAAAAGCTTTGGTTATTCAAACCGATTGGGTTCATAACCGACGTCTAAACGAAATTAAGGTGCGTGTTCAAGTTCGAAACGGTTGCGCGATTGTAATGGTGTGGTTTAATTGAGTTAAATTCGGGTATATCGACCGATTGGGGGTGGCCGGAGCTCGGCCGGAGCTCCCACTGGAAAATCGGGGTGTTTGGGGTTGGGTTTTACAATTTACACCTTTGGTCCCTGAGGTTTTAATATTACACCTTTTAATCCAAAGTTTTATTTCTAGTTTAAACTAAATTACAGTTTTAGTCCCTGTAGTTTACATATTATTATTTTATGCCCAAATTTTAAACTTGTTTGTTTTCATTTATTATCAAGATTAAACACCTTCTTAGTATTATTTATCATTTTATTATTATTACTAATATTGATATTTTCTTTTATGTTTATTATTATTATTATTGACAATATTAATTATCCACGCATTAAATTACATCAAGAATTTACAAACGAAACCTTAGAATTGTATTAATAACAAAACGAATCCTTATAAGAAATAACGGGATTAATAATGACTACTTAACAAATACACGAGAGGTCACACTCATTGAGCGAAGATTCAACTACATAAGGGATGAAGTTGAAAAAGGAAAGATATGTATTCGCAAAGTTCACACCGATCAAAATATTGCGAATCCACTCACGAAGCTCCTTGAAAGGCCAAAGCATGAGAGTAATACTTGTGCCTTAGGACTTCGATATTCTAGTGATTGGATTTGATCTATTTAGTATTTAAATATCGAAACATTTATTATTTTGACTCATATATATATATGATTATGATACTATGAGTTATGTTCCATTTTAGCATGTTTAAATCCATGAATATGTTTATTATTCTAAATGTCCGTAGTCGGTCATATTTGTGGGAACAAATATGAAGTAAGACTATTATGAACTTGGATTGGTGGATATTCATAAGGTATGAATATAGAGCAAGAGGTTGCTACCAAGGTTCATAAATATTTGTGGGATACAAATATTGGACAGACCCGCTCTCAAATTTTACTGCATGGAATTATGTAATTGATCACAAGTAAATTTGAGTAAAGGCGAATATCGTTGTATCCTCCGACCTGAGATACATATTGGGTTTTGATATTCACCAAATATTATTCTTTGATGTAGTTCTTCATTGTTCTGAAATAATGGACAGTACATGAGGCTAGTTTCAGGTGTGATACAAGGTGATTGTGAGAAACGTATGTAGTCAAGATGGGATTTCTTTCTCTTATTCATTGAGAGTATGATGTCTAAGGCCTGATTAAGTTAAATCAACAGAGAATGATCATTCTGTGTCTCTGGATTTAACATGACATCTGTAACAAAAGGATAAATGATAGATTCACCTAAATCATTTCAAGTAAGGGACTTGAGGAAGATGATGTTATTGAATGGCACTTCGTCATGCTTATTAGGGGTAGTAAACTGTTGTTAGGCGGTATTTACTGCTTGCATCAATTCTCTATGTATCTTGTGCAAGTGGGAGATTGTTGGGAACGGTCTGCCCAAAACACATATTGAATTGATGTGACTATACGTTATGATCGAAGTCGGGTCATACCCAATAACATGCTAGACAAACATCTACAATATTTATTTTATGATATGATCATGTAAATAAATATTGACATTTGAAGTATTTAGAAATTGGGTTTCTAAATATTTGCACTAGAGTTATGAATATATTATGTGGATAATTTATTCTAAAGAGAGAGTATTTTGTATTGTTATTCAAATGGTTGAACAAACAATACAAGTGTTTTGTCCGCATTTCTTTTACTCATCCTCATTTACCAATGCAGATGTGTTACTGAGGAAATGTGGATGAATGTTTCTCATCCGCATTAGCAAATGCGGATGTGCATTTGGGGAAATGCTGAAGGAATTACTTCATCCGCATTTACTTATGCGGATAGTAAATACGGATGAGCATTTAAGGAAATGCTGATCAAATTGATCATCCGCCTTTACAAATACGGATGTGCATTTTGGAAATGCTGATGGAGTTACTTATCCGCATTTGCAAATGCGGATGTATATTTGGGAATTACGGATGAAGTTCCTTCTTCCGCATTTACAAATGCGGTTAGAGTTGTTCATCCACATTTACTAATGCGGATGAATATTAGAGAAATATGTATGGGTTAAAGGGATGGGTCTCGCCCACTTTCTCTCACTCTGAAATTGAGTTTCATAGGACGTGCAATATATGATTGCATTCAACCACTCTCTCTGAGAACTTACAATACACACAAAGGCGCAGATCGGTGCTCCTGTAGCTTTTCTCTCGATAGGTCGAGGAAAACCAAGAACAGAACCCGATTAAAGTGAAGAAAATCCTATCAACCTGGTGTTTTGTTAGAAGCTTGGGGTAGACAAGCTTGAGGTTTCCTACTTTGAAAGCTGTCAATCAAAGATCTTCTTCCTCTGTCCCATTCGAGAGGTAGATTTTTAAACACCCTATGGAGAATTTAAATAACATAAAAATGCATGTATCCATACATATACATACTCATAGACATAATACATGAGAGAAACAAAAAGTAAATAAGAGTAACAATGGAATTTATTAGAGTCGAATTATATGGAGGAGAGAGGGTGGATTTAAGGTAAAAAAGAACAAATTATAATTTGGATTGTCGACTATAGATTTCGAATTTCTTATTTGGTCTGTGACCTGCGTTTTACAAGGCGATTTCAGTTTTGTTCAAATTAAAGAGAATTTTAATTTAGGACATAATTTTAGAGGTGATTTTAATTTCAGTCTTCTTATATTGCCAATACTAGCTTTAGTTATCAATGTATTACACGAAAGTGTGAAGAGTTAATTATTAAATAACATAAAAATAAAAATAAAATCAAGTGTGTTATATATTAAATAAGACATAACAAATTTTGATTATAAGGTCACAAATGAGCAAAAACATCCTTGTAAACTACATTTATAGTAACATTAGTAGGTTTGTACTCATTATCTAAAGCTAAAAGCTCCAATCCATCTTTACTCTTAGCTTGTCACAAGATGTCATAAAGCTGATCATGCGTAAAAATACGCACTTTCAAATATAAACCGACGCTTGACAGAGATTGATCTTAACTTTTGTTTATTGTCATAGCGAAATATACAGTCAAACAAAACTGTCTTCTTTTAGACTTAAAAATAATACTTTTGACGGGTCAAATCGTGAGCTAGATATTGAGTGGGTGTGAGGATATTAGTATGAAGAAATTAAAATTTGAATAATATACACTGAAAAGTTATATGCAATAATTAGATCAATTTTGAATTATTTTGACCCTATAATCAAATATAGAGATATAGTATTGAATCGGGTTGGATCGGGCTATAAATGTTCATAATATCTCTGATTAGTTGTTGATTATTATTTATTTAATACTAACTTTAGTAAACCCGTGTATTATACGGGTTGAAAAAATAAAATATTAAATATAATAAAATTTTATGAATTATAAAATGATAATATAAAATAAGATATGATTAAAATTACATATGAGTAATATTTATAAGTAATAAAATAACGATATCAATTTTTAAACTTTTGTTTTTAAACTTTCTTTCCAAAAAAAAGTTAAACATTTTTTTCAAAACAAACCGTATTAAAAATGTTATTTTTAATTTTTTTTATTATAACTGCTAATTTTAATTATTTTAGTTTATAAAAAATTTACTTTTTAAAAATAATAATTTTAAAATATTTTATATTTTAAAAAAAGTTAGATGTATTTAAAAAAAATTAATTGTATAATAAATTTTTTTAGAAATAACATTAATAAAAAGACATATTTCATAATTATTAAAAAAATTAATATAAAAAAGAATTAAAATTATTTAATATTTTTAATTTAGGTAATTATTTAAGATGAGAGAGAGGCGGGAAAAATAAACTTAGGGGGCCTAGAAATGTGCCAAGTGTCTCCTTAAGTTACTCTTTTAGTATTATATATAGATTATAAGTTACTGACTTGTATATTACACAAGTTGAATATGATATATATATATATATATATATATATATATATATATATATATATATATATATATATATATATATATATATATGTTACTGACTTGTATATTATACGAGTTAAACTAATTGTTTAATTAGTTTTAATTTAAAAAATTATTATCATATGATTTTATTAAATCATATAATATGTAAACTTTAAAATTAAGTTGTGATTATTGAAAAATCAAGTTTTTGACTATTAGGATATTATTATCATCTTTAATAAAAGTTTATTTATTTATAAGATATTAAAAAATTTGTAAAGTTTGACTTAATTGATTTTTTATTTATATTGTTTAAAATTAAAATTAAAATTAAAATTTAAGATTAAGTTTGAAAAGTTTGACATAATTGATTTTTGCTTAAAATAATAGGTTAATTGTGATTATAATACGTGGACAAATCTTAAATGAACACCCTAAAAAAATGTCATGTGATACTCAAGTTAGTATTTTATTATTATGTATAGATATAGATTATCAACCATGATTAAAAATATAAGTATACTATGCTAACAAGTAACAATAAGATTAAAATCAATAGCGCATATATTGCAAACAGACGAATGTAGAAAACAATTATGTTTATCATAAAAAAAAAAGGAAAATGAAACATGTCTCTACAAACATACGATCTTTCATAATCACTTGTGCAAAATCACATGAATTTAGTGAAAAAAAAATAACAAAAAAGCAAATTTCGACACAAGAATCACAATCTTTTGACTCACTTCATAATCATATCATGTAAACACTAGAAATACAAGAACATCATATTGTTGCTAATACATTAGATAAAAATGAAACAAAGCCTACTTGAATTCAATGTACAGTAAACATCATTTTCAAATTTTCATAAGAAACAAACAAAGATTCTCTAGAAAATTACACTATACATGTGTGCTAATCAAAAAGTTAGTAGAAAAAAGATAACCAAAATGATAATATTCTAATTAACACCATCTTCAATGATGAGCTAAAAAATACGTACACAGACATACTAGTTGCTTTTTTCCCCATTAAATATGGTCATTTTAGTTTTTTAAAGTAAAAACTTCGCTAAATACTTTTAAAAGAATGTACCACAGATGCGATAAACTAAGTTTTAACTTGTGTTTAACTAGTAAAAATACCCGCACGATACGGCGGGGTTGTTGTACATGTACTATTACTTATGAACATTTCATTTATTTCTAAGCAATCTATGATAACCTAATGATACTAGGCGTGTTGATATGTGAAGTATAGATTTAAAAGTAGATTTAGAGTGTATATAAATTCGTTGTTAGAAAAAAAAACTAACTAACGATTCTGGGCTTTCAAGAAGCTTTGTAAACACTTAGAAAAGAACAATGTGGTAATGAGGTCGGAGTTCAAGAATCTTGAAGTCTCTATATGTGAGAAGGGGTAGTAAGCATGTACATGATGGATGGATGCTAAGAATCAAATAAAGAAAGAATAGATCAAAGTTGGAAGCCCATGGATCAATACAATATTATAAATTATGCTACATATCTTTTTTTACAAAATAAGTTTTATAGATTATAAGTAGTCTGTTTAAACTAGTAACTACATGCATCTAAATTTACAACGTTGTCTTTTAACATTACAATTTCTGAACTTATTATAACGGTATGTTTAAGTTGTTTAGGCCTGAGGGGATTATGGTGGTGCATCCATATCACCACAAGAGTGCGTCTAATATTACTTATAATCTAAGACATGCTTATACACGCCACCTTAAATTGCAAGTGTGTATTTTCATACGCTTCACATGCATTTTCCACTTATTGCATGAACCGCCTTTTATATAATATGTAAACGCTAATTCTTTTTATTTTATAAATGTAATCTTTTGGATTTTTTTTATTGGGTGAGGTTATTTTACAAAATGTATTTTTGCTACAAAGTGTGAGAAGACACAATGAGCCTAAAAAAATCATAAAAAAATTATATCTCACAATCTAAATCGAATTTCAAAAAAGTACTTCGAAGTCTGTTCCTCTCGTCGTCCTCCTTCAGAAAAAAAAATAAAAATAAAAATAAAAATTTCATTGTGTCTTTTATGACACAATGACGTCATTGTGTCTTTCATAAATGACACAATAAAAAAGCGTTAATTTTTTTTTATTTTTTTATTTTTCGTTTATTTTTTTTCTTAGTGAGGACGGCTAGGGGAACAAAAGCTCGGAATTACTTTTTTGAAATTCGATTTAGATTGTGAGATATAATTTTTTTGTGTCTTTTTTGACTTATTGTGTCTTCTCATACTTTGTAGCAAAAATACATTTTGTATTTGAACATCTTTCTTTTTTATTTAATAATGTTTTTTTGACATGTAAAAGAAAAGCTAATCGATATGTCATGAAAACTTTTCTTTATTATATTCCTGGTGATTAATCGTGGTTAATCATGCTAACATCAATAAGTCTCAAATTTACAATCTAGTTTAGAAGTTTTACATCCATACATTGTGATGTTATATATTATCCGAGGGAGTAAAACTGCTATTTGGATTCATTCTGACCGTTTGATTAAGCCAGGAAGAAATCATGGCCATTTAAAGTAGGTGGTTACCGTGAAAAAAGGACGGTTTTCGAATGCAACCCCCACGATCCGTGCTATTCTCCCACGTCGCCGGTTGCCCCTTTCTTCTCCTTAATGACCACCAGTTGATAACTCTTTATTTGAGAGATCGAGAGGGTTTTGTTTTTGCAGAGGAAGATAATCGGAGAAGAAAATTGGATCCGCGATTGAGGTCATGCTGTCGGTGACGATCTGACTCCTAGCGAGGCAATTCTTCATTGTAGCGTCTCTATCACGTAGGGTTTCCATGGTGAGATCGTTAAACCCCATTGTGGTTTGATTTTGCAGGTTCGTTTCCATTTTCTAGCAGTCAATTGCATTCCTTTAACGAGAAACGCACACGAAAACAATGATAAGACATTGAAGCTTGCCGATGCCATTTTGGTTCCATTTGATCTCAAACAGGTTATTTGACAGGTTAAACGACATTGTTGATTGTTATCAAATTATCATGTGCATTCTTTTCTAATCCTCAATTGAAAGTACTTTGAGCAAACTGAGCGAGCTATTAGAAAGGATTGTCATGACGGCAGCCATTGCTATGAGAATACTGCAAAAACCTAAATGTGTTACAATCTAAGCCGTTTAAAGTCGATGTTACACCATTCTCGGAGTGGAGGTTAGTGCAAAATGTTTATATTGTTTAAATTCGGTAGATGCCATGGTCTGTTTATATTGTTGTTGTTTCATTATTAAAATCCAGGTAAGCAATTACATTCATGTTGCACATTAGCTCATGGGCATATGGTCGGGTTGAGAGAACTCACGGGTCCTGAAACAGGTATTCATCTCTTTCATCATGTTTAAATCTATTCACCTATTGCTATTGCATGAAAATGCCATCAAGTGCTCCTAACTTTTCTTATAATGGAAATCACTGGTTGCTATAGAATGATCAGTTTGGAGTTTGGACACTTTTTAAGTACATTTATATTTGAGTTTTAGAAATTAATTTGTCTCCATGGTTGGTATATGTTGTTCAGTGTTCGTGGGCTGTTTCAAGTATTCACATCAATGGAAGTCCTCATCAACTATTGAGAATTTTTGAATTCATATGGTTTTAGGTAATTGCATTCTAAAATTTGGTGTTTGATCTTGGCAAAATAGTCGGTTCACCACATAGCCCACATGCAACGGGTGATAGTTTTTGAATTTAGATGGTTTTGGATTTGTGTGCTTTCTTGAAGCTAGCCATTACAGTTAAGTCAAAATCTTGGTTCTGAATTCTGATGTTTATGTGCTAAATTTGTGGATATAGATGATGAAGCAAAGACACAAGATAGAGAGGGAGGTGGACATAAGTAAAGAAGTTGGGTGGACCAAAAACCAGGAGGTTGCAAAGGAAAACCTGAAGTTAGCAACAATGAGCAAAAAGTTTTGGTATGATTCACGGACTCTTCCCCAACCATATAATGTCTTTTAGTATTCTTGTAATGCATTCATGGTACCTAGCTACCAATATTGATCTCTAGATCCATCTTATTTTATATGTTGACAAATGTATCAGTCTGCTCTTTTGTAAAAGGATAATCAAGCCCAACTCTAAATAATATCAACCACATCCTAATTATATGCATGGTGTGATGTGGTATGAGTGCCCCTCCTAAATGTGGTGTGTGGTGTAGTGTGGCATGGTTTGACATGACACATTCTTATTGGTGGGTTTTATGGTGTAGTGGAGATTTATGGTATGAGGGCCCCCTCCACCCTAACCCTTATATTTTCTTAGTTGCATTGTTGATCATGTAAATCAAATCTTTTTTTTTTTACAACTTCTATCTTTCTTTACCAGTTATGTAGACTGTGCAATACATTTTCCGGAGCTTCATGGAGATATACCAAATATGCAAGTGCTTTATATACTGTACAGTTATGTTATAAAGTTGTTATCTTTATATATTATTTTTAAACTTTTGTTGAAAATACTCATAGTTTGGTTATCATGGAGTGAATTGCATTTCTCCATCACACAAAGAAGAGCATTGCATTTTGTTTGGCTCTCTGGAATTAGTATTTATCATGGTGGTCTTAATTTTAAAGCATATAAACATGCTGAGAGTCAAATTATTTTTTGTAATTTTGTATTTTGTTCAAATCATTAAGATCACCAGACGGGAGTTTGTGAATTTAGTGAAGAACAAAGCTCTTTTGGTTGGAATGCTTTGCATATGGTTAAGTAATTATTGATTCTTATTGTTCTGCTGTTAGTATTAGGTGTAGATGTTCAATTTTTTACTCTAAACTTAAATGAGTTGTGCTTTGATTTCAAACTACTTATTGTTTTTTCTTAAAATGCAAAGGAAGATAATTATAATATTTCATCACATTAAAATACCCGACCAACGGACGGATATAAAACTAGTTGTTCATTTGGCTCCTGGTCAATCCCAAGCGAATGCCATAATGATGTAACCAACGTAATTTTGTTAATCAGGCTCCGGACTACGCCATATTAGTGCCATAACGATGTAACCAGTGTGACATTGTTAATTAGGCTCTGGACTACACTAACAAAATTTAGTGTTAAAACTATGAAATTTGAACTAGTAAACAAGTTAGTAATTATAATATAGATATAAAAACATTAATAAATTTTGAAAACCCACTCTAGCCGATCAAGTTTAACGATTTAACCAAACAACCCCACATCTAGCGGGATCAAATAAAGACGATTCAATAGATCCAAAGTGGTTGTATAAACAATTCGCAGTTTGATCAGCCGGTTTGGTTCTAAAAATACTAGTATCAACCGTATGCTTTCGTCATTCTCAATTCCTAACAAGATTTAAACACTAAAGTTAAAAATAATTTGTCTATTTGTGGCATTAAATCAATCAATTTGCAAAGAAACATAACAGCCCTTCATGAATATATGCTTAAAACAAGAAACATCAAATGTAACAGCCTTTAATTGTGCCCTTTAACATTTTTATAACAGAAAGCTAGTTCAGACTTCAGAGGTTTAATTGTGTTGTATTGTTCAGTTTTACATCGTTTCTTCAAATCGCCATTCGTAAAATCTTTACACGCCTAAAGTTCTAACTCAAACAATCAAACAAATAGTTATTGGCATAATGGGAAATGAGTGAGAATCATATAACTCATAAACTCAACCAGAAATCAAAATCAGATAAACAAAGTAGCAAATCTTAATCTGAACCCACATCTACCCCATTATGCTTCAAGAATTGCTTTGCCTCAATTACATCCTGCAAAAATAACCAACATAAGTTCCAGGGCTGACCCTATTACTCAAAGTCAAAGTAAAGATCCATATGACAACATTAAATTTGCAGTAGGAAAGATGGATACTACAGTTTAAAGTTTGTGTGCAATTGATTGAAGATAATGAGATGATGAAAAAACTACAAAGGAAACAGTTTTTTTGATTCAAGTTAATTTATTTTCAGAAAAGTCAAATTCATTAAAAGAAATTTATATGGAGTAAATTACATGAATAGTCCCTGTGGTATGTCCAAATAACGGTTTTGGTCCCCAAGAATCAAAAACTACAAGGATAATCCCAAATTATGTAAAACGTAACATGTTTGGTCCCTCAAATGGATGGTCAGTTAACTTTTTCCGTTAAGTGACGTGAAATGACCAAAATATCCCTTTCTATAAATAATTAAAAAAGACAAATTGAATTTTAATAATTCAAACTATTACTCATTAGCCTATAATAATCCATACTATTAATTTTTGGCCAGTAATAATTTTAACTTTCACATTTGTTACCAATGGTAATCCCACTAGTATAATTATCATACATTCACATTCAATTTGTATTTATTTTAGACTTGATTTAGCTTGTATGTTTTTTTAATTCATTCATAATCATTATTGTGAACGAAATCGAGTGCAAATCAAGCGTAAATATTTAATAATTACGTTAATGAGATTGCTGTTGGTAACAAAAGTGAAAGTTGAAATTATTATCAGCCAAATTAATAGTATGGATTATTATCGGCCACTAAAATAATATTTTGGATTATTAAAATCCAATTTGCCATTAAAAATAAATAGTTAACATAATCAAGACATCATATTTTCTTCTTCACGTGACACACATCACCATGTCTTCTTCACCAGTAACTTCCAGTCTTTTTTCCGGCCAAAAACCAATAATTGGTTTTTGACAACCGACACTACCACACCAAGACTTAATCTTCCGTCACTTCCCATCGCATCCAAAATCCTCATCGCTTGAAACTCGTGAAACAAAGATACTAAGTCAGATCAAGAAAGGGGGATGTGCGATGATTCTAAGGCAGATTGATGAAACTAAGGCGATTGTTGTTTCAGATGCGGAGTGGCGGTTGTGATCTTGAATGATATGAAACTAATTCTACGGCAAATCGAGAGAGGAATGGAGGCGGTAAATGGTAATGGTGGCAGGTGGTGATTAGGGGCTGTTCATCGGAGACGGCATCTTGGAGGGTTGGGGATCTTCGTCCGAGAAGACAAGCAGGTGACAGTGATGATGTATGGGTGTCATTGTTGTTGCCGATGGTTGCAAGCATGTGGTCGTGGTGGTTCCATGGTGTGGTGGTGGTGGCATTAAAGTACGGTTAATATATGTGTTAATATATGTATATATGTTTTTAAATTTTAGTTTTCTGTTAAAGGGTCTTTTGGTCATTTTAAAAATATTTAACGAAAAAGTTAACCTCCATCTATTTGAGGGACTAAACATGCTTCGTTTATGCATACTTTGAGACTTACCTTGTAGCTTTCCAAACCTGGAGACCAAAACCATAATTTGGACATAGCACAGGGACCATCCATGTAATTTACTCAATTTATATGTGAAACAGGTTGGTTTCCAATGCTTACAACTTCCTAATCTGCTTACTCTGATAAACGTTCGATTATTATTTACTTATGTAATTTTGCAATTGTATCAGGAACATTAATATATAATCTCAATTTTGGACAAAAGAGTGATGGCTATCAACTCGCTGGCATTAAAAAGTGAACCTTTTTAACCTAATACCCATTCCGCCTATGTCATCTATGGCATTAATGCCAAGTGGAACATAAAATTGACACAAATGTTGCAAAATGGATGGGTCAAACAGGTTGAGCATGATCAGAACAAGTAAATTTTAATAGCTTCAAAATTTGTTATTCAATAATTAATGTATTAACGATATATGACTAAAATCAACATTGTTAAAAAAATATTAACCTAATTGTATCGAATGAACAAATGTTAGAGGTTTGAAGCATTTAATGGCACTTTCGTCATCATGTTCAACCGACCGGAAATTTTTTCATTTTTAACTAAAGTTTTTTTAGTTAAATCATTTGACCCTTAATAAAATATAACCCTATTCAACTCAGTTCTAAGTAAGCGCATCAAATGCCCTAACGGGAATGAGGACCATGAAAAAGTAAAGATAATTACAAGACTGAAAGAAATAACTTTATTAGCAGAAAGATAAAATACCTGTTGTAACAGGACTGCTTCCTGAGGGCAAGTTGGAAATTGCATCAAACCAACCCCAACCATTAGAAGCCCGTAACATCCTAATGACACAATGAAGTACAAAGGCAGCTGTTTCCAATATGTAAAAACAAAAACAAAGGTCAGCACACAAGTGTTAATAACATAAACAACAGCACTTTCTCAATTTTGTATGAAGAGTCCCAACCCAATTATGTTGTATAAAAGTTCATCGTATCTGTAAAATCAATGGTAAACGTCAATTACTAGCACAATCATTACCCATATTGAGGCTGTATAGACAACTTTTCATTGCCGTGGATGTCATATTGACTCTCTTGAAAATAGAAAACACCGGTTCATCAATACTGACCGCTTTAAAAACAAATTTATACCATTTATATAATATAAGAAAATCATCCAAATTATCCATTCTTTAAAAACATTTCTTAAGACCGCCTACTTCATCAAATCTTGACCCATTAAAGTGGTAAAATGTCATTTCCCAAAAGACTTCGCAAGTTTAAACAAGATCATGCACTTTAGTTTGCCAAAATTAAGAGCCTTTTCTGTGCAAAATGAATAACCATGTTATGATATTAACCTAACAGACAGTAAAAATAAGATTCAAAATGAATCAACACCCAAGAACCAGATGGAAAGTCTCACCAACCAAGTATGACTCTGCGGAATAATTGCTGTCTGCAATAAACTTATCCATACGGCCGTTATAGCCACCAAGAATGCCATAATCTTCACAATATGTTTCATTTGATCTTCAAAGAAATTGGCAACCTCACACTTGCAATAATATAGTCTGCAACATTCTAACATAATATTATTTACAAGCTTTGTTTCTTAAATTTGATAAGCAAACATCAACTTCAGATCAATGGAAGGGGCTAGATCCAAAAACATTAATATTAAAGAATCATAGCAAATTTATGCAATCACAATTTTATAAAATTTAGGCTTCTTGCATACTGTAATCAAGTGCAGATCAACAAAAGGGGTTAAATTCATATAGAAAAACTGCAATCGAAAGAATTTGAGACAAAATATCAAGTGAATCAGTATTGCCATCAGGTGGGATATACCGTTGAATGTCTTCACGGTCCCTTTTACGATACACAAATGGGACTCAAAGCCCTTGCGCAATTTCCCAAACATCATAGGTCAAATCAATGTTCAAATCATCGAAAATTTGATCTACCCTGATGAATTTACCAATAACACATTGCAATTAACAAATCAACACACACGATCAACACAATTACCTTGATATGGATCGACAGAGTTGATGATTAGGGTTTCTAGAAATGATGAAGAATCCAATGTTGACGACAAATTATTGGTGTTGGGTTGGTATTGACGCTTTCGTCTTGAAGATCTTGAGTGTTTTACAATCCTGTTTGAACACTAATTTGCAATTTGCATAGCTAATTGTCGATGTTTATAATCACGGTTCATCTAGGGTTTCTTATTCGGGTTGATCCAAGAATCCAGTAACACAATTGAACCGGGTTTAGCTCGGGTTACCCGGATAAACGGGTTTAAGTAGTTAAGGGTATGTTTGGCAGCAACTGAATCAGCCTCTTAATAGTTCAGCATTTAATGGTTTAAACTGTTTGTTTCGCAAGCAAATGTCTGAATGATTCACACATTTGCCTCTGAATGGTTAAGTATTATATTAATGCTGAATTGTTAAGAGGTTTAATGCTGAATGGTTAAAACATCTTATCTGAATTGGTCAGACATTTGACTTTAAATAGTTAAGCGATATACTAGCTTTTAATGTTCAGCACTTAATGATTCAAACCTATTATTGGTTCAGCACTTAATCATTCAGAAATTACCAAATAACCCATAAGTTTACAAGATTTGATTAATAAGCAGCCCCAATCCATAATATTTTGTTTACTACTTTGTTTGATGTTTAACCATCGGCCCAAACAATTAAGCAATGAAACTAGAGATCGACAAAAAAAAAACTGTTTTGTAAGTAGAAACCGACAAACCGAGGCCCGGTTGCCAAACCAGTTTCGTTCCAATCCAACCTAACCCAGTAGGTTTGAGATCGGTTGTTAACACTATCCGATGAAACCGGTTTGAATTCAGTAAACTGGTTTCAAACCCGATTTTAACCTGGTCCTTTCTCTTTTAAACCAATTTCAACCAAACCGAATTTTAAAAAACTTGGTTGAACTTTTATTGGCCTAGCTCGAGCCAGTTTCAAACCAGTTTCCAACTTGATTTTTAACCCGATTTATTACTATCTTACGTCTCGTAAACCATACGAATAGTTCATGCTATACGTGAAACCATACGAATAGTTCATGCAATACGTGAGATGATACGAATAGTTCATATTATATTAAGGTATCTTCGTTTGTTTATCACACTTCACAGGAGAAATATACAAGCGAATTATAAGGTATCTACCGTTTTCGATCGACACGCAAATAATATTTTCAAATCACAACAAACACATATGGGTTGCAATCGCCATCAAACCCTCGGTCCCCATCGTCGCCCCTTTTCAAATCCCCCAAAATCAACCTCCGATCAGTAGATCCGATCTCCGATCAGTTCACAAACCCTAACCCTAACCCTAACCCTAACCGATGGGCAGCAGTAGCAGCGACGTTGAAGCCGGATTCGCGAAGCTCCAAGGCGAAGACTTCGAATACTACATGCAAACGTACTCCATCATCCTCGGCCGCACCTCCAAGAAGTCCACCGTCGACGTCGACCTCTCCTCCCTCGGCGGCGGCATGAACATCTCCCGCCACCACGCCCGCATCTTCTACGACTTCCAACGGCGCCGTTTCGCCCTCGAAGTCCTCGGCAAAAACGGCTGTTTTGTCGAAGGTGTTCTTCACCTTACTGGAACTCCGCCGGTGAAGCTGGATTCGCAGGATCTGCTTCAGATCGGAGATAAGGAGTTTTACTTTTTGTTGCCGGTGAGGAGCATTGTTGGTGGTCCGATTGGAGTACCGAGGCCCCGTGGTTTGAGTGGTGGTTATCATTCGGGTCATCAGGTGGCGTTGCCGCCGTCTGGTAGGAAGAAGAGTGGGAGGAGGAGTGTGGGGGAGTTAGAAGAGGCGTATGATGATGGTGATGGTCATGATGGTTATGTGTCGTATGGTGGTGCTTCTGGTTCCGGTGGGAAATCGCATTCAGGTTAGTAGTTTTGTAAAATTTTGTTGGTGTTTACATGAATTGATGTGTTTGTAGTTGTGTGCGACAGTTATGTATGATCAATGCCAAACTTCATGTGGAGTAGGATAGAAAAATATGAAATCAGCTGGTTAGAACTAATTTGGGCCTACTCGCAAGTCGCTCAGCGAGGCGGATAGTGTAAGTTATAAGGTATCATTTTTAGCAGTTTTGGAGATATTTTAAGCTTGTGTTGTGCTAGTTTAGTAGTTTAGGCTGTTTTTGGCTGATTTGAGGCTTGTGTAATTGTTTTAGACCTGTTCAGACGACTTTTGTTTGAAAAATTGGTCTGAGAGTACGCCCTGGGCGCCTAAAACTGGAGCTTTTGAAGCGAGGTGGCTAGGCTATGCTGGACTGCGCTTGAGGGCCTAGGCGCACGCCTTGTGGGCTTTTGACAACGTAGGTTATAACCAAATAGGCACATACAAGGTTCATTTTAGTATCTGGATAGATATAAGCATATTAAACTTGAATAAGTTCATGGTCAAAGCTATACTAAAGGTTGCACAAACGCTTGTGTAAGCATTGATCATTTCTTTAAACTGCATACATTAACTATATGTCTATTATAAAGCCAACTGGGAGTTAGTATAGTATCATATCTTAAATGTTTTTAAGCCTTTATTTATAGGCAAGTCTAGTTACTAAAACATTAAGTTCGGTCAAAGTAAACGGCACATCAACTATATGTCTATAGGTTCAAATGAAATAGAAAGCATAACTAACAAAATAATTAACACTCTAGAGTTAATCAAATAAAGAATACAAATTGTTGAACCAAGTACCGACAATATAAAATAGAACTAATTTTTAAAAATCTTAATTGGTGACTTTTTCTTGAAGTTGTGGACTTGTTATTTCACTCCTTTTCTACATTCCCACCAGTCCACACATGAGTTGGTCATCAGAGCTATCGGTTCCTCATCAATATCACATGCCTATTGGGATTGATTTTTCCGTTTTGTATGTAGAATGTATTACTCTAGCTTTTGTTATAACTAAGAAACCTTCTGCTTTTATTCTGTCTTATATACCAGTTTGTTTCTGATTGTATTATGCTTTCATCTTAGCATGTTGTGCATAATTTCATACAACTCCATACTACTGGTATGTCATGCTATATGGTGTTAATATTTAAATAGTTCTCTATCACTCAGCATGAGTACCTGGACTGCTGGATTTTGGTTTATTTCTGTCTAGTTATTATGCATTTATGTGGATTAAATCAGGGGCTAATTCGCTAAAGTGTAGACTCTAGATGATTGTCAGGTTGTCATAATATATAAATTATTAACATAAACATCTCAACTGTAACTCCAATAATTGTGCTTTTTTCCCCTTCTTTTGTGATTCTAGATAAGAAGTCAGAGGGAAGGTCAAGAATTGACCGGGAGTCTGATAACCAGCAGCTCTTACAATTAGAAGAGAAAGATGTAGTATCATCTGTGGCTACTGTGCTTTCTGACCTTTGTGGTCCTGGTGAATGGATGCCTTTGGAGAAACTTCACACTGAGGTAAATCCCTAAGCATACCCATAATGACAAGATGGGCGGGTTGGGTAGCCTGGGTAAATGGTCAAACACGACCTTTGAAAGTTAAAAACATGTAATTCTTCAGCTCATAGAGGGCTGTGTTGTGTTGAGTGGCAGAGATCGTTTGCTCATACAAAAATAAATAAATAACCTTTACGTTAAATGTGATTAGAAAAACAATATTATTATTATAATAACCTGTATCTTTGAGTAAATTTAGGAGGTTGTATGCATTAAAATTAGAATTTGGGCGACTTTTGAATCGTATGATCTTTTTGAAACATTCCCTTTTTAGCTTTACTTGTTCAACTTGACCTATGTGTGACAAACACAACCCAAGTTGAAGTTGCCATCTGTAGCTCAATATATGCCTTATAAGTTGATCGTACGCACTATTCGGTAACTTAATTATGTTTCTTGTGCATAAATACCTTGAAAATACTCTTTAAAATATTCAGCTTTAAAACTAATTCACACATGGCTGTTGTGCTCAACATGTCTAACTTTATTTTACAATATGTGGTGCAGTTGTTTGAACAATATGGCAATGTCTGGCACCATAGTCGAGTTAGGAGGTATCTAACTTCTGATGATAACTCGGGCTCTGAAGCTCAAGGCAAACCATGGTTCGGACTCCTTATGTTGTTGAGGAAATACCCTGAGCATTTCGTCATTAACACTAGATCTAGAGGCCGTGTTACACTCGAGTTTGTCTCACTTGTTTCACTTCTTTCTTAACATCTTGAAGAACTGACTTAATATTTAGGACATGGTCTCATGCCTCCATTACTTGTAAATTAGATTCTCTTGAGGTCTTGTTTGTACTCTTGATTGTACTTAACTATGAACCTTTTGACCACTTGTCAAAAGTTTCCAATCTTATATTTGAAGTTTTTCTATTTTTCTTGGCTTCAAGAAAAAAGCATCTCTTATGTTAAACTTGATTACATAGTGATAAGTGTTTAAGCACCGTAGCAGAGTTTTTGAATTTAGCTTCTAAGATGTGCATTTAGTTTTTGAATTTACTATCAACATTTGGTTGAGTGGTAGCCTCATGATTTTTTTTAAGGAAGGTTGTGAGTTGGAGTTCTATTAACAATAAAATGTTGGTGGTGGGCTGGGTTTTACCGCAGTGGCCTTCTGGTGGCAGGTTTTCCTTTGAATTGGTGATTGGTTGGCTTGGGCTACCCAGCGTTGTCTGTACTTGCGGGCGTATGGGGTGCCTTTTCGCCATTGGATACCCCGGATAGCCGGGTTTTAATTAGTTGGTCATTCAGAAAAAAAGATGTGCATTATAACCTAAGACTTGCAAAAAATTGGGATGAAGATTATCATATTTTTGAAAAATCAGATGGCAATAATAAAGTTTTTAATCATCCTGAGCGTGATGTCTCTGTTTTGTTTAGATCCTGAGAAGCTCTTTCCTCCTTGATTTGTCTTCGTGTTTGGATCACTATTCTTCTGTGACGGATGCTCAAACTTCATTTGAAAACTTACCCTTCTCTTATGTTCTGATAGAGTATAGTTTTTAGTTTTAGAAGGTACAAGCATTCACAACTCACTCTTCATTTACATCTTTATAATTATACTAAAACTCATTATTTTTTTCTCTTTTTCAATTAAATAATACATTTATTATTATATTTTCTCTCTACTCTACTCTGCTCTTCAACAAATATTAAAAAATTTATAGAGATGAACAGTGTTTTACCAAATATAAAAATGAACAATTACATGTTTTCCATAATTCACTCACAAACCACTCAGAGCACTCACATCCCATTTCTTATTTTTATCTTTATAATTACACTAAAAATCATTAATTTTTCTCCCTCCTTTCAATTAAATAATACATTTACATTTATCATTATCTTTTCTCTTTGCTTCACTTACAATCACTTTTAAAAATATTAAAAATTTTATAAGGGTTGAACGATGAATCCTTAAATTTACAGATGAATATTAACAGTTTATATATGCTTCACTCACAACTATTCAAAATCATTCCATATAATATAAGGACTCCCACTCACATATTTTTAAGAAACAAATTGCAAATGCTCTCGTAATCATTTTTTATAATATAAAGAACACGTTCAAAATATATATAAAAAAATAAACTGTGAATGCTCTTTTATTTGTAACAAGACTTTTTGACCTTGAGTCATCATATTTGACTTTTAAAAGCCAAAATAACTGGCCTCTTTGCTCAAAACTATTCATATTGTGAATTTTGGGAATACTTTTTCCAATTTTTTCTCAAGTTTAAAAATAGTGTGAAACTAGTATTAACCCCTCTAGCGTTGTGACGGGGCGCAAAACCGTGTCAAAGAGTATCAATTTCACACTACCGTCAGCAACCACCAGCATAGAAAAATCTCATAAAAAAAGGGAAAAAAAAAAAGAAAACTAAACATGAAGTAGATGTAAAAACGTTGAACCATGCACGTGAAATGTAAAACATAACAATAAATAAGTCGATTTAAGACCCGCACGTTGCGACGGGCCGTTAAACGGAAAATAATAAGCGTAACAACATTGAACCACACAAGCATCTTACGACGTGTTAGCTCTCAAATACAATTTAGAGGGAAATGTAAATCGAAAAATTTATAAAAGATGAAAAGTATAGGGGATAAAATTGAAAGTAAAAAACTACAATGGTTAAATTATAAAAGATATAAAAATATTAAGTTTATAATAAAAAAATAAAAGAATTAGATGATTGTATTTTATGCATATAAATATGTAAATACAACTTGATAATTAGAACATATATAACGTGAAATAAGATAATTCATATGGTCAACCAATGAATAATATTCAAACTTAAGAGCAAGTCAAATTACTTTTGCTACTGATTGATTGCTGAGCGAGTCATGGTCAGGAAATCATCCGAACTCAGTTAACCGAGTTCCTCCTCTTCAACAGTGAGCTCAAAGTTGGGTTCCGTACCACACATGAAAGCGGGCCAATAAAAACGTGAAAACAAAATGCGTAGGTTAGTCAGGTTTGATAACAGATCAAAATGGGTTGTGTTAAGATGGACGACCAACAAGCATTTTTTCATCCATATCTTGATATTATAAATAACAGTGTAATGTGCTAAATAGAAAAACCTTTATAAAACCTATACGATTACATAAAAATTTAACCATCTATAAAAAAGCGATTTAGGAGCCTTTTTATGCATTTAAACAAACATCAAATGACTTATCAACTATTCAACCCATTTGACATGTTTAAGTTTTAGGTAAATAATGTAACTTAACCCAAACTAACACATTTATAAAAGAAAAATAATGTTCAAAAATTGCATTGCATAGACAAAGGACCAAAGGCCTAAGCTAATACAAACAACTCCACATGATTGAACAATGCAAAATATTTGGTTTAAAATATTTTTTTAAAACGACAAATCACACACTTATCTAACCTACTACCAATTCTACATCTTTATCATCTTTGGACATAACAAAGACGGGCTTTTTTGTCATTTGAAAACGAGTAAAATAAAAGTATCATCAGCTTAAGAGGAAACAAGTTGAATTAATTGAATTGTTGAAAATTATGTAAACTGTATTCAATTCATAAAATCCCCTGAATCGTTGTGTTAAAAGGAATTTACAAAAATATGTAACATTCTGATTATTTTTGACACAATTACTTTTGAAAGTTTAGAAATAAGAGAAAATATTTCAAGACAATATAACTATATTCGTTTTGGCTCGTTACCTAACTCGCCAAACTAGCTCATCCTATCACATCTTAACATAAATGCTAAAATTAAAAAGAAAAAATAAATATGATACTGTCACATTCTATCATATAAAATTTGTTAAACTATGTTTATGTCTTTTTAGTAGAACACACACAAACTACTATTTCTAACTTTACCCTTCATATATAGTGCACAATGTTGTTTCTTATGTCACGGCTATTGCTGTGTGATATATAGTAATTATAACTTCTGAAGTTCATGAAAAGTTGTAATAAAAAAAAATTAAAAGTGAAGAGTAAAATTAGGAAAACAATTAGTTCGTAGGTATTTAAACAAAACAATGTAGTTTTAAGAGGTTTACATTCAAACTTGGGTGTGTGGCAAAACCACATTTGCATTTTCTTACTAACAAAATAGATTACGCGACACAGGTTTTAACCTTTGACTGTACGTAGTGGTGCCCTTAGGGAGCGTCAAATTTGTTGATATGGACACAAATAGGACGCTACAGCCACTATATCCTTGTTAAAGGGGGCTTCAAACCCATGTTTAGGCAAACCCTTAACGGGCGTTAAAAGGGGTGAGTGAACCAATTTTTTCTCACTTTTGATAATCTTTAACTATAAAGGGCTCTAAATCCACTACACTTGCTTTAAAGAGGCTTTAATAAATTCATATTTGCCTAGGTGATATTTTAACTAAATAAACTACTACACAAAGTCTTATAAACCGGTGTTTTTTGAAATTAGTGTGTGGTGTACCATAAAATGTGAACGTTTTTTCTTATTTATCAACGGAGACAACTTTTTAAGATTTAGTTTATGATATCAACATCAAAGATTAAAGTGGTTTTAATGTTTCATTATGACAAAAGTGTTTGGAAAAGGTCATCGTGCATTTACCATAAAACATGTCCCCATTTTCTCTTTTATCATTGTATTATTGTGAAACCGATGGTGGTGGATGAGACGGTTAATTTGGTTCATAATAATGATATTTACGAAATCCATGAAGGCTTAAATTGTGAAATGACACTTTTAACTCATTTGTGTTTAATATGATGGAGTTGATGTTCATGTGTGATTAATAAAGTACATTAGATGGTTTGATTAAAAAGCTATTTTATAATTTATTTTAATACTTTACCCACACACACTAATCTTCTTTTAAACTACATAATATGTTCATGACGATACTTAAACATTCACCATTTAAAAGAGACGCCACAACACTTTGATACTATTAAGCTAAATGTCCTTTAATAAATAGGTATTAAATCACATAATTTTGATGAAAAAAATAGCATATCTAGTACTTTTGTTGAACTTTGCCTTTTATGAAATTTAATTACTATGGTGCTTCATGTTGAAGCAAGAATCCTTCATACAGAGATGTGGACTAATGATTCAGTCCAAGAGGAGTTATGTCACTTGACTAGAACCCCGAAACAAGACCTGCACTAGTAGCAAACGTGTTAGCCACCCTATCGTAAAAATGAGTTTTTTATATCGTGACAAGATTCGAGCGTGAGGATAATTTTTGTATGAATAAGAGTGAGGGTAAGTGAGAAAATGGAAGACAACATAAACTCGTGTTGGTGAGTGGTGAAGGGGCAGTTATTTGTAGCCGGTATGGACTGTTGTGTCACATAACACTCTTGATAGTAAAAACGGCTCAGTAGTTTTGTGGGACCAAGGCAAACAACTTTTTAAACTAAATATTCTTTTCAAGTGCCATCACCATTAACAGTGACAATTTGTAGCATTTTTTGTGAATCATAGTAAAAAATGAATTCGTTAAATGTTCATGTTCAAGTTCAACTTCAAGTCTAAATTTTCAAGCGTAAGCGTAGAAATAAGTGGATTTTTTGTGGACATAGTCAAGTTTCACTACATCCACAGTTTAGAAAGACGTGATCTTATTAAAGAGATATCAATATGTAATAATAACATTTTTAGAGTCTCGCTTGAAATTATCAAACACTTTAGTGGGAGTGGGAGAAAGAGGTCCTTTACTTTTATTAATAACATTTTGCACATTCCCTCTTAATGTACTCATTGATATACTCTAAACAAGTGATAATTGGTTTGTCTCTTCCTCTTACAAGTTGTTCATTAAGGACCTCACAGGCTCACACATCTTGTAAAACACAAGATCACACTCATATATACTTGCGTAACAAAATACAAATATAAATTAGATCGCTTACAACAAAGATGTTTATAACCCAGAGTTTGGTTATCTCCTATAAAGGAACAAAATAACCAGATCATAAGAACCATTGTAGCAAGTGATGATTGATATATACAATAATCTTGAAAAGAATTAAAATTATCAAATCACTGAATGTTCCAGATTATAAGCATTATTATTTTATTTTATTTTTGAAATTTCATTTGGACAAGTGTTTGAGAGAAGAGAGAGTCTAAGAGAAAGAAAGAGATAGGTGACGTTACTAAAAAGAGAGTTTCTTTTTAATCAATGTATATTAGTAATGACTAGAGATATGTGATTTACTGAATAAACCCTAATGTGATGCTCATGTGAGGAACTTAACACCTAGAATTAACTCTCGTTAAGTGGAGTTATCATTTATAAAAACAAACAGTATGTTATACAAGATAGACTAAACCCGTAAAAATCATGACCCATGTTTCAATCTGTAGTCCATAACTTTCTCTAAATTGACAAAGATACAATTTATCTAGTCGTTATTACTTGTTATTATCCTTAAGTGAATTTTTGTTATAAATGCCGACCTATCACCCAGCAGGCCAAAGTGAAAAAACAAAAGAGGAAAAGTGAAATGTATAGAAACGTAGGTAGGAAGGACCATGTGGGTTAAAATGAGGGGCATAAAAGTGCATAACATATGCACTTGATTGATATGATTATGAATTGTTCCCCATGTAGAAACCTTTTGCTGTTTTGTCTTCTCATAACCCATTCTTTTTTTATTTGACCACTCACCACTCTATGATCTTTAACTATACTATATTATAACATATAAGTCGAAACAAAGGGCGAATTTAAGAGATCTAGCATGACAATCGTGACGTAAATTTTAATTTTTTAGATTTTCATTGTAATCGGTTTGGTTTTTGGGCTTAGCACATTGCTAATGGTCTTTTTTTATTTTTAATAAAAGTGTTGTTCAAAAAAATGTTAATACATAATATATAATATTCTTCAAACGAGTTATAAAACTACTTTTTTAATTTATACTCTTAAATCACAAAGATATTGTATAGTATCTTTTTCTTCTTTCTCACCGTACATATTTTTATTAGTTAACTTAAAAAAATTAGAAAAATGATAAAAAAAAATTAAAAAAAAAACATAGAATCATAGATCGCCCATTTGAATATCCAAATTCCAAACTATGAGACGTCTACACCATCACAGTCCCTTGTTGCTTACTCGGATGCGGATTGGGTAGGTGCGCGGATTGGGTGGGTGCGCGGATTTATGTCGCTCCACATCCGTTCATTGCATATTTTTAGGTAACAAATTAGTATCATGGTCTCCCAATGGCAACCCACCACTTATCGGTGTAGTGTGGAAGTTGAGTACCATGACATTGCAAATGCAGCGCTAATGCTTCTAGGCTTCGCAACCTTCTCTTAGAGCTACACGTTCCGTTACAAAAGGCTACAATTGTCTATTGGGACAATGTATTTGCAATCATCTTATCTGGTGATCCTTTTCAATATCTATAGACGAAACGCATGGAAATGTGAATCCGTTCATTCATTTATGTTCGTGAACGTTTGATAATGTGTTCGTTTATTTTCATAAATATCCGTTCATGAACATTCGATCGTGTGTTTGTTTATGTTCTTAATTTTTGTATCAGTCATGTTTATGATAATCTTGTCAAGTATTTTTGGATATTTATGTTTAGTGCTTACTTATTTTTGGTGAATTTTGTGTAATGTTTGTGATGAAAATGCACATTTTATTCTAAAAACAAATATATAATCATTTGTATCCGTTTGTGTTCATAAACTTTTTCTTTGTAATCTTTTGCGTTCATGAATCTTTGTTTGTGTTCGTTTGCGTTTGGTAAGTGTTTGTGAACAGTTTATGAATATGTTCATTTTTATAACACACGAACACGAACAAGTATTCATGAACATTTAATGAATAAGTACATTTTCTTAATGAACGAATACTAACAAGATCTTCTTTGTGTTCGTTCGATTCGTTTGCAGCCCTAAATGTTATAGTTTCCTTTTAGATCAAATGTTCTAATCCTATATATAACAGATTAATATAAATTAGTTATGATGTAATGTACGATAGGTTAGATAGTGTATTTACATCTCGTCTTAGAGCATTCACAGTCTATTCTCTATATATATGTGAGTGCATTCTTTATATTATAAAGAATGATTATGAGTGGTTTGTGAGTAGTGGATAAAAAACATGTTACTGTTCATCTTTATATTTGGTAAAACACTATTTATCTCTATTAATATTTTATATTTGTTGAAAGTGATTGTAAGTAGAAGAGAGAGAAAATATAATGATAAAGGTAAAAAAAAATATTATTTAATTAAAATAAAAAAAAAATTATATTTTTTAATATAATTATAAAAATAAAGATGAATAGTGATTTGTAAATGATTTAGAAATACAATTTACAACCCCAAAGGTTTTTATCAGAAATTTAGCGTAAAAGGTTTGATCCGAACTCTAAAACTGTTTTATCATAGTTTGCTGTTACTGGTTTCCCTCTGAATTGATTAAACTAGTTGTTGACTGTCTTGCACTTGCACATAATATGCGAGTTATCCTTTTTAAAAGCATGTTAGTGGTTATGAGAAATGTCAACAGTAAAAGTTAGTAAACAGAAGACCAAAACCGAAACCTCACTCTCAGTGTCACAGAGTCATCTTCTACATTCTCTCACCATCTTCCGCCATTTTGGTCTTCTCCTAAAGCTGATTACAAGCATTCAACAATGGCGGATACCCTCTGTTCATCATCATCATCATCTTACAACTTGAAAAAGAACCCTAATTTTCAACCGATCACATCTATAATCCTCCGTGATCTATCTCTCCTTTATTCCTTCATCACATCTCACCCTATTTACTTCTCTTATTTCATCTTCTTCTCTCGCTACCTCATCAAACTCATCTCCTTCATCTCTCCTCTGTTCATCGTCACCGTCTTCCTCTCCCTCCTCCTCACCACCACCACCACCACCGCATTCTGCCCTAAATTGCCGCAATTGGAGCTCGGAATCCTTCAGACTGTCATCAACCAACTCAATCCGAACTTAGATGAAGCTAACGGAGACGAAAATGATCGTAACTTTGAGGATTTTGAGATTTACAAAATCGTGTTTGACGGAACATTACCGTTAACAATTCGCAATGAAGGCGATGAAGATTTAATAACAAAGAAGATTCTAGAACATCCGGTTGATTGTGACTGGAGAAACTATGGTAGAACTAACTATTCAGATTTGGATGAATTAGGTTTCGAGAAGTTATCAGAAATATCACTTCACGGTGGCCGGAGAAATGAAGCTACAATCACCAATGATAAATTAGGTGTACAGAAGATTCCAGAAGTTTCAGTTCACGACGGCCGAAGAAATGAAGCTACGATTTGTAATACAGATTCCGATGAATTAGGTGTCGAGAAGCCACCGGAAAATTCAGTTCACGGCGGCCGGAGAATCGACGTTAAAGTTACCGATTCATATGTGGATGAACTAGAAAAGGAGAAAGGTTTTGAGAAATTGTTGATAGAACTTGACAAATTTGACGATTCCACAACTGCGACTGAAACCAAAGCAGATTCCGATGAAGTTATCGGTGAATTACGAAAACCTAAAGCAGATCCGGTGGAATTCTGCAAGTGTTCAAGTGTTGACGATAAATTCAGTCAGAATTCGGTTAGATCGAGTTCATGGAGATCGAATTCTTCAAGTGTTGTTACCAGCGATGGATCGATGATGCTGGAGAAGGAGTGGCGGAAAACGTTAGCGTGTAAGCTCTTCGAGGAACGATATAATTCACGAGGAGGTGAAGAGGGTATGGACTCGTTGTGGGAGGCTTACGAGAACGACAATTCGAAGAATCGAAAGGATGTTTTGGTGAAGAACAAGGTGATGATGATGAAGATGAGCAGCAACAATGGTGGAATTCAGAGGTTTGAAGATAATGATGATGATGAAGGAGATGAAAATGATGAGATGAGTAGTGGGCATTTGTGTTGCTTACAGGCATTGAAGTTATCAAGGAGAAAGATGAATTTGGGATTAGGGAAACCTAATCTTGTGAAGATTTCGAAAGCTCTCAAAGGGTTTGGTTGGTTACATCGTGTGAAGAACAAGCATGGTGGTAAAAGATGTTAGGGTTCCTCCAACAAAGTAATATTTTAGCCATGACTGCACGTTACTGGTAAAGTTACGAGCGCGTTAAGAGCGGATGGTCTTCGAGAGATTATGACAGCAAAAAACTGGTAAGTTAAACCGTTGTATTATGTATGTGTTTATGTTTATTTTATTTTTTAAGTGTATATATCTAATGTATTTTCTTAACATTCTTGGAGTGATCTTATATATGTAGAATTTATGTATCTGAAGTCGATTTTGTGAATGTTAGTATAAACTTCTTGTTGAACAATATTGAGTAAATTACCATTTGCATCCCTGACGTTTGTTCATTTTAACCACTTGTATTCCTACGGTTTCAAAATTGTCATCTGTCCCCTAACGTTTCATGTTATCTTCATTTGAGTCTATATCGTTCCATTTTTATCGTCTTTTGAGTCCAAATAACTAACACTGTTGATGTTTCTGTTAAAATTATTATTGAAAAGACTAACTACCCTTAAAATTAAATAATAACATAAATACCTTGTGAGTCCCATCCATCTACATCTTCTTCAAATCACCACCACCACAACCACCTCTATCACCACCATCACAACCACCCGGTCGCCACCACCACCACCACAACCACCCGACCGCCACCACAACACCCCCATCACCACCACAACCACTTGGTCGTCGCTACAACAGCCCTTATCACCACAACTACCTGGTCGCCACCACAACCACCCGATCTCTACCACAACAACCCATATCACCACAAACACCCTGTCGCCGCCACAACAGCCCCATCACCCCACCACCCCTCACCACAGCCCCATCCCCACCACTATAGCTGCCAATCACCACCACAACAGCCCCCATCACCACCACCACAACCACATCACCGACAGGGAACTTGAAATTGCGGATCTAAGAAGGGAGGGCTTAGAATGGTGATCATTAAGGTTTGTAGTGGGTCTAGTTGGGTGGGTGACGGCTGTTGTGGTGGTGAAGGGCGGTTGTGGTGGAGTGGGTTTGTGGTGATGTTTACAGGTCGATGGTGGAGTGGGTTGTGGTGTTCATGGTGTTGATGGATGGTGCCGTCGATAGGTGTTGGTGTCGGTGGGTGGTGGTGTCAGTTGGTGTTGGTGGGTGTAGAGAAAAGATGAAATAGAAGGTTTGGGTGGTGGCGTCGATGGGTGGTGGGTTGTGGTGTCGGTGGATGGTGGTGGATGTAGAGAGCAGAAGAAGATGCTGGTGTCGGTGGGTGGTGTGTCGGTGGGTGGTGTGTCGGTGGGTGGTGGTGGATGTAGAGAAAAGAGGAAGAAGAAGGTTTGGGTGGTGGTGTCGATGGGTGGTGGGTTGTGGTGTCGGTGGGTGGGGGGATGTAGAGAGCAGAAGAAGAAGATGTGGGTAATGGTGTCATTTGCAGGTTGATAGTGGAGTGGGTTGTGTGTTTATGCTTGAGAGAGAGGGAGGGAGGGGGGAGGGGCGATGTGGGTGGTGGTGTCATTTGCAGGTTGATGGTGGAGTGGGTTGTGTGTTTATGCTTGAGAGAGAGGGAGGAAGGGAGGGAGGGGGATGTGGGTGGTGATGTCATTTGCGGGTTGATGGTGGAATGGGTTGTGTGTTTATGCTTGAGAGAGAGGGAGGGGGAGGGGGGGGGAGGGAGGGGGAGGGGGGGGGAGGGAGGGTGAGTGCGTGTTTATGATGGTCAAAGAAAAAGAAAAAGTAGGTGGTTCAATAATTTTTTGTTTTATTTTTAATTCTTAGGGGCATTTTTAGTCTTTTTATAAAATAGTTCATTGAAAAACTAACGGTGTTAGAGTTTTGAATACAAATGGATATAAAAATGAAACGTTAGAGGGCCATTGACAATTTTAAAACCTCGAGGATGCAAGTGGTTAAAATATAGAAACGTTAGAAATGCAAATGGTAATTTACTCAACAATATATTAATAGCATGACCACCATAAAAAGTTAGAAAACATGTTGCAATAATTTCCGTTGGCTCTTGGGCTATACGAATAATTGATACACCGGAATCCAGCTCAAGCCCAATGCAAAATTAAGACTAATTAGATAACGAGATCACTAATATAATAAGGTACTTGTAGCGTCCTCAGCAAAGGGCCTCGGGTTGTTTGGGTATTTTGGTAACACCATCGCCGGTGATATGAGTAGGGATTGTGGGTTGGAATGGTTCGGGCTCAAGTCGGACTAGATCCAGAAGGAATGTCATCCCTTCAACCGCCAATCATCGCCATCACTAAATTTTTAACCACTGCCTCTTGGCCATTACTAGAATCATGTCCACCACCTTTGATCCTAGCCAAAGCCACCAAAAGGTCAACCCCATCGCATAGTGAAGTACTACCTTTAGGTATTCTTCAATCCAACAATTCTTTCTTTCTGTTAAACAGGCATCACATGCTAGTTTTTTATACTACCAAAGTCTC
Organism: Flaveria sonorensis; assembly: GCA_025506505.1. NCBI lineage: Eukaryota > Viridiplantae > Streptophyta > Magnoliopsida > Asterales > Asteraceae > Flaveria > Flaveria sonorensis. The sequence continues at coordinate 66,977,295 of CM046423.1, forward strand.
ATTATTTTGTTAAACCCAGTTGCTAAGATAATAAGGTCAATTAGGGTTTTATGATTCTTGATTGCAACTTTACTCAAAGGTTAGGATTTGCATAGAAGTAAAGATCACCATCAATGTGATTTCTTTATGGCTTCCAATTATTGAACTGTAAGTTTTCATTTTCTTTGTCTCTTACCAAACTCCTTTACAACAAGCTCTAGTGTTGCATATACGTTAACCGCTTGTTGTGTGAATACTTGGACTATGGACAGGGTTTTATCATTCTTGTAGTTCTTTAGTTCTATATTGGAAGTAGATCTTGTTGCTAGAAGGCTTTGTTGCATGGAAACATGATCGATTATACTGACCTGAAACTATACATGTCTAGAATCATGCCCCGGATTGAGGCATCTCAAATACCTTATGTGCCATAAACCCGTTAGTCCACCTTGTACAACACATGGTCATCATGATAATGGCGAAACCAGAGTATCACAAGAAGATTTTAGACTCGTTTCAACTACTTGTTCAAAATTCACTTGAAAAACACATGTTGGACAAAGCTCTCCCTATACCCCCAGAAGATACAGTACCAGGTCGACCAGCAACGTATGCTGTGTAGTTAATACCCGACTTGACAAATGCCACATATGAAACCAAAACAAATACGGGGTCGTACACCCAACAAGATCTGTCATCTACTCTACCAAAATCCACTTCTGAATAACAAAAAATACAAATAGCTGGGATGAAGACTATACTACACAACACAGATTACCAAAAACCCAACCCTTTCTATTCTTCCAAGTTGAACAAAAATTCCCAACTAAACCAATCAAAATCTTTGAATCCCCCCTTCCCTACCAATAATAATTTACTCACTTGTTTAAGCGGTTGCAGGAACGCGTGGAGCCATATTCTTAGCTGTTCCATTAACCATTCCGCGATTCACACGCTCCCTTGGATATTCATCACCACCACGGTTTGGTGGTGCTCCACCACGCCCGCCTCCTCTGTTGCCGCCATAATCATATCTGCCACCACCAAATTCGCCACCACGATTGTACCCTCTTCCACCACCATAGTTTCCACGGCCCCTTGGACCTTCATTCCTGAAACCACCAGCACCCCTTCCAATAGGAAATCGTCCACGTGTTCCTGTTTCAAAATATAATGACTCTTAGTTTAACAGCACGTTATGATCCATTTTCAGTCTTAGTGGCAGTCTTATCCCATTTAGTAAGAAAAAGGTTTGATTTGGAACTGGTCAAACAGGTAAACTTTTAAAGTCAGGTGAGAATCATGTTTAGTCCTATTTAATACTTGTGTAATTATAAAATCAGAAAGTAAACAAAAATATTAGCAACTCAACCTGGCTACTTCGACCCATAATAAAATTACTCTTCTGAAGAACACATGTAACCAATCCACCGTACCCACTCATTTTGTCATATCTGTAATCTAATTGCACTATATGATTCTCTTAGTAACTTAAAATGAAAGGTATCCAGCAGTATGAAAAAAAAAACAGTGGAAGGTTTTTGAAAGCAGCCCTGCTTCAGACCTTGATAGATTATTAAAAAAACCCACGCTAAAACAATTACATTGATATCCTATTTATACTAATCTAAACTTAGACCCCTAACCATAATTGACTCAATTCAAAATTCCTACATACTAGGAAATAATCAAACTAAATGATATCTTAACATAAATAAATCTAATCACTACATAATCAAAAACATCGGACTCCAAAAAATCCTCCTCTTCCTTTTTTGTTTTCATCCCAATACAAATTAGGCTAACATAAAACACATTAAAGTTGAGAGAATTGAAAAACAACATGTCTTTAATCAAATTTAAAGAAAAAAAAAAAGAAAAACATGTCTTTAATCAAAAAAAAAAGAAAAAAAAGAAACTTACCTCTAGAGTTTGTAGACCGCTTCTCCTCAACAACAGCATTGCGCCCACCTATTGCAACTGGTGAAGCCTAAAACATAATAAAATAAATATCAAAATGCCAATAGTATAATACCATAACAACTAACAAACAGCAATTGTCTATAGCTAGTGGTGGCATATGCAGATACCATTAAGTTTGTACATAGACAATAAATAATCTCTATTAACATTTAATGCCAATTCAACATATAAATAAAAGTTGATACATACCTCCATCGCTTTTTGAACAGCATCGGGAACCTCAAATTCAACAAATCCAAAACAAAATCCCTGTTGCTGCCATACAATGTTAGCGGAAGTTAAAAAGCAAAAGCATAAGAAAAAAGCCTTAGAGAAGTGAACGTGTACCCTGTTGCTTCGAACTTGGATGCCGTTGGGCTTAATAGGCCCAAATTTCTTGAACTCGTCTTCCAACATAGCAGGTGTAGCACTCATAGGAAGCCCCTTGATATAGATTGAGAAGCCATCAGCTGCCCAAAACAATAGAGGTTAGTAATATTATTTGTGCACAAATAGACAAGTAAAAGAATATATAAAGCACGTTGAAACCACATTAGAAAAATATATAAGAAAAATGCAGCAAATTTTGAACAAAATGCTATGCTTGCTTAATGGCTATAGAATGTAATTAATGGTAATAAAAAGTATTTGAAGTGGTTGGCAAGTTTTACAACTCTGACCCATTACCCTAAACTGGGTAGTAAAGCAAAATTAGGGGCAATGAGTTAATATTCTCATTGCTTTGTCCAACACTACATTTGATGTTACTTTAGAACTTGAGCCTAAGCGCATATCTGGAAAAGTAGCATAATCCCGGTACTAAAAGAAGCACGGTCCTCCCAGCAGTCCAAACAATGCCGATCCTATATTTTCTCTTAAAAAATTTGAGTAATATACGTAATTAATCATAATTATCAAAAGTGAAAGATGCACTAAAATCTAAAGGCGCAAAGGGTGAGCCCTTGGGCCTAGAAGCAAAGCTTTTTTAAGCAAGACACATTATAAAACTACCATTTTAAGGGTTTTTGATATGTTTTGGGCTAGTTTTAGGTTGATTCAAGGCTTGTTTAGGAGTTAGGACTAGTGTAACTGTTTCAGACCTGTTCGGACAAGTTTTAGCTGGAACTTTGCTTGAAAATGCATCTTTGAAGAATGGAACTTTTGAAGCGAGAAGACAAAGCTGAGGGCCTAGATGCGCGCCTTGTGGACTTTTGACAACAATAACTTAAACTTTAATATTAAAAATTATAATCAAAACATGTTTACTTTATTAAGCACTTATATATAACTTTTTAAAACTTATCTTCTGAGAAAAATATAACTTTTTTCCATATACAGAAGCTGTAAAAAGGGCATAGATATCTGAATGCATTAATATTACATGTAATAGGAATCAAACTAGAAAAGAAAATAAAACAGCATATACAGTTAAAAAATTTAAGTGGATAGAGCATGGAAACTTTTTGAGATATTAGGCCTAGGGGACCAGACATTCAAGCCTAACCAGGCAATTCAAACATATATTAGAAACCTATATGCAACTATGCAACTTTCATGTTCAACAAAGCTCAAGACTGTGTTATGAGATCAGGCTTTTTTGGGCACAGCAGTTAGCACAGCCCAACACAGGTCTTGGATCCAAGACCAATTGTGCTCTTTATGCAATGAGTATGATTTCAACAAATGCAAGCATACCTTCTTCCTCATGAATATCATTTTCAACAGCATCAACACTAGAAGCTGCTGCCTCAGGGGCAGAGGCAGTTGGCGGAACATTGTTCACTGGCTGCTCTTGGTTCCTTGGTTTAGGTTTCCTTGATGCAGGTGCTGGAGATGAAAAAGGAACACCATTCTGCTTCAGGTCCATTACCTTCAACAACAATGAAACATACCATAAACTACAACATATGAGAGCCATTACTCCTACATCCACCAGCAAACAAGCTAAACCAAACCTAAACTACGGTATATGAGAGCCATTACTCCTACATCCACCAGCAAACAAGCCAAACCAAACTAGCCACGCTTGCTTGTAAACATTAAGATAAACTAGGAGCCTAGTAGGACTCAATTGAATACCCCAAAGTGCCTTTGAAAAAACATTATGTGAATGAAAAACTAGATCATACAGATTAAAAACTTACAATAGAAGCATATGACTTCTTTGGGGTTTCTTCTATCTTATTGTTGGATTCAACGACCGTTTGTGATGCCTCCTGCACATCATCAACAACTTCAGATACCGCCTCTTCCTCCACAACAGCCACTTCCACCACCAAATTCTCTGTAGGATTAACCACTTCTTCCTCTTGAGATTCCTCTGGAGGCTCAACAACTTGATCAGGAATGTGATTCTCCACCACATGTACACTTTCAATCACTGCAGTTAAGATGATTTCAGCAAATTATAGCTTGATTTCACAGAAAAATAAGAAGAAAAAGTTGTATTGTCTGTTGTACTTGATGGTTAATTAAGAATAGAAGATAAAAATTAATAGTTATAAGTAATCAATATCAAACAAAGAAAGTTTCAAAGAAAACAAAAGAAACATCTGTTTAAATATAGTTCAATAAATACTATGTAAGTCACTTTTGTATTATAAAAACTTACAAAAAGATGGTAAATAATGATCACAAATTTGAAAATGCGAGGAACAAAAAACTCTCACTGATAAAAGTGAGTTCAACTTCTGAAAAATTTAGAACTGCTCGACTACTAAAAATTTAAGGACAGATATTTACATAAGGAGCCCAACCAGTTACTACCATTGTTGGTAATTCTTCCCTTAACTTTTTAAAAATTTTTACTTACACGCTTAAAATTTGTCAAAATTTAACTTTCAATCTGATTAAAAAAAGAGACAGTTTCTTGTTCCGCACTTTTAATCTGTCAACTCTGAATTATTAACTATATGAAAACAAAAATGATTTGACGATATCATATTAGCAAAATATGCATGTATCTTCAGTCACCTTGCTCAGAATTGATGGAATCCTCAACACCCTTAACAGGGCCACTATTTCCATCATTATGATTGGCATCCTCCATGTAACGAAACATGTCATTTAACACAAAGTACCCTTTGTCTTGTGGTGCAAGAAAGAAAGATTGAGTGAACTTTTTAAGAACATTATCTTTTCCAGTCAGGTACCCAGTGACTAGAACATTCACTCCACCACTCAATGATTCTTGTGCATCCACAGACTTAATCTCAGCCCTGAACTCATCATAGTTAAGAGATAATATTTTAGAATTGATGGCCTGCACATCCCAAAAGACAATCATAAGCAGAAAATTATAAATTATGACCAAAAGGAAACCCATATTCACAAGCAAATATAGGGTAACAAAGTAGAAATCAATTATTTCTTATGTTGTGTTCATCAATCTACAACTCTCAACAAAAAAAAAGTGATTTTTCTCCAACTGTTTATAGGATATTTCATCAACAGAACAATGAAACTAGTCATGATGAAAAACAAATGCATCAAAGAATATAATATCAAACTATTAATTAATTATCATCCATAAATAAAATTATATGAAAAAAAAGGGAAAACTCATACGTCCATGGTAGTTGTTATGCTCATAGAACCATCCTCCTCAGGGCGTCCAAGTTTGCTTATGTCCTGATAAAACCGATGAACTAAACCAGGAGACTGATGTAGTATATGATAATACTGCTGAACAAAAGCATTGCCAACCTATTTATCACCAAAACATAGGATATAAGTATGTTATTGCAATTTGCAAACAATACAATGATATAGGAATACTAAATAAAGCAAATTAAAGATGCAACTGTAACATGTATAATGAAATATTTAAGCTTAAAATAATAGGCATAAATCAGAATTTTGATAAGCAGCTTTTGATTTACAAATAATAATCACGAATCAAGTGCATAAAATCAATGGCCTTACTATTTAATTTGTGAAACACCATGAATAAGGGTTAAAGCCAAATAAGGCATCAAGCTTAAGACTTTGCACAAAGATATTTAATCAATTGTTTATGTATGTGTGTATTTTAATAAAGCATTAAAAGAGGCAAAAAATTCATACAAAAATCCCGATTTCATTTATCATTTACATGAGTTAAGATCAACAACAGCATATAATTAAAATAAATCACTTGCATAACCAATGATTAACAACTCAACAATAATATAAACATCAATCCACCAACACAAAATGAACAATCATATTCCATCAAGCTAAGATTATCAGCATAAACCATTGAAATAAAACTAACATCAGTAAAAATCATAAATTAACATAATTTGATATTAAATCCTGATAGTCATTGGCCTAGAGTCCATAAACACAACTATTAAATAAAATAGAAAAACATGAAAAGATAAAGAAGCCAAGTATAGGTGACACGAGAAACTCAGAAAACTTGTTATCACGACTGCTCGATATTTTGTCTTATCAAGTTGAAAATATGTTAAAACTCACTCATTGAAACAAACAGATTCTGATACCAAGTATGTCATTACTAAAAAGCTAAAGAGCACAAGCAACAACAAAAGCAAGGCCTTTTTGCCTAACAATATAACTAAACACCAACAAAATATCAGCAAATAGTCAAACACATTCTACACAACTGATTTGTTTCCCCCAAAATACAATTAAATTTGGCACACATATCATAACCACATTCATAACATAAATGATAAACACAATATTCCTGAACCAAATCAGCCAGACACAAAACAATAAACTTCATAACGTAATTTCAAAGCTAAAGATCATGCAACCACCATAAAGCCAAACTTATTCCACCTACTTCAAAAACAACACAGCCACATAAACAGCATAAGGCCATAAGCAATGGAAAAGAAATGGAAAAGCAAAAATTTAGAAACCGATACATACAACTTGAGCAGAGACAGGTTGCTGCGATGCCGCTGCCGGAGCTGCCATTGTTGAATATATCAAAACCCTAACGAAAAGCAACATAAACAACAAATCGTTACAAATTCAAAAACAAATAACAAATCTAATGAAAACTGCATAGGATATGAATACATAAAGTGAGATAGATCGATTTGAAGGAGTATGAGTGAATCTGCACCTGGATTTTGCAGAGAATCGAGTCGAATGATAACAGATTTGAGGATTAACGAATCTCCGATCTCTTTCTTCGTCTCTGAATGTGTGTGTGTTTTTGTGTGTGTTAGGGTTTGGTGTGTAGTTTGCGGATCTTGAAGAGGCGAAGGTGAGAGCGGGTACGTACAGGGGTAAAAAGGGAGCGTGTGAAAGGGTTTCCAGGCATTATATAGTATGGAGTGTGTATGATTTTTATTTTATTTTTCTTTGTTTTCCAAATGGAATTTAAGCCAGTCTGGTTCGGTGTACGATCAGTAACCGGCTTGTTTAATAGGGGCGTTTTAGAGTGCGAAGCCTGGTTAGAGAGGTTCTTAGCTTTCAATACGACAGGTTGGTCTGGTTTATTCGGATAATGAAAATATTTATAATTATTAAAACTAGGTTGAAAGCAAAAACATATGTAATGAGATTCCTACGAATGTTAAATGTGTCAGTATGACAATTTGACAGTGAGCGATAGCCAACCCACAGATGTCCCATGCAAGACCATGTTGTTGTACATGAACGATGACTTGTGCAGGCCCTTTGGAAATTAATAACGGTTTTTTGTATCAAAGTTTTCGATAATTAAGTTTGTTTGATTTTTATCTTTTAAACCTTTTTCACTTTAACTTAAACTATATTTAGGTTAAAATGATTTCAAAATTTACACATGATGTTTTAGCCTAGTTATATTGGTGATTATCTCTATAAATATGGTGCACACCTAATATAGTAATAGGTGTTGTTTAAAAGTAAAAAAAAAATACCGATTCAAAGAAAATACATTTGTGACTTTTAACTTCGGAGGTCGTTTATGTTTGTTATCAATTAAACTTATTTACACTAGAAAGTTAAGCTAATGATGAACAATATTGTGGTGATTATCATGTAAAATATTATAAAATAAAATAAAAGTCAGTTGACATCAATTGTCACATTAAGTTGGGTTTTGTTTGCGCTCTTTTTTGTTCTCTTAAAATCAATAAATCATCAAGGATATTATTTATATGGAACAATAATATGTTTTTTTTTGTAGTAAATGCCTATTACAATTTAGATAAATTTTTCTTGTAAATCTGATCTATCGATCTTGTTTCACTGGCAAAGTTTTGAACATTTGTCTATTTGTTATGATATCTGTTAGTTCATTTGAAAAATACTCTATTTAAATGTTATTGTTTTAACTGATAATTTAAATACAACTTATGGTGTTTATTTCTATACATGAAATTTACGAGTAGAAGTCTGTTACAGGGTTATAACTTAAGTTGCTATAAGCTAGAGGACTCAAGCACTACATTGTGATGTTGAAGTATTAAAGCTGAAACATTAAGATAGTTGTGAGTGTATAAATCACTTTAGACAATGCCAAGGCAAATTCTTATGTGGCAACCTAATCTCTTGTAGAATACTCCTCCGATTCGGATTCCTCTCAGTGGTGGTTAATGTAATCTCGGCTTTCCGAGCCAAAAGAAAACACACCTTTAGGGTCGAGAAAGTGATAAACTTAGAGAAATAGTATAATTGGATTCCTAATAGGTTCACGTGAATTCTTGTAAGTTTCTAACCTGCAGTTCTTAATGGTTCCTAACCTTTTTACAGTATTGGTTATTAACTGGCTCGCTTATTGGTTAGGTTACCCATTTTTCCCCCACCTCTAGTTTTAAATCTAAACCTAAAGGTTTGAGCAACTTGAGTAATTTTTTGGGTCGAGCCCAAGTATTTAAGTATTCAACTCATAAGAAAAACCGTGGGCTGTATTTTTTATTTTTTTTAACGACAAATGTACGATCCTGCTTCGGATGATATGTATTAACTTAATCAGGTTCACCTATTCGTTTTCCAGCCGGGACCGCACCCCCAACCCCCTCAAGACCAAACTCATTGCTGAGAAAACCAGTGGGGTGTAATTTTTTTTTTTGAACGGCCAACGAATAATTTTAAGTCCGGTCATCCGGGTAAACCCATTGGCAAAAGGCCACCCACGCCCGCGAACACAGACAACGTTGGTGACCCGGCTAGCCAACCATTATAAAAGAAACCCACCACCCAAAGGGCTCACTGTGGTAAAACCCCTGGCACACTTGAAGAATATTACACCAAGTGAGACTTGAACCCATAACCTCTACTTTGAAAAGTTATAGGCCGTCTCCTCTCAAACCAGTTGATTTATAACTCATTGGCCGTGGGTGTATTACTACACACTGATTTAGACTTGTATGGGGGCACGCGAACCTTAAATGCATCTTAGTTTAGTCAGATGGTGTAATTTTTTTATTTTCTAACTATTTAATCGAATCTATTAGATTTTGTCACCAACAAATCACGTCCGTCAATAAATTGTTATTGTTGATACTCAATATTTAAATAACGAGCCAAGTGGAACCATCTACTAATTATTCAAGCTTAAAAATATAGACTCGGTCGCGTTGGAGTTAAGTTTCTAGCTTTAAATTTAATAGAATTATATGTCTTCTTGATCCGGCTTGATTACAACCGTAACTCACATCCACCGATATCCGTGTCAATCAACATCGATCAGCTAACAAAAACCCAACCACGTCATTTTGTAAAAAAATAAGAAAATTCATCTGCAAACTTTTTTATTATTAAAATGATAGAAATCAACCAATAAGCCAAGGATCAAACCACCAACATAAGCATTACAAACTGCACATCAACAATTAGCCCATTAACATTTGCATAACTTTCTTCCAAGCAGGTCTATTAGAAATATTATTCCACCATAAACTCACATTGGTCCGGTCCGTCACCATGTGGCTAAGGTCACATTCTTTCATCAGGTACCTGATCCCCGGAAGGTGGCTCAGGTCGGCGAGGGTGAACCAGTCTCCAGCTAAGTGGCTACTCTTCCATAGCCGTTGCTCGTAAACATCAAGCACTTGTCCAAGCTTTTTAACGCAATTCTGAACCAGGATATGGTCAGTTTTCCCACCCATCTTTGGGATGACCAGTTTTTGAAGAACAATATTGTAGATCATGTCGTTGAAGTGGTGCGCTTCGACTTCTAGCCATTGGTCGACTAGGGCTTTCTCCTCGAATGTGGTTCCGTAAAGTTTTTGGTTTCGATCACTGTATTTTGTTGCATAATACCTTACGATCGCTCTTGATTCTATACACATCAATTTTTTCCAATAAAGAAGGTTTAATTTTTGAAGGATGAGTAAAGAACTGAGTAGAAAAACCAGATAACTGAACCATAATAAAAAAACTCGAAACAAGATAACTACACTGGTTTAGAGACTGATGGTTCGGTTATAAGTTTTGTTGATAACCGAATTTATGGTTCGGTTATAACTATATGTATATATGTAACTGAAATAATCGAACTAAATCCGCACTAAAATCATCCATTATATTTTATAATTTATATTTTTAGTATGCGTTATGTTATATGCCAAAAACAATTTTGTTATAACTTAAAAAACATATTAGTTGCGGCTTATTCTCCTGTATAAAATAATAGAATTACTAATATCCTATCAGACTCAAGATATAACTGGATTATTAGTTAGAATTAGCTTGAATCAACTCATATTTAACGAAGGTTAACCAAATTAAACGAGGCCATCTTTTAGAATAACGAAATGGTTTATAACTGAAACTAATTGGTTATATTTAAAAGTTAAAACACCAGTTATTATAGGTTTGGTTTTAACCAATAACCGAATTGAACCAACTCATGTTAACCCTAGCAAAGATAAGTAAGTGTCATTACCAAAAAGCCGAAAATCTCCGTCCTCAACGACTGGCACTTGTCCAAAAGGCTACAAAGAGAACATCAATTACTTTGCATCAAAGACTAAACATATATATGTACGATAAGTACATGATTACATGTTAACTTTACCTGTTTTTTTAGAAAATCAGGCTGTTTATGCTCGTTGGAGTCCAAGTCAACGTCGATAAGCTCAAGGTCAACCCCGAGCTCGAAAAGGCACGCCAATACTCTTTGTGGACACGCCGCTGTAATCGGGCCATATACCTTGGCTACCATCTTCTTACTTTGTTAGAAGCTTTTAAATTATTGTTCCAGTTTACACTCGATACAATGAAGTAAACAAGTAGTTCATTATACGTGCTTAAATACTTTTCTTTTTTTGGGTGGGTGGGTTTGGGGGGGGGGGGGGGGGGGGGGGGCTGTCAACCACCAATATATTAAGAAGGTTTGATGGAGAATGGTGGTTGTTCACTACCCGCATGGCCGCATCAAGTCACCAACCAACGAATTTGTTTGTTTATTCAAGAAAAGATCTAAAGTTTGAGCAGTTTTCACATGCAGCCCCTCTAGTTTGTGAAATACTTGAAGCCCACGTAGTATTTTGTTTTCTTTTTAAAGAAGGTTAGCTAGTAGCTAATGATGATTTTTCAAAAACAGGTTCGGAGACAATGGGTTAGAGTTAAAGTGGACCGATTCAAAAAGTATTTGTTTGATTTGGGTAAATATGGGTTTCGACTGCAATGGGTTCAGGTTGAAAAGAGTCGTTTTAGAACAAAAAAATGTTTTAAAATGGATTCACAAGTGGCTATACGTGTTCATGGCGTTTAGCGGCGACATGTTAAGGTATGTACCCAAATCAGGAGGCCGGACTCAATACATATAATATTTTTGAATAGAATACACATAAACGTGAACATTAGGTAATATGTCTATTCATATTCATGTATGTGATTACTATGTCAAGCGCTTAACTTCGAATAGTATAAGGTTGTTTCTGTTGGTGAATTGTTCGGTTTGCGTTCGTGAACATTTCGGTTATGTGTTAGTGAACAATTTTAATTCCTTAATGAATGAACATGAACAAGATTTTCGTTCAGTAAGTGTTCATAAATCCTTCGTAAGCACTTTCAATTATTAATGAATGAACATGAACAAAGCTCCGTTCGGTTCGGTTCCTTTACAGCCTTGGGAGCAAGGTATCATGGGTAATATTAGTACATCACAAATCACAACTAAGTCAACTACACTAGTCTCATGAGCATGTGGCTATACTTTTAAGCTTATGATTTTATTATATTTCTTATGTAATTATACACATTGAAACCCTATAAATAAATGACAAATAACATATAACTAGTTTTATACCCGTCCGGAAACCAAGTATTTTAATACACTGAAATGTCACAAGTGTTTTTTTTTTTTTTGTATTTTGAAAAACCATAATTAGTTTAATCAAATAAAAACTATATTTATGTTCGTCGTGTTCAGGAATCTCAATACAGTGACATGGACTGTATTTGCTTCGATTTTTCTGCTACCTTACTATCTCAAAAGTCAAAACAACCTTTTCTTATAAAAGAAACCCGTAATTGCTTAAAAGAAATGATATTTAAGTTAAACATTATACTAATACAAAGACTGCGTTTACAATTCAAACCGGTAGAAATTTAAAACTTTTTACGCTTACGAATTTACACATATTAAAAAAAACATATTTTGTGTATGTGTAATGATGTTATTTCAAAAAAAAAAAAAGATAATGATTTTGATTGATGTTGAAGAATTAATACAATTATCACAACAATTTGAACCCTCCCCTAAACATGTATAATAAGTGTAACATGTGACAAGTTTTGATTGCGATAGGTATTATTGAAAGTTCCTAAATTGTAGTATATATAATACTACTACTATTATAGATGAAAATATAGGTGCTAGGACGAGCACTAGGTTATAGCTCAAAAGGGGTTAGGAGTCGCCCACCTTTGTTTCGCAGGCGACGACTCTATTTTACGGGTGATGGCGTCTATCTTAACTACGTGTCTGATTTTTAGTGGGTCTAAGGCAAGGCGTCGTCGTCTTGTCTAGAGGAGATATTTTGAGAAGAAAATTTTTGAGGAACATTATAAGGAATAAAGAGAACAAAAGGGACGTTTTGGGATTTTTTTTTTATTTTTATTTTTCACATCAGTGTTTTGTTGGATTTGCTGTAACCACCCATTAACAGTTGAATCATGTTTTAATGTTCATATAGAAATTGTAGAATACTAAAAGGATTTAAAAATACATAAAAAAGTTAAAGAGTTTAAAAATATGTTTAAAACCAAATGGTTTAAAAAGTCTTTTAAAAACCAAACAGTTTAAAAAGTCTTTTAAATATGATGAACGGTTTAAAAGGGCTTTTAAAATCAAACGGTTTAAAAAAGATGTTTAAAACCGGTTGTTAAAAAATGGCGTTTAAAAGAGCCGAAAGGTTTAAGAATACATTAAAAAAACCTTGAAAAATAAAACATTTCTTATATATAGGAGTAAGTTATGTTTTTAGCCCCCGGGTTATTAAAATAACCATTTCAGTCTAAATGCATTTTGATCATATTATTAGAAACAACTAACGGAATAATTTAACTTTATTAGTGCATTAGATTAAAAGAGTTATAGAATACAAATCACAAGGCTTGATTTGTCAAAAGATTTTTTTTGAACTCAAATGATTAAAGTGCTCAAACCATCAAAACGAAAATAGTAATTTACTCTAATTATTAATTCTTGCTAACACTTTTTTTAGTAAAATTCGGTTTTGCTCCCTTATGCTTGATAATAATAACTATTTTCTTCCAAAAGATTAAAAACATCAAGTTACCTTCAAGTTTCATAAGTTGTTTTAATTTTAGTTTAAAGTTTCATGAGTTATTTCAATTTGAATCCCAAATATAAAACTTTTGGACTAAAATTAAAACAAATGATGAAATTTTTGGACTTTTAAAGAAAAATAATTACTATTGTCAAATATTATGGAGCAAAATTAAGATTAACTTAACTTTTTCTGAAACCTGGTATTACAGCATTATAGCATGGAATGTATGAATAGTGAATGCATATTTTGTTCTTGCTACTCACTTATTAAGTTGCAATGCATAGTTTTGTTCGCTGATAAGAAATTTCTTTGGATTACAATTCACTGGTCATTCTCTTAAAATGCGAAAGTGGATTAAGAAAGTTCATGTAAGACTAGAAACTACTACTCTGAATGCAAGTAGCTCTCAATTCATTAGGGTTGTGATTTCTCAGCACGTTGTCGCAATTTGTTTACACTTATGTAACTAGTAAGGTTGATGTACTAGTTGAATCGCTTCATTCACCAATCTTCATACCGTAGGTCGTGGTTTCAAATTTTCAATCCTTTTTAAGAGCATGTTTTTCCTCTATTTTTTTGGCTTCTTCACTATATGTATGACTATATGGTGTTGGCATTTGAAATATACATCTTATTCTCGACTACAAGTGCACAGAAAAATTGCGAGCCGTGTCGCGTAGAGCGGGTTAATAATACTAGTATATTAATTGCACATGTGTGATTGGAGTCAAATATAAAAAATGATACAAATAAATGAGCATTTGTGTAATAAGTTTTGAAAGTAATGTTGATACGCTTAATTATAACTAGAATTTGAGAATGTGTGTCGCCGCAGTCTCTTCTTGGTTTGGTTTTTTTACGTAATTGAGATTCGTGTGTTGCTATGGCTAAAAAAGATTCTGTAAAATAACAGAGTCAACATCTCATATATTGTGGTCTTTTAAGCAAATGGTAATAAAATAAAATATTAAAAAAAAGATATACTGCATGGTGATGGTGGACATGGCCTGTGCATGTATATTGTGGTCTTTTACCACCATCATGGAGCTCCAGTTTAATACGCCCAGTTGCTAACCCGTTCATCTCATGTGACCCGTAAACCGATCTTGACCCGTTCATAAATCCAACATGTTTATCGTTATCACTTAGATGTGAGACTATGTGTGGATTTTGGAGAAAGATGAGGTGGAGAAAGATAGGTTATGAAAAAACTTAATCAACTCATCATGACCCGTTCCCTTTTTTTTAATGACACATCTTGATCCGTTGATCACTTTTCCTAGTTTTAAAATTATTCAAATTGACCCTCTTAAAAATATAGCTTAACACAATCTAATTCATTACTTCATTTTTACTATCCAAATCAACCGAAATGTACCCATTTGGGTCAAAATTACCAGGTCTAAATTAATAAGTTATATACATCATACATTTCTTTTTTGGAGGCTCTCTCTAGAAGTCTCTCTCTCCCTTCCTCTTTTATAATAATTAGAATTTTTGTTAGTAAATGTTTGAAGGTACCCAATATATTATTTTAAAGTCAAAATATTCTATGGAGGTTTGATTAACTCAATTAAATTTAAAAAATCATTATTTTTATTTTATTTAGATTTATAACCAACGATTTAATTCGGCTTTGGATGAGTCCACACCGAAAACCGAGTAATCCATATATTGAAGATAGAAACTATCCGATTAAAACACAGACAAGCCTATGCAGAGCCGCTCCCGACTGACTTCTGCACATGGCTATACAAAAAAACAATGGAGTAGATATCGAAAAGATGTTTATATTATAATTTTCAAAAAAAAAATTATGTTTTTAGTTGTGTTATCTTAATACTCAAAAGTAACATTTTTTATTTAATTGCAGATTTGTTCTTTGATATTTAAAAAATAATTATTTTTCTTTAAAAGTTTAGAAACATTAGTTTTATTCCAAAAGTTTCGTTATTTGTTTCAATTCTAGTCTAAAATTTTCATATTTTAAATTCAAGTTGAACAAGTGATGAGACTTTTTGTTTCAATTCTAGTCTAAAATTTTCATATTTTAAATTCAAGTTGAACAAGTGACGAGACTTTTTGAGTGGAACTGATACAACTTATTAAACTTTTGAAAGGTAAATTGATATTTGTAATCTTGTGGTAGAAAATTGTTACTTTTATCAAACCTTAAAAATCGAAGAGCAAAATCGAATTTAATTTTTTTTTTCTTAAACAAAGTTAATTAACACTTTGATGTGTTTTCATTAATCGACATTTGGTCGAATGAAATTGAAGATCCTCACATTCTATAATTTATTTCAATAGAATTGACAAACACTAAAATATTTGGATTCCTTCCGTCGATAAATGGAATTTCATTATAGTATAGCTAGCCATTTGAATTTTTATAACATATAAGTAGACAAATGTAACTTTTCTAGCTTGTAGCACTTTGTCATGTTATATAACAATTACTATATATATTAATGTCATATTAATATCATATATCATGTTATTCCCTTTTTATTAGGATCTCGTCCCTATATTAGAATTTATATTATGATATAATAATAGCAACTATACACGCATTGCCGCGGTGTTTCTTTTGCGTCTATATTTGCAATCCGTTAGCATATCATGTGTTGCAAAGCTATTACAATTTCAGATCATAAATTGCCTTACTTCTTCCTGAGGATCATATTTTTATGTGTGAAAAATGACGGCATCGGGTCATCATTTGGGTTTGAAAAAAATAACATATAAGTAAAACTTTCAGCGCAGTTAACCGACCGACCCCTAATACTTGGAGTTGTGAAACTCCAAGGGCTAACTTTCTTGAGTTCTCAAATCTAGGAAAACATGCATGATACTAATTAGAGCCAAAATAACATAATTTTAGAGTATGTATCCATACACAACTCATCATGAGAAGATACCATTTCACGTTAATATACTACAACAAGCATGAAATTTCACAAAGGGAAACAAATAAAGGAAGATTTACCTTGGATGTTCGAGTTTGATTTTACCCTACATGATCTCTCCTGTTGCACATGAACTATTGATAAATAACATGCGAGTTATGACACCTTCAACTTCACCATTTGCACATTTTGTTCACTTTAAATAAGAATATATATTTTTGGATGTATGCTCACCGAGTGCTTATCAAATCATATTGAAGATTAGCCTAAGCTGTTATGACAAGCTTAATTCTCTTATGGTGATTTGTCAAGCAGTTAGTCAAAGTGCAACTGTGTTTTTCGGGTAAGCACAACATGTTAAATTGTTGAGCTTTGTTGCTTTTATTTTTAAATCAAGGTGCATTTGTTTTTCCTTTTATGTTTAGCCATAACAATAGTTTTTCTAAGTGTCGCGTTTTAAAATCCTACCTGTAGGCTGCCATTTGTGCACTCTGCCACCGCTCAGCCTCACCACCACCTATTGGAGTACCAGACTATTCACATGAGCCACTTATTCACTCAAGGTAATAATTTATAGTTTTTTTACTCTACTAGACTATGAAATTGAGGATTTAAATCTGAATGAAAGTGGGTGTGTTTTGTGCGAGCTTAAGGTCTTTTGTCATACAATAAAAGAAGATGATAGATTTACTAGACTAATGGTGGAAACCAGAAAATATCTTTCTTTTCCTTTGTTTTATCGGATATTGAAGCTAGCATTGGTTTTACCGGTTGCAACCGTAATTGTTAAAAGATGTTTAACTTGAAGCTTATCAATAATGATTTACGGAATCAAATGAGGGAGGAATATTTGAACAATGCTCTATCATATACGGTTGAAAGAAAAACGTTTGACGAAGTAACGGATGAGGATGTCATGCTTCGTTTTCAAGCTATGAAAAACTGAAGATGAGGTATTTGTTTAACTTCCTTTATTATCATGTTCATTTTCTTTTTTTTTTATATAAATGTACAGTAAAATATTTTTTGTGTTACCCCTGAATTTGTATTTCAAATCCGCCACTAACCACCACCATCGTCTTCTTCCATTACAACCATTTTAATTTACTCTAAGCAATGAGAAAGGGCATAATAAGTAAAGAAATAAAGAATTCAAATTACAACCAAGTGAAAGTGTAGCTATCCAGATTCATTGTGGTACAACCAAGGAGGGGTCTGGACTTCGAAGGGTAGTTTGGTGGTGTTTAAAAATAAAATATTACATACCTCGGGTGTTAATTGGAACCGATTTAAGAAATTGGAGGCTTTTAGGGTGGTGTTTATATATGCCAAGGGTAGTTCGGTGATTACAAAGGAGCCTAGAGTGGGTTCTAGTCTGCACCACCAGCTCAGGGTGGAACAGAGGTTGGGCTTTGGTGTTTGATGGTGGTTATGAGTAGTGATCAAGCTTGAACCATACTATAAGAGACATGGGACGAAAATAAATTATTTTAAAAAAATTAACTAAGTAAAAAAATAAATAAAGATTTCTTCATATTTGGAGTTCTTTTCAGGCGGCGGTCGGTGGGATAGATGGAGTGCTCCAATGGTCTTCTCATCCACTATATATACACTTATTATTATTATTATCATCATCACTTCCCCCATTCAACAAACACAATGAATTCAAACTCCATTTCTCCAGGAATTATTCAAACCCAATTCAATCTACCCTCAAATCCATACAAAAATCCATTCAAGCTATCTCCATCACACCATCTTTCCTTCAATTACTTCAAAACTCCACTAGTTTCAATTAGAAAAGCCCCTAAGTCGCCACACAACACCATCACTAGTGACAGTGTTTACACGCGGTCACCAGAGGAGACGTTGTATGACCTGCTGGGTGTCCCACAGAGCGGGACACCCTCAGATATCAAACAAGCCTACAAACAGATGGCGTTGAAGTACCACCCAGACATGTCGCCCCCGGATAAGGTTAACGAGTACACCGTGAGGTTTATTCAAGTACAGGAAGCGTACGAGACGTTATCTGACCCTGAAGCTCGAGCCATGTATGATTGTAGTTTGGCCAAGGGCTTGCACTTGGCGTTCTCCGTGAAGAAAGGGTCGCGGTTCGAGGCGAGACCCGAGGAGATGGAGCGGTGGAGGCGGTCGTGGGAGGTGCAGGTGGAGGAGCTCAAGCGGCGGAGCACGGCGGCGGAGACTGGTGGGAGGATGTCGTGGGCTGCAAGGATCCGACAACAACGGGGGGTGTCGGACCTTGATCAATAAGGCAATATTATAAGGTCGTTTAGGTAACGTGGATATAATTTTTCTTGTACGATAATGGAACGTTATTGCTGAATATTGTTAAAATATGAACTGTTAGCTAGAGTTATTATCTTTTATCTTTACTTGTAAACTAATTGTATCTACGTTTATTTTAAGGATATCATGTGGGTAGCTAAATAAAAAGCTCTTTCATTGTTTGCTTCTTGGATCATAGTACGATTATAGGAGTATTAATTTATGTATTTTATATAAATAAAAAGGTCCATTGTTCATAGCTAGCCATAATAGTAATAGAATGATTCATTGGTTATTGTCGATTGTCGATGGTGATCGACTTAATTAGAGTCCAGGTTACCACCACTTGTTTGGTTTTATGCGTGTTAAAAGTATTATTTATATTTATTTACTATATACTAATCTGCGATATTGGCATTTCTTATGAGTGTAACATGTGTTTTGTTTAGTTGCATCAATCTTTTGATTTTTTACTTTTTAAATTTTTTATTTTAACCCAATATTTTTATATCATTTACTGTTTAGCTTTAGTATTTTTTTTCACTTTGGTCCAATATACTTAACATATTTTATAAATTTTATGCTCTACGTTTCAGTCTAAATTTAGATAGTTAATAAGTCGTAGCGTGCGTGTGTGATTCAATATTTTTACGCTTAATTTTTACCCGTTTATCGGCTCACCCGCTACGCGCTGGTCCTATATCAACTTAATTATTGTTTTATATGTTTTACGTTTCGTCTGCATGATTCAACGTTTTTGCGTCTACTTTTTCGTTCGGTTTTACTTTTTCGTTTTTTGTTTTTTTCTAATACGAACTTTTTTGGTGTTGGTGGCCACTAACGCTGGTGTTCCATTGGTGCTACTTGGTACGATTTTACGCCTCCCGACTTCTGCTAAAACCCGGGGACTTAATGCTAGTTTATATAAAAATTTATAAATATCTTGCACAAAAACACAACCAAAAGTTTTGATAGATGCTTTTAAAAGTGGTACGATTTTACGCCTCCCGACTTCTGCTAAAACGCGGGGACTTAATACTAGGTTAGATACAAATTTATAAATATCTTGCACAAAAACACAACCAAAAGTTTTGATAGAAGCTTTCAAAAGTGGTGGAATGACTCTCTGTTAGCGTACAAACTCGGAGATATCCTAATATCCAATGAACCTAATTAACCTGTTAATTATAACCATAAATAGAAAGACATAATAATTGCGTATTAGAAATCTTCGTTATTTTAGTAAAGAAATTATTAAACCAGTATTGATCATTTATGGATCAAGGTTGATATTTGTTTTTATTTGTTATATACATATCTCACGCTCGAATGATTTGAAATTGATCTATTAAATATTTTCAAAGAGTTATACCAATAATAAAGTTTTAAAGGTGTTGTGCTACCATGTTTATTTCCTTTGTTTTTAGATATATACTTAAAAAGAAAACTTCAATGTTAGGTGAAAAAAAATCTATCGCTTGCAGGAAATTTTTTAAAATTGGGTATTGTAGCGGGTTCTTTATGTGTGTGCGCAGTGTGTGCAGTGTTGCATGTGAGTGTGTGTGCGCATGTGAGTGTTGTGTGTGCATGTGAGTGTTGTGTGAGGAGACTGAGAGAGGGACATGTCACATCACTAGAAGAACTCGCTTTTAGCAAGGGCGGGTTCTGTAAAGAATGTGACAACCCATGTTGTGTTCGGGAGAGGTGTTTGACCGAGCCACAGAACCCGCCCCTGCCATGGGCGGGTTCCCCTAAAGTGAAAAGCCTCCGAGAATAACCTCTCTTGTCAACAAATACCCCCTAAAACACTCGATTTTAAAAAAAATTCATCGCTTGCAATTTCAATAGTTTATGTCAAATTCATGACCGACAATTATAAACTAGAATTACGTAACATCGTTAAGAAGTTTTAAAGTAACTAGTCTTACATGCAAGCACATATTTTATTTTATAACCTTACACGCAAAGAAAATGAAGGTATCAATTACTATCTACAAGTGGACCCCATGCTTAAAACTTCCATAATCTAGATAAACATGCATTTATTTGAAAAATAACTTTTAAATTTTATAATTTTAAATATTAGAAACCCACCATGATCATAAATTTACAGAAGAATACCCTTTATGATAAGTTAAATTAAATATAATACAAAAAGAAACCTAACACAGTAGAAAATCTGGACTTAGTACTACGAATGTCATAATAAAAAGAAGAATGTTTGAGACCTTGTTTTCAACTTTTTTTTGAACATATTTTGCGTCTCTACTAACAGTATACATGTCTTTCATGATACAACAATTAGAGCATTAGTGCTATTGATGTTGAACCACTGATCATGAAATTCATAATACATAGAATGAAAGGTTTTACAACACGGTTTTTTTTCACAAGGATATTATTAAAATAAGATTAATGACACTAATAATAATATTATCTCGTAGTTTCAAAGAAGTTGCCCCGGTTTCGTAGAGGTTACCAATTTCGTCCTTTTATTTTAACAACTACACAAACAATCATTAAATTTGAAAACCGTAACACAAACAAAAATAAGATGAGATTTTGAATGTATGGTATAAGTGATGTTGATTGTGAAAGTGATAAAAATTCATTAACCTTTGAATACGTACATATAATACAACAAACCCTAATTGACTAATATACTGAGAATAAGAGGAAAAATAGGAGAAATAAAAGCTATACAACAAACCCTAATTGACTAAGTATTGTAATTCAATGTTTTCACAAAATTTAAATATAATACAACAAGTCTTGGCGGGGATATCACTTAACATTCCCTCGCAAGATGGACGAGCGGGAAGCAAGACCAATCTTGGATATGAGCAAATGGAAGCGCGGTCTCAGTAAAGGTTTAGTAAGAACATCCGCTAATTGATCATCTCCTGAAATATGGGTCACCCGTAAAGAACCAGTCTGCACTTTTTCCCGAACGAAATAGAAATCCAAAGCAAGATGTTTCATTCGAGAATGGAATACCGGGTTAGCTGAATAGGTTGTGGCACTTAAATTGTCATAGTAAATGGTTGGTGCTTTAGACAAATGATAGCCAATTTCATGTAGCAGATTTGCAAGCCATTAGACCTCAATTGTGGCAGATGCCACTGCTCTAAATTCAGCTTCCGTAGTACTTCTAGCTAATGTGCTTTGTCGTTTTGAGCTCCATGCTATAGGATTGGAACCAAGAAAGACTATATACTGATGCGGGTTGTCAGGCCTAATTAAAAACAATTTATAATGGTCCAAACTTCACCTAAGATAGCTAGGGTAAGTCGGGTCGATCCACAGGGAATATGTGAAAAGTGTGGTTCAATTCATAAAGTTGAAAGCTTTATTGAAAATACTTGTAAATTAACTAAATTGCAAAAAGTAGTTGAAGTTGAAAAGTAAAATTGATTGTAAACAATGATGGGAAAGAGTAATCCCCTCCAGGTTTAGGTTTATAACTTAGACTTGGTTTGATAGTTAAAAGTGGTCACATAGACATAACCAGGTTGATTTGGTTAAAGACAATAGATTGAATGAGACTGTTGTTAATGAACTACTCGAATCATATCCTACGTTTGTATTACCCAACCCCATCCAAAATTGATGTGTCCAGATGAAAAGAAATCTAAAACAATCAAACAGGAACAATTGAATTGAAAGTAACACACGTATTTTAGAATCTCTAAACAATAAATAATGTTACTCGGCTTAAATTACCGTGTTCAAACATTAACTCAACCAAAACCATCAAGAACAAGTCATAGTAAAACCCTAACACCCTGAGAAGATCACGGGTGGCTTAGCCAGACATGGAAACGAAAAACAAATCAAAATCAAAGGTAAACATTGTATCTAACGTTAAAGATTCAAACCGAATGATAAAAACAAGATCTTGACACTTGAAATCGCCTCTGGGAGCCTTTTGGATCACTTGGGGTCGTTCCTAGGGCTTGGAGACGGCTTGGAATGAAAGATCCTCTTGAAAACCTAATTTTCCTGTCTTATAGATGATTTCAGCGCATCTAGTACCGTAGGTCACTTGAACACCGTAAGTTACTTTAGAGGCTTTCTGCTCAATTTTTGAATGATGAACCGTAGGTCATGTTTCCACCGTAACTTACGCTGGAGGCCTATACCGTAGGACCTGATTCCACCGTAAGTTACGCTAGGATTTTTTTTTCCGATTCTTGTTTTCTTCGTAACTTCTTCGTTCGGACTCCGTTTTCCTCCCCGTTTACGGCCACGTTCTCGTAATTGAATTCTCTATCACCTCATCTATCATGATCTTCATCTATCATCCATGTGCATCCTTCAAAACACACCAAATCATTACGTTTTACCTGCAAAACACCAAATCATCGTAGTTAACTTATTCCAACCAATTTCTTCTACTTAAACACATAAATTATATTAAAGTTAACTACTTAACCATGATAAACATCATTCCAAACCTCTTACATCACATCCCCACACTTGTTTCTCGCTTGCCCTCAATTGAGGTTGCTTTTAAAATTCAATAATTCAAATTAAAAAGGGGTCAACACATAAAAGCACAAGTACCAAACTCAATTAAGGTTCAAAGGCATACTCAATTCCCAGTTAGTAATTATGACCTGTTATTAAACACAAACCTCTAACCCGTTGGACTGCCTAACTAAAATTATGAAACCCAAGGTTGCTCCCTTGCACGTATCACACCCCTCACAATAAAGCTCTCCACTCGGTGTAATTTCTGGCTCGGCCAAAGATATGCCGGTATTTATGAGACACTCAAAAATAATGCCAACTAGTGAGCATAGGCTTGTAAGACAATCATCTCTCCACCCACTAACATAGGATACCACACCAATCATGAGGACTTTTCAAA
The DNA here is from genome assembly GCA_025506505.1 of Flaveria sonorensis. Taxonomy (NCBI): domain Eukaryota; kingdom Viridiplantae; phylum Streptophyta; class Magnoliopsida; order Asterales; family Asteraceae; genus Flaveria; species Flaveria sonorensis. The sequence continues at coordinate 67,001,000 of CM046423.1, forward strand.
GGTTGTAATGTTAGGCTTAGGTTCGGGTAGGGAGTATTTGATGAATAAGTGACTAGAGTGATGAGAACCTTGAGTTAATTAGCACATACTTAAAAGCACAGTCTTTTGCTTGTCTCATACTTCAGTCTTTCAAACTTAACTATTTCGACAAAATTTTCCTTTCTTTTTTTCTTTACTATTTTTGTTTTGTTTTGTTTTTTTTTTGTTTTTTTTTTCACAACTTCCAAACATGAAGTCAAATCAAACTTAGTACTATAACTACCACCAATTAATTCAAGTTCCATCACACAGGTAAACAAAGGAATAGGCTAAACAAAAGGCTAATGAGTCACATATTTGGTTTGAACAAATGAATAGGGAAAAGGCACAAACTTGGCTACTAGGAGATAGATGTCGGGTCGGTGGGTCCTATGGGGTTATTCTACGGTTGATCCTAATGCCTCAATCACTTCGATGTGAATCCCAGTCTCGAGTCTCAAGATGCACGCGCCCCACAAGCTCTACCACTAGAAAACATCATTACACACTCAAACAAGCAAATATATATAACACTATCAAAGAATAGGCTTCTCACATATGAAAACGATGGGTTCGGGTTACCGATGTAACATGTGCAAGTTTACTACACCTAAAGTTTGCCACCCCTAGTTAGGCGTTCCCTTTCCAACTTCCACAAACCAACCGGGTTTGTTTTAAAAAAAAAATTCAAATTTTGTCTAAATTTCCATTTCTCCAAAATGTGTCTGCCTGGGTTTCCCCATCCCCATACTTGGGATACATTGTCCCCAATGTATGAGTTGATTTATTTTACAATCCCCATTTACATTTCACTTTACCCATTATGCCCAAACACATAATATAACATGATAAAACAAACTACCATAGTCTTAAACAATAGAATCATTCCACCCCGATCACATAATTGTTTCAAACCCCCAAGTGCAAAACAAAAATAGCAAATAAAGTAAAAAAAAGTTCACTTAGACCTGATGGTAGATTATCTGATAGTGCTTCAATATTGTTATATGGAGACTGTAGGTAAACCGGCCAAGCACATCAAAAAATATGCCTCTAAAATTCCATGTGTTTCCCCACACTTTCACGTTTGCATCGGCTAATTAAAACTGAAAAGACAAAACAAAAACTAAAAAAATAATAAAACTTACTTTCGTAGGAATCACGGTTGCATTTAGCATATGCAACAAGCCTTTTAAACCTCTCGGTAGGCACGAGTGGACGAGTGAAGTCTCGTGAGGGTTTTTAGTGAGCACACCCACAAAGTTCAAAACAACTAAGATCATAAAAAAAACAAAACATTACAAATATCTCAGGTTGCCTCCCAAGTAGCGCTAAGTTTTAGGTCTTCAGCCAGATCGTACCTGTCACCACTCATGGTGGTCGAAAGTGGTGCTTGCCTTTTGAGAGTTCTACAACTATTTGTATTTGTTAATCTAGTGGGTTCCCAACATTATCCAAACATGGAACAAACATCGTTGTCTTAACTCGAGCATTTTTTGGATCAGGTGGGTCACTAACTTTTTTCTTCCATTTTGGCTTCTCAAGCTTTAGTTCCATCTTTATCACTGGCTCTGTATTTTTCTTTTAAATTCATAAACTCTTTCAAGTACACCTGCTTAGCCCTATCATACTTAAAACCATTCTCAACATTTATATGCTCACTTACATGTGAGATGTAGGACGAAACACACACGTGAGTCGCATCTTTCTCAAAAAGTTTGTCATTAATAAAATAAGTGATCGACTTGGAAAACACATCAAAACATAACTTAAGGGTTTTACATGTCATATCAATTGTTCCATCCCGACAGTTGATTTGAGCATTGGCAGTTGCCAAAAATGGTCGACCTAAAATAACATGTGGTTGCTCGTTTGTTCTCACTGGTGCATAGTCCAGCACCATAAAGTCCACCGGGTAGTAGAAATCTCCCAAATTGATTATCACATCTCTTACCATCCCCCGAGGATGTTTGCCGGTCAAGTCAGCTAACACCATGGTGGTGTCAACCTTCTGTAGAGGGTCGAACTCATATTGATCATATAACTCACCAGGCAAGATACTAACAGTTGCCCCATAATCCAAGAGTGCCTTTTTTACCTTGAACTTCCCCACTTTGATTGGAATGATGGGTGCTCCTGGGTCACTCTCTTCTACTGCATTGACTTCATTTTCCTTACCTGCAACTTGTTTTGAAAAAGAAGTAAAGTCGTTATTGAAAATATTAGAATTAGGAAGAATACTAACTGAATTAACGTGGACATTTCTCATGTTCTTTATGTTTGTCCCTTGATGTTGTGGGTTCATGGTCGTATCACTTGGTAGCTTGCCCGAATCTTTTCTAAGAGCTGCCACTTCTTCTGCTAGTTGACTAACTTGCTTGGTCAAAGCCTCGTGACTCTTGTCTCGAATCTCATTAGATTTCTTCATCTCTTTCATAAACTCCAGAAGTTCCTTGTTTGTTGGCTCTACATTTCCTCCTGGCCTACCATGGTCTTGGTTATTCTGGTAGTTCCTCTGGCCACCCCTGTTATAGCTTCCCTGATTGAACTGACCACCTTGACCCATTGATCTGTTCTGGTATTATGGATGTGAATTACCTTGAAAATTTGGGTTCAACTGATTGTCAGGATTACCATACCTCAAATTTGGGTGATTCTTTAAACAGGGATGATAGGTTTTGTTGTTGGTGTTGTTGTATGGCTGCCTATCACCCTGTACATAACTCACCTCTTCTAACCCCTCATCAAACTCTAAACAATCTCTAGTATTATGTCCAGCTTCACCACATCTCTGGCATATAATAAAAGAGCTTGTGGCCTTCACTGCAGCCTTACCTGCCGACTGACCCGACCTTGAATCCCTCTTATCCGGATCATCAACTGCATTCCTCGATTTCCTACGAGACTGAGCTTGTCTTTTTGAATGTATACTCATCCGTTCTAGTAACTCCCAGTCATCATCTTCAGTATTTGTCATGAACGTTCCTGCACTTGTTGAGTTTACATCTCGCACATCTTCAGCAGACAACCCATCATAAAAAGAGGAAATCAGTTCCCATTGGGGAATGTCATGATGTGGACAGGTTCTTAACAACTCCTTGAACCTTGTCCAAGCCTCATGAAACGACTCGTCTTGTTGTTGACTGAATGTCCAAATGGCGGTTCTGGCCTCACTAGTCTTCTGCGGGGTATAATACTCCTCTAAAAAGGCTTGCTGCATTTGTTCCCAGATATAAATGCTAGCCGCAGGTAGTGAGTGGAACCAATTTTTCGCATTTCCTTTCAATGTAAATTGGAATAAGACCAACATCACTTCCTCTGGTGTAAAGCCTTGTGCCCCAATGGTCTCGCAGATGGCACTAAACTCATTCAGATGTAAATAAGGTTCTTCCTTAGACAACCCACGAAATTCTAGGAGAATAGTCAGACTATTAGATCTAATCTCGAATGACCTCCCTCTAACTTGTGGTCTAACTATAGGTGATGCCGCTCCAGCTATGGTGGGACGAAAATGGCTGTCAACCCCTTGAATGATGGCTTGGTAAGGTTGAAGCCCGGGATTTCGATTCACCCGAGGAAATTCTTGCCTTCTACCTTGACCTCGACCTTGATTCTGCCTTTGCTGCCTTGGTGGTTCATTCTGTCTGTATCGGCCTTGGTTGTTATTGGGTTCGTTGTATTGAATCTCCTCATCATCATATTCATTTTCATAGCCATCATCCTGTCCATCCATCTCATCATCCCAAGTATGGATACTCAACCTCTCAAATCTCTCTTCTTTATCTTCGAACCTGTTAAACCCCTTTTGATGTCTTGGATTCTGTCTAGGAGGTTCTTGTTGGTAGGGTTCTGTCTTGTTTGAGGATAGGGATTTTGTCTCTGAGGTAGCTGGTTTTGAGCAAGTGGATTTTGTCTTTGTGGGTTGTTTTGTGGTTGTAAATTCGGGTATGCTAACGGGTCATTAGGTTGGTTTGGTGGAGGTTGATTTTGTGGTGGATTTGGTGGTTGGTGATTAGGTGGATTTTGGTTAATTGGTGGTGGTGGGTTTGGATTCTCCATCTTACACTCTTTGACTACACTTGTTGATTGAGTTTTTGTTCGGGATTGTGCTCGATTTCTTCTAGCGGTCTTCTCAATTTCGGGATCAAACACTAACGGAGACTTGTTCCTTGCGTACCGGGTATGCATGCACGGAGCTGTCACCTGCACACACAAGCACACAACAAAGAAAAGAGAATAAATAAAATAAGCAAAACAAACTAAAAATCAAAAGAAACACTTTGTGCACTAATTCCCCGGCAACGGCGCCATTTTGATGCGGGTTGTCAGGCCTAATCAAAAACAATTTATAATGGTCCAAACTTCACCTAAGATAGCTAGGATAAGTCGGGTCGATGCACAGGGAATATGTGGAAAGTGTGGTTCAATTCATAAAGTTGAAAGCTTTATTGAAAATACTTGTAAATTAACTAAATTGCAAAAAGTAGTTGAAGTTGAAAAGTAAAATTGATTGTAAACAATGATGGGAAAGAGTAATCCTCTCCAGGTTTAGGTTTATAACTTAGACTTGCTTTGATAGTTAAAAGTGGTCACATAGACATAACCAGGTTGATTTGGTTAAAAACAATAGATTGAATGAGACTGTTGTTAATGAACTACTCGAATCATATCCTACATTTGTATTACCCAACCCCATCCAAAATTGATGTGTCCAGATGAAAAGAAATCTAAAACAATCAAACAGGAACAATTGAATTGAAAGTAACACATGTATTTTAGAATCTCAAAACAATAAATAATGTTACTCGGCTTAAATTACCGTGTTCAAACATTAACTCAACCAAAACCATCAAGAACAAGTCATAGTATAAACCCTAACACCCGGAGAAGATCACGGGTGGCTTAGCCAGACATGGAAACGAAAAACAAATCAAAATCAAAGGTAAACATTGTATCTAACGTTAAAGATTCAAACCGAATGATAAAAACAAAATCTTGATACTTGAAATCGCCTTCGGGAGCCTTTTGGATCACTTGGGGTCGTTCCTAGGGCTTGGGGACTGCTTGAAATGAAAGATCCTCTTGAAAACATAATTTTCCCGTCTTATAGGTGATTTCAGCGCATCTTGTACCGTAGGTCACTTGAACACCGTAAGTTACTTTAGAGGCTTTCTGCTCAATTTTGACTGATGAACCGTAGGTCATGTTTCCACCGTAACTTACGCTGGAGGCCTATACCGTAGGACCTGATTCAACCGTAAGTTACGCTAGGGGTTTTTTTCCGATTCTTGTTTTCTTCGTAACTTCTTCGTTCGGACTCTGTTTTCCTCCCCGTTTGCGGCCACGTTCTTGTAATTGAATTCTCTATCACGTCATCTATCATGATCTTCATCTATCATCCATGTGCATCCTTCAAAACACACCAAATCATTGTGTTTTACCTGCAAAACACCAAATCATCGTAGTTAACTTATTCCAACCAATTTCTTCTACTTAAACACATAAATTATATTAAAGTTAACTACTTAACCATGATAAACATCATTCCAAACCTCTTACATCATATACCCGGTTGTACTGCGATATGTGTTTTTGTCTTCAGCCCAGTCGGCGTCAGTGAATGCATGTAGATGTAGAGCCGACCCTTTTTGTAGCAAAAGTCCTTTCGAAATTGTGCCTTGGAGATACCAGAGTAAACGTTTAAGGGCTAACCGATGCTGAAAAGTGGGGGCATGCATAAACTGAGATAGTTTGTTTATCGTAAAGGCAACATCCGGTTTGGTTAGAGATAGATACTGTAGGGCTCCGACTATTGCTCGATATTTTGTAGGAGCCTTGAATCATGGGACTGATTTGTTCAGAGATGCTTCCAACAAGAGCACCAAACAGCAATTTGTCTTGTCTAAACAATTGTGAATAATTAGCATGTGGTGTCTTGCTTCAGTCAAGGTTTGTGGTTGGTTGCGGCGGTGGGTTGGAGCCATCTACGAATTTAAAGAGGTTAAGGCCTTGTAGCAGTGTTGTGACTTGTGTTTTCCAGGCTAAGAAGTTTGATGAAGTTAATTTTAGTGTTGCAGGGAATGTGACAACAGTGAGATCTTTCATTGAAGGGTTAATCAAGAATGATGAGCTATCACCCATTTTGATCGGTGATTTGGGGGAGGGGGGGGGGTGGGGGTTCGGAGATGATGATCGAGAAGAAATTGGTGAAGATGGTTGTGAGCCTTGCTCTGATACCATATGAATGTATAGTATAAGGGATGTTGATTGTGAAAGTGATAAAAATTCGTTAACCTTTGAATACGTACATATATTGAGAATGAGAGGAAAAATGGGAGAAATAAAAGCTATACAAGAAACCTTAATTGACTAAGTATTGTAATTCAAATTTAAACAAAATTTAAATATAATACAACAAGTCTTGGCGGGGATATCACTTAACAGAGACCGACAAGAAACAAGGTTGATTATACAATACAAATTGCACCTCACAATAAAAGTACTGCTAGTAAAATAAACATTTAGTCATGTGTATATTAAGTTTTGAAGTAGGGTCCGTGGGGTTAGTTTTTAATTTTTTTTTTTTTTGATGGAATGCAAATTTTTAAATATGATAGTGGAGATTTATGTAATTTATTATATAACGAGTATGAATCTGCACTCTATGACAGGGTGGTTTTGAATAAATTGTATATAAAACATGTATAGAAATGTATACAAATAAACACTGCATAAGGGTGTGTCGAAATTTAATAGAACAAAACAGTGATATAAAATGTTTATGGAAACAAAAACAATTCAAAAAACGAATGAAAACAATATATATTCTATACATCTAAAAGAAAAGTTACTCATAAAGATTAAAATAATAAAATCCTTAACATAAAAAATCCAAACAAAAGAATGGGGAAAAATATAAAACTTAACTGACCTAGAAAATGAGAAAAAGAAATATCCACTCACAGAATTACAAAAAAAAACCTTGAAAAAACAAAAAATAAAAACAAAGGAAAAAAAATAGAGAAAAACTAGTTTAAGATAGCTATCCTTTTATATTTAAATTATAAAAAGCCTTAGGAATAAACTGGAAAAAAATAGGAATAAAATTTTGTGGAAATTTGAAAAATAATTAAATAAATATATTAACAAATAGTCAAGGGATTATTTTGCATTTCAATTAATTACGATGTAGATTAAAAGAAATATTACAGACATGATAACATTTAGCTCAAATTCAAAAGTCCAACACTCCTACGACTATCTAATCGCAGCCTCTAACTATTTATCTGCTCTTGATAATATAATATCATCCTCCCTTTTCATTCGAAATTTAAAAAGCATATCTATGGCATATAATTAATTTAAAAATATTATAAACTTATAAGAACACGTGTCAGAATAAAAAACAATAAGTATAACAAGAAGTAATAACAAGTCTGTGTTAAATTAAAAAGTAAAGTCAAATTGTTGTTTAGATTGCCAATATTAGACTTCCTAACTTTTTAATTTTTCTTATGACCTAATAACAAAAAAACAAATATATATTCTTCTATCAAATTACCCTAACCAGAAATGATAACAATGCCCGATATCTTCTTTAATTCTTTCTTTTCATTTCTCGTCACTTTATCATTAGAAAATAGATTTTTTTTTTTTTTTGTATTCATCTATTTGTTAAGAGGATCATTAAAAAATAGATTCTTGGAAGGAAATATCACTGATTCATACGAAATCCTTGAATCAAATTGTAATTACAATTCACGTTTAAACTTAAACTTAGAGCTCAAGCTCGATTTATTTCGTGTTCTTTACCTAAATCTTCATCTCAGCTCATAAGTAATTTTCCTGATTCAAATCAGACATTTACTGTTTATCATCATTTTATTTATACAACACACATATCTATAACTATAATTACATAATCTAATATAATAGTTATCCTTATTGTGAGGCTCACAAAAAAAATACTCAGTATATAAAGTTTGGATACTGACTCATTTATCAAATAAGCTTCAATATAAAGCTTGTACCAATATACTTATAAAAATAACTTCTTTTAAAAGGACGATGCATACACTCTCAAATTTACAACACCTAATATTTTTTCTTGAACTGTGAAAAAATTTCATTAAAAACTAACGGAAAGCTAGCGATAAAACATTACATAGAAAAGGAAAAATTAAAGTCATACCAATTGCCTCATTCTAAACAATTAATTTTAATAACATGGTTTTCAATTGTATATAGTATTGCTCTAAAGAAAAAGGAAAAGATTTCTTTAATTATAATTGGAGTTCTTTGAATCTTTTCAGGTGGCGGTCGGTGGGTTGAATCATGGATGGAGTGCTCCCATGGTCTTCTCATCCACTATATATACACTTATTATTATTATTATCATCATCATCACTTCCCCCATTCAACAAACACAATGAATTCAAACTCCATTTCTCCAGGAATTATTCAAACCCAATTCAATCTACCCTCAAATCCATACAAAAATCCATTCAAGCGATCTCCATCACACCATCTTTCCTTCAATTACTTCAAAACTCCATTAATTTCAATTAGAAAAGTCCCTAAGCCGCCACGCAACGCTATCACTGGTGACAGTGTTTACACGCGGTCACCAGAGGAGACGTTGTATGACCTGCTGGGTGTCCCACGGAGCGGGACACCCAAGGATATCAAACGCGCCTACAAACAAATGGCCTTGAAGTACCATCCAGACGTATCGCCCCCGGATAGGGTTAGCGAGTACACCGTAAGATTTATTCAAGTGCAGGAAGCGTATGAGACGTTATCTGACCCTGAAGCTCGGGCTATGTATGATTGTAATTTGGCCAAGGGCTTGCACTTGGCTTTCTCCGTGAAGAAAGGGTCGCGGTTCGAGGCTAGACCCGAGGAGATGGCGCGGTGGAGGCGGTCGTGGGAGGTGCAGGTGGAGGAGCTCAAGCGGCGGAGCACGGCGGCGACGGGTGGAAGGGTGTCGTGGGCTGCAAGGATCCGACAACAACGGGGGGTGTCGGACCTTGACCCATAAGGCATAAAGGTGGGTTTAGTATAGTATGAGGATATAATGTTTCGTGTACAATAATTAACATGAAGTCAATGGTCATATTATTGATTATATTTAACTTTACAATTATTATATGTTATCTATACTTGTAAAACTAATTGTATGTACGTTTTTTCTACGGATATCATGTGGAGCTAAATGTTTTATGAAAGGGTCATTTGTGTAAATTATTTAATGTGAACGAAGTTGTTTTGAGATTATTTATGTTTAAATTTCGAGCTTGGACTATACGTATTGTGTATTTTGGGGCTTCAAATATGATAATATGAACATAAATAGAGCTTCAAATATCATTATAAGCTAATTAAATAACGTTTTAAATTTATGGGGCTCCAAGCCCTAACAGGCGTCAAACATAACTTTTCCTAAATTATCGTATCAATATAGGCTACAAATATTAGTTAATCACTACACTTGATTTAAAAGGGGTTTTAGTGAAACGATTTTTATCTACATGACATTTAGATGACATTTTATCTAAACAGTCGTTACATATAATTTTAATTAACTCTTGAAAATAACCAAAAACTTATACTCATGCTGTAAACAAAGTTAAAAGCTAGAGCTATGGTTGGTTTGGCTTGAGTTTACTTGGTATCTTATTTAACTATTTATATTTATATATAGCAGGTAATTACTCAAACGTCACTATAGATTTATTTTGAAAAAATTATTGGAAGGGCAAAATAAATTATGTCACATATATACATAGTCAATCGAGTATATCACTAGCGCACGAATAACGTTTAGTTTAATCTGCATTTTATTCAAGATATTGTTTAACACAAACTCTCATCGTCGGGAATGTTTTAATTGCCTCCCATCTAGCGTATATTTTGATCAAATTTTTATCATCTACGCTTTTGATGTTCTTAGATCCAAACTTTCACGTTGTTACGCCTGTTGTGCTTAAATGTTTTTTTTTTTTTATGATTAATCATTTTCTATATAAATAGGACAAGATAAACAATCACGTAAATCAACATGTTTTTGACGATTAATATATTAAATTGACAAACTCTATTATTTGTATGTATATGGGTAAAACAAACTAAAACCTTGAAAATTGGTTGCTGGATATATTTTAGTACTTATTTTGTACGATTATAGCGGTATTAGTTTATGTATTTTATATAAATCCAAACAAAAAAGGTCCATTGCTCCTAGCTAGCCATTATTGAACGTTGTATTAGATTAATATCATCGATGGTGATTGACTTAAATTAAAGTCGAGGTTACCTCCACTTGTTTGGTTTAATGTGTGTTAAAAGTAATATTATATAATATAATATAATAATAATATATAATTGTAAACATTTTGCACAAAATATAACCAAAAGTATTGAGAGATGCGAAAAGTGATGGAATGACTCTCTCGTGTACAAGCTTGTGATATATCCTTATATTAAATGAACCTAATTAACCTGTTACAAATAATTGTGTATTAGACGTCATCATTATATTTGTCTAAATATTATATAATTATTAGTATTCATTGCATCAGGGTAGATCTACATAGAAGTGCTATGGCTACTTGACAACATTAAATATTTTATGTATTATATAGTATCTAATACTTGTTTTTATATGATATGTACGTAGCAACGCTCGGATGACATGATTCATTGAATATTTTCAAATAGTGATACCCGTTATGAAATCTTAAGGATATCATTCAACCCATGTTTATTACTTTTTTTTATTATTTAAAGAAAATTTTAGTGTTAGGTGTACAAAAATCTATGTCTCGATTTTAATAGTTTATATTATGTCAAATTCATGCATCGACAATTATAAATTAGAATTACGTAACATCATTCAGAAGTTTCAAATTATTAAGTCTTACATGCAAGCATATATTTTATTATAGACCCTTGCACGAAAAGAAAATCAGGGTATTCATTATCTAGAACTTGAGCATAGGATGATAGGACCATGCGCGCATTTGTAACGAATATGACTTTTAATTATTATAAGGGTGATGTTATTCTATAAAGTGTATTTTTGTTATAAAATGTGAGAAGACACAATGAGGTTAAAAAAATCACAAAAAAAATTATATCTCACAATATAAATCGAATTTCAAAAAAGTACTTCGGGGTCTCTGTTCTTCTAGTCGTCATCTTTCAGAAAAAAAATAAAAAAAAATTTCATTGTGTCTTTTATATATGACACAATGACGTTATTGTGTCTTTCATAATGACACAATGATGTCATTGTGTCTTTCATAAATGACACAATAAAAAAAGTTAATTTTTTTTATTTTTTTTTTATTTTTCGTTTATTTTTTTTCTTAGTGAGGACGATTAGGGAACAAAAGCTCGAAATTACTTTTTTGAAATTCGATTTAGATTGTGAGATATAATTTTTTTGTGACTTTTTTTTACTCATTGTGTCTTCTCATACTTTGTAACAAAAATACACTTTGTATTTGAACATCTTTCTTATTATAATTAAAAATGTTATAAACCTATCAGATTTTAATGTTATAGGATAATACAGTATATAATAAAGTAATATATAAGATAATACAAAAAGAAATAAATACAATATAACTAACCTAGCTAGATATGTAATACAACTGAAATAAGTAATTGAAACAAAGAAAAAGAAGAAAAAAATGTTTGAAGCGTCGTGTTTAACATGATATAATAATTAGAGCAGGAGTTATATATTATCAAACAATACTCTTGAACGTGAATTTAACAATACATATAAGATAAAGGGTTTGATAGAAAACCTTTTTATTCACAAATCTTAACTATAAGTTACAAATATAAACTAGACGAACAATCATTACTTTCGTAAAGCGTAACACAAAAGGCTTGACGAAAAGTGACGTGTATTATACAACTCAAATTTCACACATCTTAATAAAACCATCATAGTGAAATGATCATTTTGTTTTCATGCATATAATTAATTACATGTGGGATTGGCGTCTTATATTAACAATCATACAAATATGTGATCATCTGGGCAATAAGCTTTAAAAGTAAGGTCCCGTGCTTAAATTTTCAAAGGTTAATAACATAACTTTGTTGTTCTTTTCACATTTAAAGTGGTCGTGGACACCCGACTCTCTAATTTCTCACAAGATCTAAGTCGCTAGTATTATAACCAGTTCTCTAAGCCACAAGTATTATAACCAGTTCTCTAAGTAAAGGTTACCTAAAAGCTTTATCTAACCAATTTCTAGATCTCTTTCATCTATTGATACAAGAATAGCAAACAACCCCTCTTCTATTATAAGGAATCGGTGTAAATCTTTAAAGATCTTATTGACAATGTATGTATATGATCCATAATGACGATCCAAGCCAATTTTTTGCTTAAAAAAGGGACCAAAAGAGTATATATATATATATATATATATATATTGATAGGATTATTTTGTATTCCATTGATTAAAAAATAAATGACAATAATCAAAGAAAGTCAATTAACTTCTCGAGTTGAATTAAGGTGGAGGTCGACACCTCAGTTCATTCAAGGGTCAAACTCAAATGTCAACACCCACACAACTGTCTACCCGCAGCCTCATACAAGTTAGAACTATTTAACTACTCTTGATATTATTATATTATCACTAATCTCTTTTCATTCTAAAATTCAAAGCATATCTATTTATTATTATATATGTTATGCTACAATTTGAATTCACTTGAACATTAGTAAATTGAACCACCCGTTGTTCTAGTGATTTTTTATCTCTATTTTTGTTACAACTGTCCTTTGATTTGCAACCACTATATATAATATATATTTTTATATTTATTAGAGAAAATGAGGAATAGTAAACATTGAACTCTTAGACGTCTGTTTATCTATATTTATCCAATGAAGAGAGGCGTAATTAATTAACAAATTCAATTTAATAAATTACCAGGACACGTGTTAAGATTATAAAAAATTAAGCATATGGATAGATGATAACTAAGTTGTGTTAATTATAAAAAATTAACCAAGTTGTTTTTTAAATTCGACGAAAATAGACCTCCCAATTTCTTCAATTTGTTTACATGACCTAATAACAAATGGAAGGATAAATTACTTTTATCCGATTAACCTAACCATAAATGATGATCACGCTCAACATCTTTTTTTATTCTCTTTTTTCATTTATCATCATTTTACCATTTTTTTTGATTTAGTTTTTTTTCTTAACACCTAAACTACGTCTATAACTAATCATATCATTACCAAATTTACACGTCAACAAATGGTACCATTACCACCCAGATGTTTCTATAAGAATAGTATATAATTTTGGAAGAAAATCTCATTCATCCATAAGAAATCCTGTAAATCAAATATGACCGGTCTTACATATAGAAAAAGATTAGTGTTTTGGACTTTTGGGTATGTTATAATGTTAGAAATTTAAAACATCTCTAGTTATGAGATACACATCTCAACGGTCGTGTGTCTACTTTTATCATATTTGAGACTTTATTCCTGTCGATGCATAGGTAAACTTATGTAATAAGCAGTGGTGGAGCTTGAACGGCCGTTATTTGTGGTTGGTTTGTAATGTCTGGATTAATGATAAAAAATACAAGGAACGAGACATTTTATAACTTTTTAGAAAAAGGTATAAGATGGGAACCGAATTAAAGGTATAACATCGTTTTATGGTTGGATTAAAATAATTCTGTTCCTTAATTAATATAACATCGTTTGTAATCCAATTTTAATGGTTGGATTAAATTTTAATTAAAATGAGACCGCCCGTTCCCTTTCCTTGTGGTTGCTTTGTAATGTCTGGATTAATAATTCGTTTTATGAACTACCAATTAAAATAATGTCTGGATAGCACGATGTTCTTTTTAACATTTCTATCTTATATTCTCTTACTAATAACCGTATTGAAAACTATCAATTAACATTTTTATAACTTTTTAACATTTTAACGGTCCTTAAAGTTATAAAAAATGTCAATTGCAAGAGAATAAAAGATAGAAACCAAAATAAAATAGTATATGAACGACTCTCAACTCGACTAGTAGTTATATTTAAAAATAGGTATAATATAGGAACCGAATTAAAGTAGTATATGAAAGAAAATAGAAATTAAAACGTCTAAAAAGCCTATTAACCTAAATAGAAATTAGAAGACGTACAAAAGCTAGAGGTGGTTAAAGATGTTCATTTAGCCTAAACAAGACATTGCCTTTTTATTTTCTTTTTGCATCTTTCCACTTCCTTTTCTTATAAGTTATAACTGATGTTTTCCCGGATATAGTCTTGAATTTATAAAAAGTGAACCAAGAAGACAACACATATTCATAACGTTCAATAGCAACATGCAATATAAGATTAATATTAATACATGTAATATAGACCAACATAATGAAATTTTGGTTGGTTGAGCCTTTAATATTGGTTTTTAGGTTACTTACTTGCTATGACCCAACTTAATTTGGCCTAACCATCATGATATAAATATAACATGTAACAATAAAAACAAATCATAGTTGATGGCTCAAACCAGTATCAACTCGACCCTCTTATTTTAACACTCGTACTTAAATCATAACTGGCGCATACATTTTCCGATCTACCAAACTCTCATGCTATTTATTAAGCTTTGTCGTTTGTTCCACTAACTCACAATGTGAGACCAAGATATCACACTACAAATGTTTTATGAATTTTATTTTTTATTATTTACGATGTAATCTGGTTCAATCAGTTTGCCCAGTTTAACAAATGGACCCGTTCATTGGCCAGTCATGTTCCGAAAACATTGATATATATATAAACTAAAAATGATAATTTTTAGTTTTAAGTCTCTTAATTCATTGAATCAATGACACAAGAAAGATATTTTATGGATCGTGACATATTTTATATTTTAGAATCAATTTTACTATTATAAATTTTTAAATAACCATGTGAGCTATTTTAATATTAGACTAATAGTAAATTTAATTTAGATTATTTGTATTACACTAATTTGTAACTTTTCTATACATAATGGTATTTGTATCTTATGCTTATATTGTTTTTCAAAAAAAATTGATTTTTTTTTATTTTAACCGAAAGCTTCTAATCTTTTGCAATGTAACATCACAAAATTTTATTTTTTACTTTTAGCACAAACTTTTCATCTTTTGTAATTTAACCTTACAACTTTTTTACTTTCAACTTTGTTTCACTATATTTTTCATCTTTCGTAAATTTTCATTTTACGTTTCGTTCTAAGTTTTGTAAGTTAACACAACGCAACATGCATGTGTGGTTCAATATTTTACGTTCCGTCCAAATTTTGTGAGTTAACACAACACAACGTGCGTGCGTGGTTCAACGTTTTTATGTCTTTTTTTCCTCGTTTGAGAGGTTTGTCGCAGCACGCGGGTCCTAGATCAACTTAGTTATACTTTTCTATGTTCTACATTCAGTTTAATTTCTTCGCATTAACACACCGCAACTTCAATTGATGGTCGCTGACGGTGGTGTGACATTGATGCTGTTTGATATGCTTTTACGCCCCCAAATTCCAGTAAATAATAGTTTTAAGTTATAACATACGTAAATTGTAATTTGGATTCTCTTCAAAGCAATCTCAACACAATCCAAACTTATCTTGGCTCAAACTCAGGTTGTTCGCAAATGAGCCTACTTTAAGGAAGCTTTTTTCTATTGGGTCACATCTAAAGGGATTAGGCCCATAATGAATAGCCCAAAACTCCATTCGATAACCTGCGATTTCTATTTTCTGCAACTCAATTTTCGCATTCATCTCCAACAACCAAAATGGCGACTAATTTCTGGACATCTACACACTAGTAAGATTCCGATCACCGACATCGTTAGGGTTTTAGCTGTTCGATTATCGTTTAATCGTATCATCACTATTGCATTCTTATGTTTTATAACGAATGACCATTAACACTAATTGATAATTTTGTTTGTGTGTTCGTTTTTTGTGTGTGTAGCAAGGAGTTATTGGACCAAGACGTGGTGGATGTGGTGCATAACCTTGATAAACAGAGGGGAATCACCCTCGAAGATTTCAAGCTGATCAAATTGCATATGACCAATTGTATGTGCCTCTGTATATATGTGTATTTCTAGGTCGTTATTTGATCATGGTGCTTGTTTTGAGGGTTTTTGTTTTGATCATGTGTTTATTTGTGTTCATTATCAGTTTATTGATCATAGTGGTGAGATTGTGACTGATATGAATTGGTAAAGGTTATGGTTGTTAGGGGTCCAGTTTTGGTGCTTATGGATTTGACCATAATTTCTTGTGTGTAGTTTTGTAAAAGAATATTGGGATTCATTTTGGGGTTGTGGACATGATTATACATTGAGGATGACAGTGAGGACGACCGGAATACTATTAGGGAATAGGCGGTACCTCAAACAACCAAGTTTAATCATCTTGAATCATTCATTCATAGCAATGGAGACAATTACATCGGTGTAACTCACAATGTGCAAGCAGATTGGTGTAAGTGGAGAGGAGCGTCAAGTGCTTTGTATGACAGGAGATTCCCAGAGAGATTAAAAGGGAAATTCTATAGGGTTGCAGTCTGACCAACGATGTCATACGTGACCATAGTTACATGGTTCGCTGGACTAGGCGCGATTTTCGATCTGGATCGTCTGTACCATAACACTGTACGAACGTGTTACGGGATCGCGTTTCCTATCTTAAAATTGGCGATTCAAAAGTGACGCTTCTGAGCTTCTTGTACTAGCAATTTTCTAGGTAGGAAATGAATCAAATACATATGATAGAGATGCAAGTGTGTTAAGATCTAGAAGGTAGAATGTAGCTTCGTTAAGATCGAAAGATGAATAGCCATATAAATAGATGAAATAGTGATAAAGATGAGTACACAACATGATAGAATGGAGATGTCGGGCTGGATGTTTGTTTAGGGTGTCATCAACTATTTATATCCCTTTACTACTTTTGTTTTTTATGTAAATGACATTTTCATCCTTAATGTTTTAGTTTATATCAAATTTAACCCTAATAGTTTTAAGTTTGTTTATTTTTTGATTATTGAGTTTAACTCGTACATCGTACCGTAGCGATACGAAATGAGCCTACTCCCGCTCGTACAGAATTTTAAGGACCTAGCGAATTGCGATCCCGTTCCACGTTCTCGTACCGGAGCGTACCGCGAACCATGTGACTATGTACGTGACTCATTGTTGGCCATTTAAGAAGGCACAAGCTAACAAGCTAGAGGGCAAAGATGAGGGTAACGAGGTAGATGTGTGGGGCATATGAGGATGGACCGAATAAGAAATGAAACCCTTAGGGTTAGATTAGGTGTAGCGTGCATTTCAGACAAGATAAGGAAGGCGAGATTAAGATGGTTTGAACATGTGCAATAGAAGACAAATGCAGGATTTAGTGGTCCTGCACCTCACTAAGGACATGACAGTGATAAGGAGGAGGAGCAGAGGCAAACCAAACTGACATGGGATGAATAGATTAGGCTGGATTTAGTGGACCTGCACCTTTCCGAGGACATGATCAATGATAGGTCATCTTACATAGGATAAAGATGAGAGATCTTTAGAGGAAAGCATACATCTTTTCTTCTCTACAATATCATATCTAAGGTTGTAGGGTACTTAAGATGCCTTTAGCATTAGATACCTTCTAGGGGCTTTTGCAGTATTGGTCAGTTTTGACTTGTTTTTTAGGATTAGATCAAGTTGTAGATTTGGGCCTTTAAGGGTAGAATGTGTCTTTAGTAGTAGAACACGTCTTTACTTTTAACCATCTTTAGTTTAGCTACCCTAGACCTTAGGATATTCTTTGTGTTTATGTTGTTGTTGTTTTTAGTCTAATAGTCTTTATATGTTATGTGTTTTTTTTTTCTATATATTGCATGCTTTATATTCTTAGTATATCGTTATTGCGAGCTGAGGGCCTCTCTAGGTGCACCTCTCTATCGTCGGGGTAGAGGTAAGGTTTGTTCTCGTCTCACCCTCCCCAGACCCTACTGTTTGAGTGGGACTTTACTGAGTATGTGTCTTTGTTTGTTTGTTTGGACATAATTATACGTCCTTTTGTCAGGACTTGCATTAGAAAAACTTGGATTTTTGTTGTCTTCTATTGAAGAATATCGTAAATAGTTCTTCTAATTTGTGCTTTCACGAAGATCACACTTATTTTTACCTTTTAAGATCAAGGTTTATGATTTGAAACTATATTGAACATTACTTTATGGTGTTTTAACTTAAAATTACGATTTGAAACTATATCGAACATTGCAATGAGCTCTTATAATCAACTGGACTTGTTGAACTTCTTCTTTTATATTAATTGACAACATTCTTCCAAAAACAAAGCTTATCTGATTTCTTAAATCGGTTGTAAATATCATGTGCATTGTTCTTAATCTTGTATTTCTTCTTGTTTTGTTTTTCCTTCCAGACATTGCGAGATTGGCTCAAAATGTGAAAGTGAGGCAAAGGTTAGCCTCAAGTTTGTTTTTTCTAACAACCTTCTTTTGTATTAGCTATATTTACCATGTTGGTTTAGTCAATTAGTCACATAATCGCTAATCCATTTCTATACTTGTTGGTTTTGATAAGCATTTGTAATCTAGAGGAATTAACTACCAACTATACTCGAGAACATCTTACCATGTAGTTGATACAATTTGTCAGATTCTTTATTATGTGTCAGTAATGGATTTTCATTGCACTGGTTACTATTTCAGGGTTGTGGCGACTGCTGTAACATATATGAGACGTGTATATACAAGGTATTTCTGCTATTTTAGATGCTTTATCAAAGTGACTAAAATGGGTAGGTAGACAGGTCAGGTAACCGGTCTAAATGGGTTTTGGTTAAAATGGCCCCTTAAACACTTTTGTCCAAATTTTTATTTTTATTATGTTGAACTAATTAGTGTTTCTAGACAACAACTGGTTCTACAACCTATGCAGCAAGGTGCAAACACATTACACCTAATAATTATATAGTATTTTTACTTGGTTTAATTATACTTATATTTTGTTTTACACGTGTGTTGTATATTTTAACATCCTAACTCTTACTGGTCTAGTCACGAGTTGAATACTTAGGACTTCTAGGCACAAATCGCCAACAATTATTATTTGCATTAAAAAAACACTTTAGTGACCTTTGACGTTTTGATCTGTTCAACCTATATATGAGAAGATTTCTTTTAAATTGATTTTTTTTATGTTTTACCCATTTGACCTGGTAGATATAAAACTCAAACTAAATGGGGCTTGTTTGCCACCTTTAGTCTCTCAGCTATAGATAGGGTTGATTGCCAGTATGCACATTCATATTCTACTTGTGTTTTTCTATCTATTTTTAATCTTTATCGAGATTTTTGATGAAAAGTTTGCTGAGTGTTTGTTTTCTGGACCTTTAGGAGAAGTATGACTGAATATGACCCGCGTCTACTGGCACCATCTTGCTTGTATTTGGCATCAAAATCTGAAGAAAGCACTGTGCAAGCAAGACTTCTTGTATTCTACATTAAGAAAATCTGTAACGCTCTTTCTTAAACTTAAAACAATATTCTGGTCCTAATTAACATTCTATATTTAGGAATTGCAGTATTAGCAACATGACATCTTTGTTTGCAGATTCAGATGAAAAGTACCGGTGTGAAATAAAAGAGATACTTGAAATGGAAATGAAAATTTTGGAAGCACTAAACTATTACCTTATTGTTTTTCATCCTTATCATGCATTGCCTCAGTATGTATTCTTTTACTTGATATACCAGTTAGTTTTTCCTCAACTATATCGTTAACCTCTCACACTTGAGGTTGAAAGAGGGGTGGGATGGGTAATGTGTCAAACTGTCGGGTTAATATGGTTCATTTTTTAAGTATATTTTTGTATTCCTGATGCATTATTTATGACTACAAAAATGGCATTATTAGAACAATAATGTAATCTTGGAATCAAAGGTTATAGGGGGTTACATATTTGACCTTTCCCTATTTGCTTAACTTGTTATTTTATCTTACCCGTTGACCTGTTTTAGATAAAACAGAAACCAAATCAACTGATTTAAAAGTAAACCTGTCAAAGTTTCTACATCTACTCATAACATAAGGTGCTCATTTTGAGTTGAACAGGTTGGTTCAGGATGCTGGCATGAGTGATGCAACTCAACTGACCTGGTAAGAACTTGGTCACCAGCTAGTTTGACTTTTTCCGAACATGTTTTGACTTATGGTCATGTTTATTCTATTTTATTCCAAACAATTTCACTCTTAATCATTTTGTAGCATGCTTTTATCTTTATACAATTCTAGTTCTGAATTTTCCAATGAATTGTTTAGGGGACTTGTGAATGACACCTACAAGATGGATCTAATTCTCATACACCCACCACATTTGATTGGATTAGCTTGCATTTATGTAGCTAGTGTTCTCAAGGAGAAAGATAATACTGCTTGGTTTGAAGATCTACGAGCCGACATGAATGTGGTAAGTTGAAAGTGGTAAAATAATAAGATTAAAAACAGCTTAAAATGAAAGATGTTGAACATGCCAAATAGGTTGAAAGTAGCCTACAGAGCATTCAAACATTTGTATAGGTTGTTTTTTGCCGTAGTTTACGGCGTGTTGGTTATGTGTTTGACAGGTTAAGAACATAGCAATGGAAATACTAGATTTCTATGATGCCCACAAAATGATAACCGATGAGAGAGTGAATGCTGCCATGCACAAGCTCAACACAAGAATATAGATTTCATTTCACAGGTCAGCTAAATTTTTTTATCTGTAACCTCTATTAAAATGGTTACTATGCCCACTTTTATGGCTGAGTACTTGAAAGCGAAGCATCGGCTTCATTGAACATTGGTTCAAAAGCAAAAATACCCCATTTTATACAAAAGACTAAAGAAATGTGTTTGATTCAAAATCAGTTCAAAGAATTGAGTACTAGCTGCATTGGAATACCATTGAAGCTCTTGAGTGACCTTTTGTGCTAATTGCTTTTATTTAGATTGGTCTAAAACCCTAAATGAAATTGTTAACCCAAATGGAATCAATTTGAACCGGTTTGATATGGCTTATAACTTGGCTTTAAAAAGTGCGCTAGACGCATGTTATATGCTTTGGAAAACATCTAAGAGCCTTAAGGTGGCCCCTCATGTACATCTAGGTCAAAATTGGTCTAAGTTAGGGTCTATAGGCCTGATATGTTAAATAACCAAATGGTAGAGGTCATGAATGTGTTACAATAAAGAATGATATGTGAAGGAGATGTGTTTGATTCATTAACATGAAGCTTATTTGGTTGTGCATAATGCAACGCCTCTCGTTTCGAGCTTGCGCCTCAGATTTTGGGATCCAAACGCCTCAACGTGCCTTGAGTATTTTAAAACCAAGATTTATAATAATTTGGTCCCATACTTGACCATGAACTAACCAAGCATTTGGCACTCCAATTGCTGTTAGGATTGAAGTGGTGCAGTGGAAAAACAACACAATGCAAGAACAAATAAATCATGAAAAAACAGAAAAAATAATGCACACCACACCATCATGTGGCTCAGTCACACTGGATGACTTGCGTCTATGGTTGCAACCAGGGCTTTCTTATTTAGCTTAGATAAAGAGTACAATTACATATGAGGATTATCTGAAGATAAATAACTAGGGCTGATTACTTGGTAAACAAGAAACATAATTAGGCCCTTTATCTATTAATTAAAACCAACCTATCCTTTTTGTTTCCTCCCAATCGATCAAAGCACCCAACATCATCATATGAGCCTAAAGGTGCAATATGGCTTAACTATCTGTATCTGATAATGTAATTTGGTTTAATTAAAAAGTAATTATTTAAAAAAGTAATAATCAAGCAATTGGTTAGTAACCACAATCTGAACACCCCATGAAAACTATTCCTAAATATAGTTAGAGATGATCTAGAACTAAGAAACAAACCCAACTAAGTTGGCTTTAGTTTTGTTCTCCGTATTCGTTCAGGCTGATTTTTGCATGATCGTGTTCTCTCTCTAGGGTTTTGAGCAAACAGAACAGACATGAAGATAGGCTTATTCGTGTGTGTATATTAAAGTTTAAACAAACAAGCACACACGTTTGTTTATTTTCTTTCGATAGAATGAAAATGAATTTAGCATAAATAACGAACTGTAAGCTTGTTTACATTTTGTTAATTCCATGAAATTCTTATTTATGGTCGCTCGTTTGATAATTAAACAAACATAATTCATAAACATTTCTAAAAGTTTTTTTCATCAATTTCCTCTCATCAAAACCTTTGTTCCTCAACAATGGGCTCCCACTTATTTTCTTGTAACGTAACCATCGTTACATTCATCCATAGAATATGCACCTTTTCTAATTCAGTTTCAAATAATTGCTTAACATGTTTTCTAAATCACTTTAAAACATTATATTTTCTGTTAGTAGATTGTTTTTTTAATCTAAACAATAAAAATGACTTTTTTCCTAACTTGATTTTTAATAAAGCTAGTGTACAGGTGTGTTACACTTAGGGATGTTCACAAAAAGAATCTATAAAACAAAAATAACCGGAAACCGAACCGTATTCGTAACCGAAAAGAAAAAAAAACAAATTGTGAATTAAGTTTTTGGTACGGTTACTAACCATATCCGAATTATGAAATCGGTTTCGGTTCGGTTGACGGTCACGCAAAATCATGGTTATCCTTGTCATCCGAATAAAGCAAATAATAACTAGTTTAATAGGCTTACCAAACCTAATATACCGAATGTGATATTCTTAGGAGTTTGAGCTTTAGCTATGATCTAGTGCAATTTGTTTGACCAACTGCCTCCTTCAGGATCCGCCATTGCAATAGCAACTATGCATTGGACAGAGATAATCATATCATACTATATGTGATGATAACAGGACTCGATTTGGCATGTGTGAACATGAGTGGATCTTGACTCTCGAATTGGCACTTCACATTGAATTACTTATTTTTATTTATATAATTACATTAAAAATAATTATTATTTTTTTTAATTAAATAATACTTTTTATACCCTTATCATTATTTTTTTCTTTATTCTTTACTCACAACCATTTTCAAAAATATTAAAAAAATTATAAAAATTAAACAATGATTCTTCAAATATACCAATCAACAATAATATTTTCTCCCACCTTTACTCACAAACACTCAAAACCATTTCATATAATATAAAAAACACACTCATATCTTTTTAAAAATTTTACTGTAAAGGCCAGACAGAGTAATTTGGTTGGTAGGGAATAAATGCGGATCCTAATATGTTAGGTTGAGTGAATTTAATAATAAACATTCCTGCAAGTTGAGGTAATGGTGGGTGGGTGAAAAGATTGAGAATTTTTTTTAATAGTATTTGATGGATAAATTATTTATTAAAATTACTAATTTGAAAAATATCTATCATTTTTAAAAATTTTCTTATCTTACTCTTGATTTTATTGAATAAAAACATTTTTTAAACAAAAATGTTCTTTAGAAAAACAAAAGGAAAAAGCCGATGTTTTTGTATTAATCTATTGCCGTATAACTATTAAAATCTTTTCATTTTTTATATTTTGTTACTAGTTTTAATTAATCTTCCAATTTTTTTTTCTAATAGATTAAACTTTCTTTAATTTTTAACTGTTTTTTTATTTTTATTTTTTGATATTTTAAGTATTCTAAATCCTTTTAAATGGTTTTAATAATTTGAATTATTTTCTAAGTGTTAAAAGTTTTTTTATATGGAATTGATTTATTCATTATTACACGTTTTGTTTTAATATTTCAATGAAAAAACTTTTTCACGTTTAGATGTTATTTTTTTTCACATGGTTAATATTAATGTGCGGGTTACCAAAGCCGAACCTTGCAAATTTTGTCACCCCGCCTTTAGCGGCTTTTACCTCCACTTATAAATTAAAACTAGGTTTTTCTAACTCACGAGTTGCGCGAGGAGTTTCAATATGATTTCAAATATCAAAACATATATGCAACAATATGTTGCAGTGACATCGTACGTGACGTGATAACGTATATATTAACAATCAACACAGCTTTTTTTGAACTAAATTTACATCGAACCATAATTTATACTGTTGAACAATACTTGACCGACTTTTTTTCAAACAAAATTATATAGAAACATAGTCAAACTCAAGTACATAAAAAACACGTACAGCTGCGCCGTATGCGGCGTGATAAAGTAAAATTTATGATTGTCTCGACTCGTTTCCGAACTAAATTCGCTAAAATGTAGAGTGACTCGAATTTACACCGTCAAATTAAAACGTTTAATATTTAACTCCACTGATTTTATAACAAAATTTACGTCAAAACATAGATCATCTCAAACTGTATATTAAAATATGCACGAAAACGTTTTATATTTGACCCGACTCGTACTGACACGTAAACCCGAAACTTAGAAACCTAAGGGGATTAAAGTGACATTTTACAAACTTTTAAAGCGTGTTAGGATGCGAAGGAGTCAAAATTTACCAGTTAGAACGTTTATTAAACATTCAGTAAACAAATTATTAATATATTATTATTATTTAAATATTATTATTATTTTATTATTATTGTTACTGTAGAATCATAGATGAATTAATATATGAACTATTAAAAGAACTTGAATAAATCTATAAAATAATAAATAAATTCCATATAAAAAGTTTTTAAAACTAGAAAACAAACTTAAAATACCAAATTATCCTAAAAGTAATATTTATATTTTTAATTAAAATTTAAAAAAACAAAATCAAATATAGTTTAAAACCTTATATCAAATACTATTTATACAGGAATTGTTAACAAACCGATAAATAACTTAAAAACAAATTATTATTATTTTTTATTTTTAAAGAGTATTGTATAGCCAAAAGTTTAATCTATTAGAAAAATAATTGGAAAACTATATTTCAAGGTAGACATCAAAATTTTTAAAATCAAACAGACTTTAAAAGTTATGTAGTAATAAATTAATTACGATGAAAGTTTATCACGATTTACTTATGCTTTCTTAATGAACATTTTATAAATAAAAAAGTTTTTTATGCAATACAATTAGAGTGAGAAAATAAATTTTCAAATATACTCATTTTGGTAAATATTTTTAAAATCATCCGTTTTAGTAAATATTTT
The DNA here is from genome assembly GCA_025506505.1 of Flaveria sonorensis. Classification (NCBI taxonomy): domain Eukaryota; kingdom Viridiplantae; phylum Streptophyta; class Magnoliopsida; order Asterales; family Asteraceae; genus Flaveria; species Flaveria sonorensis. Next base: position 67,026,225 of record CM046423.1, read on the forward strand.
TTCAAGATCACATTTTTGAGAAAAAACTTATGAAAAGGCATGAAAATTGAAATAAAATAGAAACTAAAAATTGTGGGAAATTGGTCAGAAAAATAAAAATACAAAATAAACTATTGTCGGAAATTTGTATGTTTGTCGGTAAATCGTCAGGAAATAAAAATTGAATGATAAATTATTATTATTGATTAAAAAGTTAAAACTAAAAGCCATATTTGTGAGGTCGCAACAAAATTAGCAAGGAAATTTTTCGGTCGGAATTTTTAGGTATGTTTGTCCTAAAATCGTTGGAAATTTTTTTCCTGCAAGGCTTTTTTTGAAAACCCTTTTTTGTCGGAATTTTGTGCACTTTTCCGACGATTTTTCCACAAATATTGTTGTTGGAAAAGCACACTCTTTCGATGGTGGAAACAAATGTAAAGTTTACTTTTAATTACCATTACCATGTATGTTAAAACACGAAGGTAATGATCAGGGGCTTACAAGCAAAAAAAAAAAAGATGGAGGATGAATCATGAAAAAAAAACAAACAAACCTTGTGCCTCAAGCAATCCACAATTTAGGATTAGGCTATGTCCCTTGTAGCATTGGGGTTTGTACATTAGTGGGCTTGACCTGCAAAGAATATAAATCAACCCATAGCCAAAATGCAAAATCTAGGGGTTTGAATTTGCATGCAGTTTCATATCATTGGTCTTGCATCTTTTGTTCATTGCATGTATCTGGTGTACACTATATGCTTATGTTTGTCTCTTTGCCTGAATTCACAATTCTTTACAACATGTTTTTGGGCAAGTATAAGAGACTACATTGTCCTACGATAGCCACATTTGTTGGTCAATTATAAGCGTACGGATTCGGCTTTGGTTCAACCACTGATGATCTAAAGGTCGTTACATTATCTTATGGTAAACAAGATCCTAGGATAAGTTTAAAATCTTGTACGGTCTTCACATTAAAAACTTGGTCTTGGAGTCGCGATTTTAACTTAAGAATAGCTTATTACTTCACTGTCACCCACCCACCATCTTTCTAGATGGCTTTTTTATATTGGCTAATAGTGAGAGAGACTCGTTTCATTCGCTTTATATCGGCTCTTGACATAAAAACAATGAACTTCTCAGACAGAGATCCTGGATGGGTATTGTGCGGTAGGTTTGAGTACTTCTAGATGGCTATTTTTGTCGTTTAGGTTTTTTGCGACGAATTAACTTTTATCGCCGCAAAAAACATCGACACAAAAAACCATTTTTCTTGTAGTGATACGTACAGAAGTTAGCATTGCATGATCTGTGAGAAACGCAATGTAGAAGGATATCAGTTGATGGTGATGAACAAACAAAGATCTGAGTATACATGGACGGTTGTATGTTTACTTATGTGGGATTTTTATATATGTATATATGTGTATCTATATATGTTATATATACATACATATATATATATATATAATATATATATATATATATATATATATATATATATATATATATATATATATATATATATATATATATATATATATATATATATATATATATACACATAGAGGATGGAGATCAAATAAGAACAACTAAAATACGTGAGAACAAAAAGAACAACAATTAACCAATTAGATTTTTTCTTTTCTTTTTATAATTAACTTTATTAGAAGGATATAATTGTAATTTACATAACATAATTAATTAACTAATTAATTTTGTAACTTTTATTTTATGAAATATACATCATTCTTTTGATTTTTATAATCTGTCATCTTTAAATTGAATTAAACATGGCCTTATCATATATTAAAAAATTAAAACAAGAAGATTTGATATGTTTAACACATAATAATTTAATTAATTCCATCGATTTGAAGATGCATTTTTTTCAATCATTTCTTTTTTAATATTTTTTAAAATATGATAAAAATTAAACATATTTTAGTGACCGACAAGGCGACAACATTTTTTTCATTTCCTATCTTTTTCAAATACCAACTTTTTTATTCAAATATCAAATATCTTTTCTACATATTGTTTACCAATCCTACACATTGGTTTGTCTTGTATGTGTA